>CM060953.1:158876434-159476434 GCA_030765055.1 Mantis religiosa | reverse complement strand
GATTGGAAGAGTAGTAGTAGTGGGTAGTGATCAGATGATAACTCCGGTAAGGAGTAGAGATAGGGGTGGTGTCGGATGTGCTTGAGGATGGCTATGTCAAGCCAATCAGGTGGGTGGCGGTCACCATGATGGATGGTTGGCGAGGAAGAAGAAAGGACAGATAAGTTGTTGTTTTGAATGTAGCGCTCAAGAAGAGCACCACGGTGATTTAGAGTGGTAGAGTTCCAAGCCGGACTCTTGGCATTGAGATCTCCCATGGCTATAGTAGCCTGTTGAGATGTGAAGAGGCAATCAAGAGTATTTGGAGGCAGCGGGTGTCCGGGGGGGATGTATACAGAGAAAAGCCGAAGGGGACCCTTGTTGGTCTCAATCTCTACACCAGTTGCTTCTAATGGTGAAGCTGGAGTAATGTGGAGCGTGTGATGCCGTAGATTGCGACTCACATAGATTGCAGTGCCACCATGGCCGTCGGCCCTATCGGAGCGATAGCATACCATGCCTGGAATGCGGGCTTTGATGGAAGGAGTTAGATGTGTCTCCTGCACTAGAAGGATGTGAACACCTTTGACGGCAACAAAGTTGGAAAGCTCCGCTAGTTTGCGTCGCAGACCGTTGGCATTCCAGCTGCAGATTTTTAAGGAGACGTAGTTTGTAGCAAGGTTAGAATTAGCAGCCATGGTAGAGCATAAAGTTTAGGACGGCATGTACAAGCATGGTGTATGGGTGGATATTGCTTTCACGGGAGCGGATAGATTCCGCTAAGTAGGCAGCAAAGGCAGGCTGCAGGGCAATTGGAATGTGCTGCATGGTAGCAAGGTAAGTCTCACTGGGGATGGTGGATAGTGGTTGGGCAGAACTGGGTTCAGCTGTAGGCTGTGTTAATGTTTTCTGATGGGGTAGGCTTGTGGGATGATTTTGACGACTAGTTTGCTGTTGTCGTAGTGGTAGAGGTTGTTGCTGTTGTTTGGTTTTAGATGAGGGGACCTGTCGAACAGAATTTTGAGGTGTTGGCACCTTATCAGAATTTGGAACCAATGGTGCTGGTTTGGGGTTCTGTTTGGTGGTGGCAGCCGTAGCAGAGGGATGCTCATTAACAGGTGCGTTTGTGACAGCCGCTGCATAACTTGGGTATTTAATAGGCTGTCTTGGTGGAAGACCGGGGTAGCGTGCTCCGGTGAATGCCTCTCGTGGTAGCTCTGCATTGTGTGGCACTCTGGGTCGGGCGTTGAATTTGGACATCTGCCCATTCTTGGATGTCAGAAGCTCTAGTCTGGCCTCCTGCCACACAGGGCATTTGGCATAACGGCAGGAGTGGGCATCTCCACAGTTGTAGCAGCGGGGTTTAGCTCCAGGAACACCCAGCTGTGTACAGTTGGCACGTTTGTGGCCAGAAGTGCCGCAGAAGGTACAAACTGGTTGTAGTAAACAGCCAGCAGCATTGTGGGTGAATTGCTGGCAATTCGTGCAGGGCTCTACGCGCACTGTGGCGTGAAACATCCTTGTCTCTTTGTATATTTCTCTAGCGTTGTCGGTTTTTTGTAAGGCCACCCTGAAGTGTGGCAGCGGTTGAGGTACAGGTAAGAAGAAACAATTTTGGCACTTATATAAGTTTCTGAAAACGTTCATTCCGGCATACAATAGCTCTTCCTCATTTGTATTCAACTTTTATTAGAATATCGTGTCAGCATAACACGGTTCATATTTAAGATATATTGTGCATGAAGCCAAAACATCAGTCTCTCAATTTTTAAAGCGCTTAATAAATAGGACTTTCTGATATATGTATACAAAACAGTTTCAACTTGCGCGACATCTGTACCACATTATGTATACTTCCCGTTGCATGATACTTCCACCGTGTCGCTGTGATCGCAGCTACTCAGTAAACATGTCGGATATTTGTGCAACAACGGTTTTCTCCTTCGGACTTAATTTTGATATTAACACAGTACTTTCTATACCAAGTACATAAATGCCAGGTAGAGAGGAGGTTCCTTTCTCTCAATGTCAAGATTGGACAGGAAATAAATATCTCCGGATCATAAATTAATAGTAACAAAAAATAAAATAAGACAGTTTTCAGTACAACTACAAATTAGAAAGCCGTTTAAATACCAAACGTATATATAGGTTCACTGTGTTTAAAGACGACATATGAAGATTTTAGAAAATATTATACAACAACACACCGCCCCTTAAATCTGACAAAAATTTTGATTATGTCATTTGTTAAAGGAACAGCCCTAATGATTTAATTAGGCAGCTCATGTTTAAAATATAAGGATAACAAGTGAAATGCATAACCTTAATTTGCAGAGCACGACCTCAGAAAATCTTTACATTCCTAAAGACTTCTGTATAAGTAGTAAAGCTAAGAGATAAAACAAAATCCAGTTACTTGTATAATGTAGATCTTGTTGCAGCATTAAAGTTAAGTTTCATACAGTTTATTTCTTAGAGTGAATCACTTCAGATTTACACTTCCCTATTTTTCTGAATTTCCCAAATAGATACACTTTTCTAATCTGGGTTACTGTGACCAGAACACATTGTCCTAAGTGCTACACTACTCAGGGCTGTCGAGAGGAACTGCAGCAACTGCTTTCAGCAAATAGAACCATTTGGGAACTCTTATTTCAATTCAATTAAGTTTATTAACCAAAGAATTCGTACAGAACTATCAAATCGTCAAAATATTTGGGATATTATTACACAATATTTATAATCTAATACTCACACTTATTTACTATATCAAGATTACCCCCAAATGACCTAGCTGTCGACGGGCCCTTAAACACCACACACTCACTCACTCACCACAAAGTTACACAAATTACTGTTTATACATGGTAGCACTAATACAATGTGTACAATCACAAATCACAACTTATTTATACAGACATTGACACTATTATTCCTATGTTTATGGTTAGAAAAAGTGTAAGCTGGGACAAACATATTGATAGGTTAGTAGTGAACCGAGGCCGAGTTTGTTTACTTCTCTGTCACCTAAGAGCTCCAGTAACATTTAAGGTCCTCAGAACATTTTAGTTTGCTTATTTTCATTATCTACTGTCATACACTGTAAGTTTTATAACAGTAAGATAATAGTTAAGCAGCAAAAGAAGACTAAGAATTATCTGTGGTATACCAAAGTCAGAATCTACAGAAATCATTTCAGGAATTTCAATTTCTGGATCCCACCAAGTTTGTATATGAAACAGTAATTATTAACTCATATGAAGACCAATAACACAAATTATGACAGAAATGCTGAAATACACAATAATAAGACACGTAATAGATATAAATTTCACACATATTTTCATAAAACTAAGATGTTTTAAATTTCTTTAAATTATATGTGTTTAAAATTATATAAAAATTGAAGTTGATTCATTCACTGAAAGGTTAGAAAAGTATAACTATTGGCAAATACAGAAAAATAACATGGTGTAGATACGAAATATTTGGCTCTGATCAGACATAAATTGTATGTTTCAACAAAATCTACATTATATGTGTAGTAAAGTTATGTCTAGCTCTTACAGTTTACCAGTCATATAGAAGTCCTTCATAACAAAAAATATTTCTGATGACGTTTCCCGCAAATTTAAGAAAGACATTTCGTTTGTCATATACATATTTTATACATATAGTATTTTAATAAAAACCATTAGAACTGTTTATCACAATTGACAAAGTCGAACATTTTGAGAAGGTTTTCATTTGAGGGGAGATTTCTTAAAATATATTCTTAAACTTCTTCACGTGTCACCATTGAAGATGCTGAACCTGTATCAAAGTTTGGTATTTAAAGGTTTGCCAGCTTTGAGCTTCGATGAAAAGGTGGTTTTTAGATTCAGGTGATCCCAGAATATTTATTTCTTATGCAATCTTAACATTAAGAGAATGAAAATTCTCCTCCACATATTATGTATGTACGTGGTACAGAAAGTATTATTTTATCACTAAACTTTTTCTCGACGAAGGAAAGCAGTACAAACATGTAGTTCAAATGTCCGGCGTCTTAACTGAGTGTCTGCGAGCAGAGCACACAGTGGAAGTGTCATGTAACATACAGTACACGCTTTACGCTACAGATGGCGCGCAAGCTGTAATTGTTTTGTATATGTCAATATGTCTTAGTTATTAAACATGCTATCTAGAGCAATACAATGGCAATATTTAGCTTTTGTGCCAGGTATGTCTTAAGTGTGATGAACTGTTAGTTGGTACCTTTATTTTATACACTAATCGATGTAGAGTGACAACAATTACTGTGTGTCAGAGCAAAGGTTTACAAACCCTAGTATAACTCTTAGAAATTCAACTCCATTATATTCAGGGCTTCGGTCATGCTTATGTCCTAGCATCCAATCTCACCTTGGTTAGGCCATAGGACCAACCTCTACACGCTCTCCGTGAATCCGCAGGTGCATAAGCGGTACTGCCGGAATTCCTCTCCTGACTTCTCTCCGGTGGAGGTTTTTTAGTGAGTAGTACCTTCGGGTGAAGCTCACACTCCCGGCTGAACCATCCCAGTTCAGTCGGGTTCAGTCCATAAATGGATTTTTCCTCCACTTGAAAAAAAAAAAAAAAAAAAAAACCATTTCCTCATTGTTTCCTTCCAATAAGATTGTGTTTACATCAATGAAATAAGGGAGTGTTTAATACATGGACTAAGCTGCTAAATAGGACTATTATCGAATAGATGTCTCTAACAAATAGTGAAATTACTGACTTTCAGTAGGGCAATGTTACACAAGCTTTTTTTTTTCTTATTCCTTTTCTTCAGCTTCCAGCACCTCAGGCTTTCAAATTAGGAATAGTTGAATATCTAGAGATCAACAATTGTATATGTTACATTCTTTTTATCAAACGGAATCTATGATTACTGTTCAGATCTTCAGATGGAATTTATTTTTGAAAATTGCTACTCTTGGCATACACTTCTGTATGTGACTTACACGACTTTAACTTAATTGTTTGATATATGGTACATATGTGGCGAAGGATCTTGAAGGCAATAATACTGATTCAACGATTGGTGCAGGCAAAACAAGCTGTAAATCGCCAACGACAAATCTGCATTGATGCCAATGTACGTGAGGAAGAAAGAAGAATACATCAGTCATTCTACAGTTACATGACGACGGATAAATGTAGTGACGAAGTTGAAATACTTGGGAGTAATGATTGACAACCAAATGGACTGGTACCCTCACATGCTTTACCTGGAAAACAAAGTAATACATATACGTAACAGCCTAGTGAGATGTTCCAAAAGTACATGGGGAATGTCCTATCCTCATATAATGACTATTTATAACCACGCAATTCTTCCTGCAATAATGTACGCTGCGGAAATCTGGAGTACGTCTACATCCCAGAGGGTCACACTCAAATTACGCCAAATCCAAAGATCCTTCTTGATTTTCGCTACAAAAGCATACAGAATTGTATCAAACAACGCCTTGCAGGCAATCGCAGGTATTATGCCCATCGAATCGGCTATCCTCTTACATAACGACATTAAAGCTATATCGAAAGGACACTCCACTAATGCAGTAATCCCGATGCTGAAACGAGCGGAAATTCCAACCAGATCCAGAGGTATTCATCCCAAAGATAACCATATCCATATAAATACTTCAGGAGAATTTGAGAAAGCTGAAATTCTTATTTTCACAGATGGCTCCAAGACAGTAAACCACGTTGGTGCAGGAATGGTGGTTATAGAAAACTCCAAAGAGATCTACATAAGAGTTAAAAATTAGAACTAGTAAACTCAGTATTCCAGGCTGAACGTCTAGGTATTAACGCAGCTGTGGAGTGGATAGAACAGCAGAAAACCGGTAGCACAACTTTCGCCATACATGTTGACTCAATGGCCGCTCTCCTCGCCATTGTACACAGATGAACAACTCACCGCTTGGCCGTTCAGCTCAGGGAAAGATCAAGGGACACAACGTCACTTTTCACTGGGTCAAAGGTCATGTAGGTCTACGGGGGAATGAAAGAGCTGATTACCTCGCTAGGATTGCTGCCAGTCACAAGACCACCTTAGACTACAAATCAATTCCCATAACCCGGGGCAAGCAGCTGTTAACCGAATACTAGACTAGAATTTGGAACTCCATTTACACCAGATCCAACAATGCCTTTCATACCAAACTTTTCATTCCCAACATACAACAGCGTCTGTCCTTATCTCTATGGCCCAATCACATAACCACACAATTCCTCACAAATCACGGCCGTTTTCAGGCCTACCTTAATAGAATGAAAATAAGAGCCCCACCATCCTATAACTGCACTGATAAACACCCACAGATGACTCTGCATTTGATGACAGAGTGCAGTAATTTCTCATAAGATTGAGCAGACTTTTTATATTCGGCTCCTCTACCCGTGGTTCTGAAGATTCACTTCAATACAGTTCAAGTATCAGGATTCATCAAGAGCATCTACCGCACACTTGAATAAATCTGTATAGTACTGTGTAAATAACTATTGTAAGTAATCCCGTGATATACCTTTGGATAAAACACGGGCTGGAAAATATTGTTTAAATAAAAAAAAGCGATTGATTCTTTCTCTTTTAGGGAGCAGTAATTGTAGAAATTGTGAACATGCAGAAAAATGTATTGTGTTCATTTTGGGACTACTTTAAATCGAAATGATATGTAGAATTGGAAAACGAACCTAATGGTTGGAACGAATTACATAACATATTCTTAAAATACAATTAAAGCAGCGTACTAAACTTACGAGAAAGTTCTTATAGATCTTGTGTGATCTACATTTGCAATTTATCTTCATAGAATTACGATTAGGGAATTAATAAAAACGATTTATAAGTTTGTAGTAGTCGATGCAACAATACTTTAATCCGACATTTAATGACTATTTAGAAGAAAAGCTTAGTGTGCTAATAGAAAATTTCTCAATACCTTTTCAGTTATTTGAAATACTTAATCAACAGGGAGTGAAATGCGAGGTAGAACCCAAGCGACGTACGACTTCGGTAGAGTGCGTGATCTGTACTTGGATGCCATAGGTTCTATTCCGGGGAGCCCCGAGAGGTGTAGCGCTACGAGGATAGTTTAGAGTGACCTCGGATGCGTGCGAACTGAAAACGTCGCAGACCGCGTCTTTGCTTTTATTTGTTGTTATTGGGGTCTGATCGCCCTATCAGTCTCTCTCCTACTTCCTTCCGATGACGTTAGAACCATAATTTAAAGATAATCTACTCCATTTTGGGTGCTCTCTCTTACCTTCCTTGATACATTAATCCAACGCCCAAGACGTCGCCCTTTATCAAGGACATGCTATATCAGTATACTAAGACAGCTGAGCTGTCGAACACTTAATAATTCGGAGCCCTAATGGACGATAGTTTATCCGACAATCTATTGTTACTGTTTTAACTTGGTTTAACATTTAAAGTTATAAAGAGACCGTGAAAAAAATGTAGTTGGAGGCGTGGTTTACCAACCCTAGCTTTCCCCCTCTGCCGTCATTTCAGTTTGCCGCCACTCCATGGCGCGGACTGCACTGTTCGCCCAGGTTAGAATGGAATTACTCCACTCTATCCTGCGGCCTCCTAAGACCCAGTTGCATAAAAATCGCAAACTGTAGTTCATTTATAATCGAAGATCAATACTGAACTAAGTTTACGAACCGCGTGGGTTGTAAAATGCTGATCTTAGATCAGGTGAACGAGGTTTAGTTCTGATCTGAGATCATAAAAGCGGATACGGCAACATTGCCAAACATGTTGCAACTTTCGTGTTGTATCGAAAGGATTCGAGAATTATCGGAACTATTCGCATCTGTATTATTCTGTTGCACATAGTAGCCAATATAGACATACAAAATCTAAATAAACCCTTTGCTTTATGGTTATTAGTCCTATAAATAGTGTTCTTTTATATAAGCAGTATAACAATTTAATCTATATTGAGACAGTTAATCATTTCGCTTTCTTTATCTCTATTATATGTCTAATGTACATAATTTTCATTTTCGTCTGTTTACAACATTGTGAGTTGGAAAACATAAAGAAAAAAAAATGGAAGTTCAAGCAAAGAAGATACGTTCTGCGAATTTTAAAAATGAAGAAAAAACTATGTTGGTGGACATTGTCCTCCAATATAAAGATGTAATAGAAAATAAAAAAACGGACAGCAATACGAAAAAGAAAAAGGAACAGACGTGGAAGGAAGTAACAGCAGAATTTAATTCTAGAAGTTGCGTTGCACGTGACCTGAAAGCATTAAAACTATGTTACGATAATATTAAAAAACGGACAAAAAAATGAACGCTGATGACAAAGTTCAGACACATAAAACAGGTGGAGGTATGTTTGTGCCGTCTTCCTTAGACGAAACTGGACACAAGCTAATTGCAGCACTGAAGCCGCAATTTCATCCCATTAGTTGCGACTTTGACGACGACGTGGGTATCCACACTGAGGAAGTTGGAGAAGTGACTGTGGATGTCATGTGTTCACCCCAAGTGGACTTCATTGATGTCCAACTGGAGGTCGTGGACGTCTGCAGGTCCGAGAATTCCAGGAAATGGTGCAGCTAATTGAACCAGGTCCTTCAGCTTCAACTACACCCCGGTCTTCATATACTGTAAAGAAAAGGAAGGAAGACGTTAAGGAACAGGTTTATAAGTGGAGACTGGAATGTTTGGAAAAAGAACGCGAACAAAATATGAGATTTGCTAGAAAAGAACATGAACTAAGAATGAAAGTATTACAGTTGCAAGCAGTAGTAGAACAGAAAAAATTAAATTTAGAGCAGTGAAAAGTAAGGTTATGTAAATTAAAAATAAATAGTGATTACCTATATGAGTTTTAATTAGTGCAATTCTCAGTGCTGTGGTTTCCCTTCTATCTCTTTGATTTAAATCAGGTATAGGCAGTTCTTGTTACACTCTCCTTCCCCTGTAAACAGCATCGACTACGTCAGGAATGTCAATCTGCCCTTATGGCCAAGGTATGTAATACAAATATTGCTACTGCTTTGGAAAGAACTCGACGTAATTTCACAGCTAATTTCATTCTAAAGCATGGGAATCTTCTTTTGACAACACTAAAACACCTTTCAATAACTAATCCTGTTTGTCTGTGAACCCTGTTATATGCTCGTTCTGCAGGAGTTTCTTCGTGCAATGCAGGTGTCATGATAGCAGCGATAAGCACTGTCCCCTAGAAGCACACCACCATTACAGCTTCAAACTGAACATGAATTCTAGAATTTCTAAAAATGTTGTTATCATGTACTGAACCTGGCCACCTAGCAAAAACATTCAGGAATCGAAGCTTTGTGTCACAGATAGCCTGAGCATTTAAGGTAAACCAACAATGGCGATTTCTGTAAATCTCGGCATTATTCCCACCAGGTGATATAATTGGGATACTGAGGTGTTAAAGCTGCAATCTCCCTTGTAACTCTATGGATTGTTCTACACGCCGTTCCTTTATTTATATTACATATATCCCCAATCACCATTTGGAAGATTCCAGTTGCATAGAACCATAATGTGAGCAGGATCATACATATTGGATTGAGTGCATAATTCCTCAGGGTTTGTGTTCTTAACTGTACATGTAACCTATGTTCCAGTTCTTCAACTACATGCTTTGATAGTCGAAATCTCATTTTGAATTCTCTGTCATTAAGTTCTATGATGGGATTTCCTCTATGTTGGGAAACACGAGGAGCCCTTTCAAATTCAAAATTCTCATCATCAGAGTAAGTTGAAAATAATAAAAATGTATAGGTTATGAACACAAACAATGCATCATTAACTGACATTTGTGAAATAGAAAGATAATTTATATCCAAGTAACCACAAAAAATGCATTACTTACCATTTTATTTAAAGCTGCACTATTTATTTCTTCTCAGGAACTATTGTGTAAATTCTGCAGTTCTGCTGATCTAAGTTCAACCAAGGTAACTGGAGAAAATTAACTCAGTTAGATTTGATCTTAGATCAAGAGTCCATGAACTTAGTCCAATGTTTATACAATCAAAATTCTAAGTTCAGCTTAACTGAAGATCATTTTCGTATTCTTGAACTTAGATGATCTTTTATGCAACCGGGCCTAAGTGGAAGTTGGGGCAGTCAGCAGGGGCGTGGGGCTTAGTAAAGAGAATGGCGGGGCTATTGTCCAGATTGATGGACATCCGCTAACGCCTGTACCAATCTTGTGAGAGACGTAGGTATCTCTGAATTGGTTTGAACGTTCTAACTAGGTCTGTCTTTACAGAAACCAAAACTTCGTCAAGATACTGTCAATAAATGCTCCCAAAAAGTTATACTAGTATCCACAGTGAAAAATCTGCTTCAACTTATGTTATAGCACTAATTGGAGCATTCGGCTTCTCTTGTAAAATGATCGATATGTGTACAAAATTCAAATACACTGTTAAAATGAACCCAAAATTCCTTTTATCCCTTTCATAATATGAATCACCCGGGAAAACATAATTATTCTGCAACTATTAAAGAATTCCTCATCGAAAACTAAATTGCATTTCTAATGCAGTATTATGTTTCATATGCTGCCATCTGTGTACTTCATCTCAAAGTTCTAGAGGAGACACTGCCATCTGTAAGAACTAGCGCCGGGATGTGCTCTGTAGGGAACATCTACAACCTATGTTAATCTGAATTGCCTTAATATTCGGTAGAATATACATATTATATGATAATTTTTGAAAGTAGTATAAACCATTATTTTAAATTAGCAGTTGTTTTCGCTGCGATAAAAATGAAATAGTAACCTCCAACTAATTGCTGCAAGCACATTAACACACGAAAATCAAGTAGAGTTCGACAATCTGAATGAATAGTGCTATCGAATCATTTGATACCTGTAAACAACTAAATTATTCCTTGGTTGCCATTAACATTCGGTGTGTTGCCGTGGTTTGTTGTGATAAAATCTTCTTTCCGGGTTATACAACCGATAAGAACCATGGAATGAAAGGAATATAAGGTGCTGCCATCAAGTGTACTATTTCTAAATCAATGATACTGCAGTTTTCCTTGCGAGTAATTACAAACCATTTTCAACAAACAGTTAATGCTGATATCTGACGAGAGATTACCAAACTATTAAGCGCTCCCTCTGCTCTGAACCGAATACACTTGTCCGTTGGGGAGTAACATTACCGGTTACAATGCATCTATCGCTTTGAAGGAATATGCAAACTTATTAAATGGGGAGGGGAATAAATTAAGAACAAAAAATTGCTTATCTTGGGTTCCATAATGCTACTACCCTGCAAAATGTACAATAATCCTAGAAAGTAATTGTTCTTTCACATTAGCCGTATGTAGCAAGAGGTTAAAAAATAGTCAATGCCATTACTGGGATTTGAACCATGAATCTCGCACTTTCCAACTAGTTGCTTTAACCACTGAGCTCGGAAGATTGGAGATCCAAGTCCTGTGCATAGCACAGAATTTTCGATCTAACTCTTCGTTTACAGTAATACTAATTATTTATTTGTAAGTTTAACCGCATTAATAGTTATATCACTACATAATTCAGGAAGATATTTAGAAGAAAAAAATTAAGTAATAAAATAGTTTATTAAAATACGTTATAATAGTCATGATGTATTTTGAAGCCTAAATTGCACAGAATTGGAGCTGTGCAAGCAACAATAATATAAATTTAGTTATTTAGTTTGAACTTCAAGTAAAGCTATACACGTGTTTCGAATATATAACACAAATGATGTAATGTGTACTGCATTTAGGATAGCCAGGTTACCAGCAGAAAACAAGGGAAGTTCCAGAAATGTTTCCCATTAAAGTCTTATTTTTAAATGAAGTAACGTGAAGGTCATCTGTTTCTCCACGTGGGTAGTGCAATGTCGCCCACAAGATCCCCTTTCTTTATCTTCTCAACACTCGAATCATAAACAAGGGTTCGAGTTATCTCACCTCAAGAAACATGTGCACAGTTAATCTGTATTAGCCTAATTTAAAACAAAAATAAGCTGGTCACACATTCACTGAGTGGTAGGGTCTTCACATGCGTGAGTTCTTTTAAATAATTGTTTGTACTCTAATATTCCATACTTACCGTTATTGTTGCTATGCATCGTAAATTGACATTTCCGCACAGCACGGTGTTTCTCCATAGAAACACATACGCGATACACGTTCTAAAATCTGTTTTTCGATTATCTTTATTAATATTTCAGTTAATATCTTAACTACTAAAATTCAGAACTCATATAAATACACATAGTGCAAAAAATAATGTGCAACACACATGTGGTTAGCACTTAATGGAATCTCGAGAATTGAAAAAAAAAAAAAAAAAAAAAAAAACGCAGTCGGTGCAAGCGCCTCGTCTTTCCTCGTTCCGTATACATTAATATCGCAAGATACTGTTATTGACGGCTTTGTTAATTGACCCGTTCATATCAACGCCGCCGATATGCCGAAATTTTTACCCACAGATACCCTGTTACGTGCAAGTATATCTACTGACATGGGACTGTCGCTTTTGGATAAAAGGGATAAGCTGTTCATTGATAAGGAGCAAACTCTCGTCTTCCTGTTGGAAGTATCCCTAAGGGAACAGAAAAATTCTCTAGCTTGGCGCCCGCCTCGGTAGCGTGGTGGTAGCGTGTCTGCCTCATGTTCAAGAGGTCCCGGGCTCGAATCTCGGTCAGGGTGAGTTATCTGGATAAGGCTTTACTTTGGGTTTCGCTTAACCTAAAAAACGAATGTCCGGTAACTCTAAGCTCTATGGATCCTGGGATCATTTGAGCATCATTTCACTCATTCGATTCATCGTCTGATATGACTTAACATTGGAGGACATAAAAATACAAAACAAAAAAAAAAATTATATTTTCTAGCTTGGCTGTGCAATGTAACATCCCGATCTTTGCCTTGGGCCATGATTCCTCGGTCCACCTCTAATCCTACCATCACTACGTCTTGCTTCCATAAAAAGTTATTTTAATTGTGTTTTAACAAAGTACGCTAACAATACATTGTATGCGGCAAATTCCGTTTCTCGCATACTACTAGCTTTAACTGAGCTGAGGAGTATGTGATTCACCCACTTCAACAGTGTATCCATTCTGGCAACCTTTGTTTACGTTACCATAGCGACGACCTTCCCTTCTTACGCTTTGCGTTGCCGGTCTTTGTAGCGTGGTGGTAGCATTTCACCTCATGTTCAAGATGCCCCGGGTTCCAATCTCGGTCAGTGTGAGTTACCTGTATAAGGTTTTTCCGGGGTTTTCCCGTATCCTGTAAGACGACTGTCAGGTAAGTGTAAGTTCCAAGGACCCCGGACTCATTTGAGCATCATTTCATCCATTCCATTCATCGTCCGATATAAATTAACGTTGGAGGACGTAAATTACAACAAAAAATTTCCTTTGTGTCCCTTGCCTGATGACCTTCACGTATCTTCTTTTAAAAATCAGACTGTGCGGATATAACTGGAATATATTTATTCATAGCGTTTAAAACCATAAAGCAGATATGTTGACACTAGGGGCATTTTCAAACTTTATCATTTCTCATACTTATAAAAATAAAACTTTGCTAACCTGTACCGACAAGAAATGAAGGAAGGCTCCTGTTTCTTACATTTGTACAGTTCTTATCTGTACACTTACCGCTTAAGCTACCGCTACATTCTAACAGCTTACAAGGAAGAATACTAGCATTTGTAGAAGTAGTGCTAAACTTTAGGGGGTAGGATTTGGGAGGGAGAATTTGGGGTTTAGGGTGGAATGTAACCCTCTTTCTTAACTGCTTCCTGCTGTTAAGTGTGGGGTTCTAGTCTAGATTCATTTAATTCCCTTTACTCCATTCTTCGATATATCGCACAGCAGTGAGTCACTGATCGATAGTCGACATTCGAAAGTGATCATCACGATTGGAAATATCCAATTTAAAACATAATTAATAACAGTGATTAAATATCTCGAGAAATAGCCCAAACTTCTCAAGAGAGCTGGGAGGTTCAAACAAATAATCCTAAATACGGAGAAATCTGAGAAATACGGGAAAACTGCCAATACTAGTTACATTACTGAAGATAAATATAGAAATGTTTGTTCTTCTTAATTTTATGTGAATTGATGCTGCTTACATTGTTAGTATTGTGACTTTGTGGGTCCGTAAAATTAAAAGTAAAATTTGCAGAAATACAAATTGTTTTCTATTCCCGTGGAAATACAATTTGGTCAACCCTTACAGTAGCAGAATTACGTAACATACACAAATACAATGCTCAAGTCCGTTGACCACAAACAAAAGAGTTCACTCAACTTCCAGTTCAGTTACCACTCCCTCGTTACGACTCTGTTTATGACTACTCCACTGGCCGCACGACCGAGGTGCTGTATAAAGCCAGGAAGTTTTTGCTGCGTGCCCACCCGTTAAGGGTTTTACCGCAGATAAGGCTCTTGATTTGGGATTTTGTAGGATGTGTTGTGGGTTTTGCGATAGGTGCACTATCCCCACTACAGTTGGCACTCATCCCTACCGCGCAGGATTCCTGTCAAGATAAAATAATACATCTGTACCACGAGTGCTAGGGGTGCGCAGCGCCCGCACTGCGGCAGCTGAAGGGGACGGATCCTCTCCCCTTCGAGGAGTAACAAACGACAGTACAGGACGATAAAACAAATTTTCCTTACCAACATTATAAATCTGGAAACAGGGTACTTATTGAACACTCGTATTATAATTTGTGCTGGGTAGTGGTATTACGGCAACTCTAAGTTGAGTTAAACCATTTCTTCTTCTAATTTACTCCCCTTCGCATAGTATTGTGACTTTGTAGGTTCGTAGAATTAAAAGTCCGAGTTGCAGATGTTCCAAATATTCCGTAGAAATGTTTCCGTTGAAATACACTCTGATCAATTCTCACGTAACAGCATTACTACAGATACACACAGTCTACTAAGGTCGATGACCAAGCAGCGTTCTGATTACATCACTTTACATCATCAGCTCTCGTTACATCACTCTACACCTGTTTACTCCTCTGAATCTTGGCGAGCCTTCGCTCCCTTAAATACCTCACTGATAATTTCTAGACTGTTCTAAAACAAACCGGAAACCGAATAATCTCTATCAGTCAAGAAGTCACTAGAAATTTCATTTACCTCACTTATCTGTGTCGGTAACCCTTTTATCTCCGGCGCTATGTTTATCTGCTTATGCAAGCTCTTTATCTCCGTGAAACACTATCCGTCTGTTGTCTATTTGCACTGAACCTTTTATGCCGCTCGCCGCGACAGCATTTATGATAATAAATTTACTCATTGTTTCAAAATATAGTTACATAATCATCAATACTAAAATAACATTAGTTCCTGAGAGATCGCTTAGTGGTTTGAAATTTTATCGTCAGATATCAGCGAAATCGGAGACATTGCGTTACCTACTCGTACATTTTAGAACTATTACACTTCTCGGCAGGACCTCGGTTGTGTACACCACAAGTAAGATATTATAGAATTGAAGCACGACAACTGTAATCATACTGAATGTTGATGTAAACCAAGGAATAATCTAGTTGTTTAAGAGTATTCAATAGTTCCACAGCAATTCTCATTCAGATTTTCGATACACTACTCAGTTTCGTGTGTTTGTTGTACTACATGGCAAAGCCAGAAAACGTATCAGGAAAAATTCGCAACACAGAGAAGTTTACCTTATGTTATCGCACACACACGGTGAGTCCGGTGTATGTATACTGTGTTCAAATATAACCATGTCTTCAGGATATATATCGGCAGGCGCGAGAAAACATATCATATAGACACACGCAGCTTCCAATCGCTCTATTTTTGTTTGGTAACTAGACAAGACCGATAAGAGACGATCACAGCGCTGGTTACCTGAAGTTCGATACGCCTCAACGCTCTGTCGAATTAGTTGGAGGCAATTATTTCATTTATATCGGAGCGAATGCAACTGATACTTCAACATCAGCATTGTTAGAACTCCCAAATTTAACAGATAATAAATACAGAACATTAAGGTGCTTCTATCTCACATAGGTTGTAGATATCCCCTGTAGAACTCTTATCCCTCGTGGTACCTCTGACGTTACTAGAGGAACCTCGGGCCGAACTGCCGAGCCCCTCCCGAAGGGGAGTTGTTCGGAATGGGTTGGACTCGAGGGGGTAGTGTGTTCCTGACACCCACGGGGAATTGGATACCCCCGGCCAGGCTACGACCGCCCGGAGGGGGGAGAGGTTTGCCTCATAAGTCCTGGCTACTAGACTGCGGAGCTAGTAGAAGGTATGCTAGATCACCAGGCGACACCACCGAAGTTTTTCGGTAGTCTTCCCTGCGGGGTTGACGCGCGTAAGTGGCGTATGCACTTCCATTCCGTCTTGACGTTGCTGTCATCGGGGGGGGGGGGGGCTTTTTAAGAAATCAGGAATTGCCATCTCTCTCTCTCTCTCTCTCTCTCTCTCTCTCTCTCTCTCTCTTATTTCAACCACAAGTTCCATTACATTTGTAATATTACATGTTCTGGTTTTCTTTACTTTCAGATTAATTGTTCATATTATCTGAGGTATTGAGATTATTGTGTTTTTTAGATTGTATTCACAGTCACTATAGTCTTTTAGAATTAATTTACTATTTAGTTATTCAGCATTTTCTAGATTGATTGCGTTGACATATTCACTAAAGTCCCTTCGATATTGTCCCACAAGTGCTGGTTTATGTACTGGCAAATTCCCTCCTTTCTTGTTTATTTACATCCTTAGATTTTCTCTGTGGTCCTCCATTTGATGCATTCTCCTCTGCTGCAGGAGCATGTAGCATCACGAATTATGTTGAATCTCTTGTAATAGGCTTTAAGCTTTCCGTGTCCTGTTAAATGGTAGTGAGCTTTATTGATATGTTAAGTCCATGTTCTTAATATCCCCTGTAGAGCACATTACGGCGCTAGTTCTTACAGATGGCAGTGCCTTTCTTCCCTTGAACTTTGAAACAAAATACAGAAATGGCACCACAAGAAATATAATACAGCATTGGAAATACAACTTGTTTTCTGATTAGGTATTCTTTAAGAGTTGCCAAAAGTTGTACTTTTAAAAACAACATCCTATTATGGAGGAGATAAAACGAGTGGTACTTATTTTAAAGAAATATTTAACTTTTGCTCGCAAATCGAACCTTCCACCATTGCAACAAAAGTCTCCAATTAGAGTTTTAAGAACAGTACGCTCTTGTCTACAATTTGAAGATTGAGTAGTGCTAAGAGGTTTGTACGATATTACATATTTAATGTCAGCAGAGTTGAATTCTTCATTGACCGTACCCTTAAAAGATTGGGCACGCCTTTCAAAATCAGATATTTTGTAAATTCTATATCCCTACTCCTTGAGAACTGCTTGTATCTCATTTTATCCACTTTTCCCTCCTTGAAAATATAGAGTGGTATGGTTTAGGCAGCTTCGTTTGTGGAACAGATGTATTATTTTATCTTGACAGGAATCCTGCGCGGTAGGGATGAGTAGCAACTGTGGTGGGGTAGTGCACCTATCGCCACAATGCGTCACACGCGTAAGATTATGAGAGGGGAAGGAGGTGCATAAGGTGTCTAAAAACAAATTTCATTCTCAAAGCCAGTTTTGCAGCTCTTATAAACTAAGTTGTAATTCTTACTATGGTAGTAATCTCCACGCTTTTGTTGGATCTTAAATAGTACATAGGCATTTGGAACAAAATCCTGCTCTCCTCCAGCAGGCATGATAAACAACTGTCGGCCTTTCAATATCGCTGCAGAGTCCCTGTAACGTATTTCACTCCAAGCGTATGGTCCAGTATGTGCTGTATTTATATAAGTTTCATCTATATAAACTATATAAACTTCACTTCGATATCTCCGAATATTTCGTAAATACTTAAGACTTTTTGCAAGTATGATGCGATGTTCGATTAAAATTTGTTTGTCACGCTTAGTTTTTTTTTCCCATATAATCCTAGCTTCAAAAGAACTCTTATTAATGTTCAGACACGGCTTTGGAAGTCAGTAGAATTTTTAGCTTCATAAGCACTTTCTTCAAAGTTGGTCTTTGTTTTTCTGTGCTTTAAAAATTATTCATAGTTCGCCTAACTACTTCTGAATTAAAACATCCAAATTAGATTTTCTGCATGTTGTTAATCTTTGTTTACTGGGCATAGAGAAGGACGTTGTTGCACTAGCACCAATGGCTTTTCTTTCCTTAATAACTATCCTAAACTCCTTTCAGACACAACTGTTGCCTCAGATACCCTTTCCCAGACTTTTATAGCTGACCCAGACTATGGATATTGGTTATTACTTCTCGTGTTTTTAAATGTAACACTTTATTTCCTAATGTGCTGTTAGGAGGCGTCATTTATAAATGCTCTCTTGGAACCAGGAGACAAGCACATTTTGAAACAAGCTGTAGTGTTACCGAGTAGCTCTGTACATGTTTAGTTGCTCGCAACTGGTACGCAACTGACCTTCCCTCGCCTCCAGTTTTAACCGTTCTGAGGTGGACTCGTCCAGAAACCACTACGCATTGCTCTGCACTTTTCAAGATAAAAAAATACATCTGTACGCATTTGGAAGTTCCAGGTTCGATTCTCGTGGCCGACCTGTCTGACACATGGGTTCTAACGGGGAGCGGGAGGCGTTCCTGTGTCCCCAGACAAATGCTGCATAGGTTATTACGTCCCACGAATTTATTGTCCGTCTAATTCATCTCCATTTTTATTTTTTTATTCAGTGGTCTCTCAGTGTAAGATATATCGGTGGGTGTCTCGGAGTTGCATTGCAGGATGATATGCTCTGAATATTTCAGTGTCACCAGGTAGCGAGCCACTTCTAAAACATCAATTAAACCACCAATTAGCGTTAAAGATTAGTAATATCTGGAAAGATAGAGTTATATTGAAGAGTTCCATGCCATAGGCTTGATCCAAATCACTGAGCAGCAGGAGGAAGACCGCGAGATCCGTGAAGTTCAGTTCATTTTCTTGATGTCCAATAGAATTTGGAAAAGCCATTTTGATTTATTTTTGCCTTTTACGATTTTTACACATTTTGCAAAAATGTAATTAACTAACCACGGACTCTTAAGTTACTTAGATCTCGAATGTATTCTCAACCTGATAAGTATCACTTACAGCTCCGCGAACAAAATGCAGTTGGAGACGTGGCCTACCACCACTGGAGTCCAGCTTCCTTCGTTGCAGTAGACAAACTTGAATTAAGAGGATGCCACTTCGAGCAATATTTGTAACCTTCGACTTCGTATGGCAGTTCTGAAATAATTGGGGTTCAGATATATAGGTACATATGGAGTTATTTTATTGTCTTTATGTCCGTAACATGCCGTCCAAATATATGACACGAATGATAAGATACAGCACGTATAGTGTCAACTAACCCGTTCTCTCATATCGTACAGGAATTACTAGCAGCTTCACAAGATGGGACATATGTAAGACGCAGTCTCTTTGTCCCGTGTAGTTCAGAGTGAAGATAAATAAGTGCGAAGATCGAATCCTGGATCAACAACCGTTGCCAACATTAGCACTTGTTTGAAACATCATGGAAACTTTTCTTGATGGAGTGTTTTCAAATAGAGCTTCCCTCCAACAGTCATTTGTCATTGCTGGGGTTTGGGTAAACAACGTCACGACTGCTTCTTCAACCTCCAGCGATTTAAGTTTTCAAATTAGAAATATTTACTTTTTGTGTGAAGTACATACGAAAGTAAACTGAGAGACATGTATATCTAGAGAACTATAATAGGATATATTATATCCCTTTTACTAGAACATGTAAGAGTTCCTCGGTGTATATGTTTGCTCTTCAGAAGCCTAGGCATAATAGGATTTTGAAAAAAAAAAAATAACACTGTTGTCCGGCAAATATCCCCCTCGTCTACCTCTGTTGGTATCTTACATTATTTTAACCTCAGTTTATTATATTATCCATCAGTGTGATGAATCTGGAAAGTAATGATACTGATTCTAGGACTGATGCTTTCAACTATAGAGAGCAGAACTTGCAGAACTTCTGAACAGGCACAAAAGGTATTGTGTTCATATTGGAGCTACTGTAATAGAAAATGTTACGTACAGTTCATAAACGACATCAAAATTTAAAACTAATATTATAAAATATCACTAAATTACAAAATCACTAAATCACACACACGCCATGTTAATGCTCTTTTTCATACATCATACTTTAGGGACATCTATCAATATTGCTGCTATATAGCATTTTCCTTCCAGACGGGAATGGAACCATTTGTTTGTATTTGAATGCCACCATGTTAATCATTATAACTCCTTATTGTTGATGGACATATTTTGTGTTTATCTAGTTACTTATATCTGGATATTGAACGTAGGAAGCCTAATTGCAGCTGTCTGTATTTGTAATATTAAAATAGCAACCTGAAAATAAACCTAACCTTTAACACGTTTATGGTTAGCGTGACAGAAGTGAGCTTAAAATCTTGGGAGACCTGTAAGGTGCAGTTCGGGTATAAATGACTGCGACCTAAGCGACGCAACCGAGGATCAATCCTCGAGCTAAGAACCATGGGCCTTAGCCTGAGTTTCATTTTACGGTGTAGTTATGGCACCTTTAATTTTCTTGCGAAGAGTAATAACTGTTTAATATTTCGTTGTGGTATCGAATGTTATTACCATGCTTCACCATTAGCTTTTGGAAACCAATCCGTAATTCATCTTAGTTTGTAGTCATACCCTTTAGATTTGTAGCAACTAAGGGAAAATAGCAAATCACATGTTACTTAGCAGAATATACTGCGCTTAGATAATATTTTTATGGATAATATAAAACCAAAATATTAAATAATCGCGGCATTTTACGGTTAAGTATAAACATTCGTTGACAGATCGCATATATCACGACAAATACAGTGCTTTCTTTGCTAAGTTTCTTTTATTATTATAATAAATCATTTAAATAGCATTATAATAAGTAGATTGCCCAGGTTTGGAGCCCGAAAGCCCTATTGCTAATTATATTTAATGGACTTCGTCTTTATTCAGTTATGTATATCCGGATATTGAACTTAATAAGTTTCATGTTTGCTACCTGTGGTTAATATATCTCCATTCAATCCCAACCTTTGACACATTCCAGGTTAACGTGACGGTATTAAAGCCACTTCTTAAGCTGGGAAAATTTCATGACGCAGCTACCGTAGTTGTGGTTAGTAAAGGCTGAAAATTATGAATTATAGCCTAAATAACTACTCCGAGGATAAGTCGGAGAACCGACAGCTAAAAGCGTTGACCTTGTTTGTATATCTAATGATAAATCTAGTACTGCAGTTTCAGTTACAAAGAAACGCTACTCTCGAAGACCTCCAGATACTACGTTCACTGAAAGCATCTCCCACGGCATCTCTCAGTAGCCGTGATCGTCTAATCGTTAGGGCTTTGAATTGTAGCCGCAATAACCCAGGTTCGAAAACTATAACAATTGGGAAATTCAGAAAAGTAAGAAAGTGTAAATTTAAAATGTTTTTCTAAAACTCATCAAACATAAATTGTACGTTACAACAAGATCTACTTTATATGTGTAGTTAGCTTTTGTCTATTTGTTAGAATTTATCGGTTATACAAAAGTCATTCAAAATAAAAAGGACTTTTGAGGACGTTGCCTGCAAATTTAATGTATGCAGTTCATTTGCCATCCACATATTTTAAGCATATATTACATTAATTAAAGTCATTTGAGATATTTATAACAAATGACAAAAAAGGTACTTAAAATTTATTTCACTTAAGAAGATTTTCACACGTCGCCCTTGAAGATACCGACATTTAATCCGCTTTCCAGATTTGGATTTTGCTGAAAAGATTTTTGCATTTAGATTCCTAAATTGTTATTTCCTGTGCAATCTCTACATCGATGGAATACAATTGATAGAAGGCACGGAGCTGCCTCCTCTACCTACTATGTATTACGTGGTACATAAAATATTATTTTAACACTAAAATAAACCCTAAGAAGACCTAAAATGAAAACCGGTTCTGCTGAAATATCCCGCGTGCTTACTGAGTGGCTGCGATCACAGCGACACTGTGGAAGTTTCATGCAACACGAAGTACACATAACAGCTCCAGATGACAGGCAAGTTGTTATTATATATTGTATAAACCAATATGTCTTAGTTATTATAAATACTTTCCACAACTTGGCAATCGTGATGCTGTGCTTTGTTAAAAATATGTCATAAATGTGAACAAAAATAAGTTGGAGCTATTCTTTATTTAATGATCAATATAGATCGACAGGAATTACTGTGTTTCGGAACGAAGGAATACAAAAGCATATATAGGTTCAACAAATTCAGCTATTGCTTTCATGCACACATTTACAATTTTACTTCCGATATAGAGAAGTTTGTTGCTGGTAATCAGTACAATGATTTCAGAAATTATCATATCTCTCAGTGACATGAAAATATGTGGGGTGTGTCAAGCCCAAGAGCTCAGAAATACCTAAACATAACAGCACAACAATGATAACGTACTTGAGGCCTGATAAGAAAACTAATGGCTTTGTACCAAAGGCTGGCATCAGATGAAATCCTAAGGAGAAGTACATTGGGTAAGCCACAAAATGCAAATGAAAGGTTACATAGCATAATATGGTGCAAATGCCGAAAAAAGGTATTTGTGTCAAAGAAGAGACTTCAGATTGCTGTGACATCAGCCATTAGTGAATTCAATTTATGTTGTACTGCTTCCCTCAAGCTGCCGTGAGACATGATGGACACAGATTTCACCAGCATCTCTAAAAATTAGCCAAGGGAAGGACTAATTACGGTTACTTCACTCAGTAATTTCTGCGAAGGTAACTTCTAAAACATACAGAAGGAAACAAAAATTGAAGAAAACTGCTGCAGAAGAGAGAAAAAAGATGCAGGAGGGTCCAACTTAGACATCTTGAGGGTTTAATTCTGCTTCAAGAATGTAACTGAGAGGGAAAATATTTTGGATTTTAAAATTTGATTTACTCAGTTATAGTTTTTTTTCAAATTTTTTTGTCATTCCAAATCCACCACACGATGCAGTTTTGATTCTGTCCCTTTAAAATGTTCAACACATATTCTTAGAAAGTAAACAAAGGCTTCTAACACATGAACTTTTAATATTCATTTACTTTTAATGTTATTGACATATAAAATCCTAGGTTTAATCATTTTTAGCGCCCGCCTTGGTAGCGTAGATGGTAGCATGTCTGCCTGACGTTGCAGAGGTCCCGAGTTCGAATCTCGGACAGGGCGACTTACTTGGAAAAGGGGTTTTGCGGACTTATCCCTTATCCTGAAAGACGAATGTCGGGTAACTCTAAGCTCCATGGAAGCTGGACTCATTTGAGGATCATTTCACCCCTTTCATTCATCTTCCGGTATGACTTAACGTTGGAGGACGTAAATTTTAAAAAATCGCCTTTTTTGTTTGCTCTATACCTTATTTTTTCCTCCCAAACTAAAGGCAGAATAAGAAATTCATATGATCGATCCTGTCTTCATACACATCTATATATTTTAGAAACAGAAACATTAAAATTTTGATAATTTTCATCGTGTGGAGTGGTTTGAATTTTGCCCAAATTTTGAATTTCACAACTTAATTACTTAAAAACTATTGAAGACACAAAAGGCAAATTTTTAATTCTGTGTCCACTATGTATCAGAACCAGTGTTGCCAACCAAATTAATTTAAATCTTGCAGCAGTTGGAGAAAAATTCCGTTACACTCCGCTACAAAAATATAAAACAGTAACAACAAACCTTTCTCTTTGAGCTGGCAGATGACCAAGACGATGGATTAATACTGATTATGAGGATCCAGATGTCTAATGAAGGTGTTAATATATTTAATAAATTAGTAACTGTCACCAGAAATAAGTGAAGGGAGATCTGCACTGAGTACCTAAAGTGGTTTAATAACTGTCAGAAGATTCTATTATCACTGTAACACTTCTTGAAAAATTGCACACTGATTTTGCAAATTTATTTACATTTTATCAGTAATTGTGTATGGGAAACAGCGATTGTCCGTGTTTTGAATGTCAATTTTTTACCTTTAGGAGTCACTCACTGTTTATTGCTTTTACTATAGTCAATGTCAGCCATCATGGAAAACAGTCTTTCCACATCAGCGTTTCCATGGCAACACAAGTAATAGTTTAGAGAATTTTGAAATATTTGAGAAGAGACACTTCCCTTCAAAACGTATTTCTCCTACTTAACACCGGAACACAAGGGTACTGCTTGTATCGGTTAACTTTCCTTTAATATATAATTGGTGACACATAAACGCAACGTACTAAAACGTACTATTCACTTCACAACTTGAAAGTATGATATAAATTGCAATGAAGCCTGAGGCCCTGATGATGAACGAATGGTGCATCATGTTACATATGGTTAACGTAGCTTGCATAAATATTTTGATAGCTTGACACCCATGGAGTAATATATATTGTCAGGCCTGGTGCTTGACGTAAATAAATAGATAATAACATGAGCTACAATCTACATGAGAGATTCTTCTTCAACCAGATTTCTATAAAATTATTATAGCATTGGTTTTTAGGATGAGTTTGTGTCTTTTTTAAGAAATATTGACAGGAACCCCTACAGTTTCCCACTTTTTTTGTTTTTCTCCGCTATGTCTCCCGAAAGCTCAAATGTCGCTAAGCGTAACGGAATTCCGCTACGGTTGGCATCACTGCTCACAACTAAGTGGCAACAGTTTCAGCGAGATCTGTTGCAAATTGTTGAATGGCAGTTTTCAGTGCTGCATCCCCTTAAAACTTACAGTGCTGTTTCTAGCTTTAAAATTTCGTTAAAATAGTACAGCATAGCCAAGTTATATGTGAATCACATCGTACACTGAGCTCAAATAAGATACAAAATGGCTCAATAATATAATAGAAATCACTTCATACGTAGCTGTAGTTTCAAAAAATATATACAGGTAAGAAGAAACAATTTTGGCACTTATATAAGTTTCTGAAAACGTTCATTCCGGCGTACAATACCTCCTCCTCATTTGTATTCAACTTTTATTAGAATATGGTGTCAGCTTAAAATGGTTCATATTTAAGATATATTGTGCATCAAAGCAAAACATCAGTCTCTCAATTTTTAAAGCGTTTAATAAATAGGACATACTGATATATGTATACAAAACAGTTTCAACTTACGCGACATCTGTACCACATTATGTATACTTCCCGTTGCATGATACTTCCACTGTGTCGCTGTGATCGCAGCTACTCAGTAAACATGCCGGATATTTGTGCTACAACGGTTTCCTCCTTCGGACTTAATTTTGATATTAACACAGTTCTTTCTGTACCACGTACATAAATGGCAGGTAGAGAGGAGGTTGCTTTCTCTCAATGTCAAGATTGGACAGGAAATAAATATTTCCGGATCACAAATTAATAATAAAAAAATAAAATAAAACAAGACAGTTTTCAGTAGAACTATAAATTAGAAAGCCGTTTAAATACCAAACGTATATATATAGGTTCACTGTCTTTAAAGACGACATATGAAGATTTTAGAAAATGTATTACAATAATACACCGCTCCTTAAATCTGTCAAAAATTTTGATTATGTCATTTGTTAAAGGAATAGCCCTAATGATTTAATTAGCCAGCTCATGTTTAAAATATAAGGATAACAAGTGAAATGCATAACCTAAATTTGCAGGGCATGACCTCAGAAGATCTTTTAATTCTTAAAGACTTCTGTATAAGCAGAAAAGCTAAGAGATAAAACAAAATCTTCTTACTTGTATAACGTAGATCTTGTTGCAGCATTAAATGTAAGTTTTATACAGTTTATTTCTTAGAGTGAATCACTTCAGATTTACACTTCGCTATTTTTCCCAAATGGTTACAATTTTCTAATCTGGGTCACTGCGGCCAGAACACAATGTCCTAAGTGCTAGATGACTCACGGCTGTCGAGAGGAATTGCAGCAACTGCTTCCAGCAAATATAACTATTTGGAAGCTCTTATTTCAATTCAATTAAATTTAGTAACCAAAGAATTCGTACAGAACTATCAAATCGTCAAAATATTTGGGATATTATTACACAATATTTACAGTCTAATACTTACACTTATTTACTATATCAAGATTACCACAAAGTTACACAAATTACTGTTTATACTTGGTAGCACTAATACAATGTGTACAATCGTACATCACAACTTATTCATTCAAACATTGACACTATTAGTTCTATGTTTATGGGTAGAAAAAGTGTAAGCTGAGACAAACATATTGATAGGTTAGTAGTGAAGCGAGGCCAAGTTTGTTTACTTCTCTGACAGCTAAGAGCTCCAGTAACATTTGAGGTCCTCAGAACATGTTAATTTGCTTATTTTCATTATCTACTGTCATACACTGTAACACTGTGAGTAAGTGCTATAACAGTAAGATAATATTTAAGCAGCAAAAGAAGACTAAGAATTATCTGTGGTATACCAAAATCAGAAGTCTGCAGAAATCATTTTAGGAATTTCAATTTCTGGATCCCACCAAGTTTTTATATGAAACAATAATTATTAACTGATATGAAGACTAATAGCACAAATTATGACAGAAATGCTCAAATACACAATAATAAGACACGTAATAGATATAAATTTCACACATATTTTCATAAAACTAAGATGTTTTAAATTTCTTTAAATTATATGTGTTTAAATATTATATAAAAATTGAAGTTGATTAATTAATTAAAAGGTTAGAAAAGTATAACTATTGGGAAATACAGAAAAATAACATGGTGTAGATACGAAATGTTTGGCTCTGATCAGACATAAATTGTATGTTACAACAAAATCTACATTATATGTGTAGTAAACTTATGTCTAGCTCTTACAGTTTACCAGTCATACAGAAGTCGTGAATAACAAAAAAGATTTCTGAGGACGTTTCCTTCAAATTTAAGAAAGACATTTCGTTTGTCATATACATATTTTAGACATATAGTACTTTAATTAAAACCCTTAGAACTGTTTATCACAATTGACAAAGTCGAAGATTTTGAGGAGGTTTTCATTTTAGGGGCGATTTTTTAAAGTATATTTTTAAACTTCTTCACGTGTCACCATTGAAGATGCTGAACTGTATACAAGTTTGGTATTCAAAGGTTTGCCAGCTTTGAGCTTCCATGAAAAGGTGGTTTTTAGATTCAGGTGATCCTGGAATATTAATGTCTTATGCAATCTTAACATTAAGAGAATGAAAATTCTCCTCCACATATTATGTATGTACGTGGTACAGAAAGTATTATTTTATCACTAAACTTTTTCTCGACGAAGGAAAGCAGTACAAACATGTAGTTCAAATGTCCGGCGTGTTTACTGAGTGTCTGCGAGCAGAGCACACAGTGGAAGTATCATGTAACAGGAAGTACACGCTTTACGCTACAGATGGCGGGCAAGTTGTAATTGCTTTTTATATATCAATTTGTCTTAGTTATTAAACATACTATCTAGAGCAGTACAATGGCAATATTTGGTTTTTGTGCCAAGTAAGTCTTGGGTGTGATGGACTGTAAGTTAGTACCTTTATTTTATACAATAATCAATGTAGACTGACAATAATTACTGTGTGTCAGAGCAAAGGTTTACGAAAACTAGTATAAGTCTAACAAATTCAACTCCTTTTCTACATTGTTTCATTCTAATATGATTTTGTTTACATCAATGATATAAGGGAGTGATTACTACATGGAATAGGCTGCTAAATAGGACAGTTGTCGAATACATGTTGTCTCTAGCAAATAGTGGAATTACCAACTTTCATTATGGCAATGTTACACAAAGTTTTTTTTCCTTCTCTTTCTTCAGCTTCCAGCACCTCAGGCTTTCAAGTTAGGAACAGTTTAATATCTAGAGAACAAAAATTATATATGTTACACTCTTTTTATCAAACGGAATCTATGATTACTGTTGAGATCTTCAGATGGAATTTATTTTTGAAAATTGCTACTCTTCGCATATACTTCTGTATGTGACACACGATTTTAACTTCATTGTTTGATATGTGGTACATATGTGGCCAAGGATCTTGAAGCCAATAATACTGATTCAACGATTGGTGCAGGAAAAACAAGCTGGAAATCGCCAACGGCAAATCTGCATTGATGCCAATGTACGTGAGGAAGAAGGAAAAATACATCAGTCATCCTACAGTTACAGGAAGACGGATAAATGTAGTGACGAAGTTGAAATACTTGGGAGTAATGATTGACAACAAAATGGACTGGTACCCTCACATGCTTTACCTGGAAAACAAAGTAATACATATAGGCAACAGCCTAGTGAGATGTTCCAAAAGTACATGGGGAATGTCCTATCCTCATCTAATTACAATTTATAACCACGCCATTCTTCCTGCAATATTGTACGCTGTGGAAGCCTGGAGTACGTCTACATCCCAAAGGGCCACATTCAAAATACGCCAAATCCTAAGATCCTTCTTGATTTTCGCTACAAAAGCGTACAGAACTGTATCAAGCAACGCCTTGCAGGCAATCGCAGGTGTTATGCCCATCGAATCAGCTATCCTCTTACATAACGGCATTAAAGCTATATCGAAAGGACACTCCACTAATGCAGTAATCCCGATGCTGAAACGAGCGGAAATTACAACCAGATCCAGAGGTATTTATCCCAAAGATAACCATACCCATATAAATACTTCAGCAGAATAAGGGAAAGCTGAAATTCTTATTCTCACAGATGTCTCCAAGACAGTAAACCACGTTGGTGCAGGAATGGTGGTTATAAAAAACTCCAAAGAGATCTACATAGGAGTTAAAAGATTAGAACTAGTAAACTCAGTATTCCAGGCTGAACTTCTAGGTATTAAAGCAGCTCTGGAGTGGATAGAACAGAAAACCAGTAGCACAACCTTCGCCATACATGTTGACTCAATGGCCGCTCTCCTCGCCATTGCACACAGAAGAACAACCCACCCCTTGGCCGTTCAGCTCAGAGAAAATATCATCACCCTAAACAAGGGACACAACGTTACTCTTCACTGGGTCAAAGGTCATGCAGGTCTACGGGCGAATGAAAGAGGTGACTACCTCGCTAGGATCGCTGCCAGTCACAAGACCACCTTAGACCACAAATCAATTCCCATAACTCGGGGCAAGCAGCTGCTAACCGAATACTACACTACAATTTGGAACTCCATATACACCAGATCCAACAATGCCTTTCATACCAAACTTTTCAGTCCCAACATACAACACCGTCTGTCCTTATCTCTATGGCCCAATCACATAACCACACAATTCCTAACAAATATCAGCCATTTCCAGGCCTACCTTCCTAGAGTGAAAATAAGAGCCTCGCCGTCCTATAACTGCGCTGATAAACACCCACAGACGGCTCTGCATTTGATGACAGAGTGCAGTAATTTCTCAAAAGATCGACCAGACGTTTTACGTTCAACCTCTCTACCCTTGGTTCTGAAGATTCACTTCAATACAGTTCAAGTATCAGGATTCATCAAGAGCATCTACCGCACACTTGAATAAATCTGTATAGTACTGTGTAAATAACTTTTGTAAATAATCCCGTGATATACCTTTAGGTAAAACACGGGCTGTAAAATATTGTTTAAATAAAAAAAAGCGATTGATTCTTTCTCTTTTAGGGAGCAGTAGTTGTAGAAATTGTGAACATGCAGAAAATGTATTGTGTTCATTTTGGGACTACTTTAAATCGAAATGATATGTAGAATTGGAAAACGACCCCAATGGTTGGAACGAAAGACATAACATATTAGTAAAATACAATAAAAGCAGCGTACTAAACTTACGAGAAAGTTCTTATAGATCTTGTGTGATCTACATTTGCAATATATCTTCATAGAATTACGATAAGGGAATTAATAAAAACGATTTAGAAGTTTGTAGTAGTCGATGCAACAATACTTTAATCCGACATTTAATGACTATTTAGAAGAAAATCTTAGTGTGCTAATAGAAAATGACTCAATACCTTTTCAGTTATTTGAAATACTTATATTAATCAACAGGAAGTCAAATGCGAGGTAGAACCCAAGCGACGTACGACTTCGTTAGAGTGCGTGATCTGTACTTGGATGCCATGGGTTCTATTCTTGGGAGCCCCGAGAGGTTTATCGCTACGAGGATAGTTTAGAGTGACCTCGGATGCGTGCGAACTGAAAACGTCGGAGACCGCGTCCTTGCCTTTATTTGTTGTTATTGGGATCCGATCGCTCTATCAGTCTCTCTCCTACTTCGTTCCGATGACGTTAGAACCATAATTTAAAGATAATCTACTCCATTTTGGGTGCTCTCTCTTACCTTCCTTGATATATTAATCCAACGCCCAAGACGTCGTCCTTTATCAAGGACATGCATCGCTGAGCTGTCGAACGCTTAATAATTCGGAGCACAAATGGACGATACTTTATCCGACAATCTATTGTTACTGTTTTAACTTGGTTTAAAATTTAAAGTTATGAGTAGACCGTGAAAAAAATGTAGTTGGAGGCGTGGTTTACCAACTCTAGCTTTCCCCCTCTGCCGTCATTTCAGTTTGCCGCCACTCCATGCCGCGGACTGCACTCTTCGCCCAGGTACTGGATGGAATTAGTCCACTCTATCCTGCGGCCTCCTAAGACCCAGTTGCATAAAAATCGCTAAGTGTAGTTCATTTATAATCGAAGATCAAAATTGAAATAAGTTTACGAACCCACGTGGGTTGTAAAATGCGGATCTTAGATCAGGTGAACGCCGTTCAGTTCTGATCTGAGATCATAAAAGCGGATACGGCAACATCGCCAAACATGTTGCAACTTTCGTGTTGTATCGAAAGGATTCGAAATTTATCGGAACTATTCGACTCTGTATTATTCTGTTGCACATAGTAGCCAATATAGACATAACAAAATCTAAATAAATCCTTCGCTTTATGGTTATTAGTCCTGTAAATAGTGTTCTTTTATATAAGCAGTATAACAATTTAATCTATATTGAGACAGTTAATCCTTTAGCTTACTTAATCTCTATTATATGTCTAATGTACATAATTTTCATTTTCGGCTGTTTACAACATTGTGAGTTGGAAAACATAAAGAAAAAAATGGAAGTTCAAGCAAAGAATATACGTTCTGCGAATTTTAAAAATTAAGAAAAAACTATGTTGGTGGACATTGTCCTCCAATTTAAAGATGTAATAGAAAATAAAAAAACGGACAGCAATACGACAAAGAAAAAGGAACAGGCGTGGAAGGAAGTAACAGCAGTATTTAATTCTAGAAGTTGCGTTGCACGTGACCAGAATGAATTAAAACTATGTTACGAGAATATTAAAAAGCGGACAAAAAATGAACGCTGATGACAAAGTTCAGACACATAAAACAGGTGGAGGTATGTTTGTGCCGTCTTCCTTAGACGAAACTGGACACAAGCTAATTGCAGCACTGAAGCCGCAATTTCATCCCATTAGCTGCGACTTTGACGACGACGTGGGTATCCACACTGAGGAAGTTGGAGAAGTGACTGTGGATGTCATGTGTTCACCCCAAGTGGACTTCAATGATGTCCAACTGGAGGTCGTGGACGTCTGCAGGTCCGAGAATTCCTCGGAAATGGTGCAGCTGATTGAACCAGGTCCTTCAGCTTCAACTACACCCCGATCTTCACATTACTGTAAAAAAAGAAAGGAAGACGTTAGGGAAAATTTTAGAAGAGGAGGCTGGAATGTTTGGAAATAGAACACGAACAAAATATGAGATTTGCTAGAAAGTAACATGAACTAAGAAGGAAAGTATTACAGTTGCAAGTACAGGTATAACAGAAAAAATTAAATTTAAAGCAGTGAAAGTAAGGTTATGTAAATTAAAAATAAATAGTGATTACCTGAATGTGATGTTAATTAGTGCTGTGTTTTCCCTTCTATCTCTTTGATTTAAATCAGGTATAGGCAGTTCTTGGTACACTCTCCTTCCCCTGTAAACAGGATCGTCTACGTCAGGAATGTCGTCATCTGCATTAATGGCCAAGGTATGTAATACAAATGTTGCTACTATTGTGGGAGGAACTCGAAGTAATTTAACAGCTGATTTCATTCTTAAGTATGGGAATCCTCTTTTGACAACACTAAAACACCTTTCAATAACTGATCTTGTTTGTCTGTGAGCCCTGTTATATGTTCGTTCTTCAGGAGTTTCTTCGTGCAATGTAGGTGTAAGTAAGTAATGACAGCAGCGATAAGCACTGTCCCCCAGAAGCACACCTCGGGGAAATTCTTCAGCTTCAAACTGTGCATGAATTTTAGAATTTCTAAAAATATTGTGCCGAACCCTGGCCACCTAGCAACAACATTCAGGAATCGAAGTTTTGAGTCAAAGATAGCTTGAACATTTAAAGAAAACCAACCATGGCGATTTCTGTAAATATCGGCATTATTCCCTCCAGGTGATATAATTGGGATAATGAGGTCTTAAAGCTGTAATCTCCCTTGTAGCTCTATGGATTGTTCTACACGCCGTTCCTTTATTTATATTAAATATATTCCCAATCACCATTTGGAAGCTTCCAGTTGCATAGAACCATAATGTGAGCAGGATCATAAATATTGGATTGAGTGCATAATTCCTAAGGGTTTGTGTTCTTAACTGTGCATGTAGCCTATGCTCCAGCTCTTCAACTACATGCTTTGATAGTCGAAATCTCATTTTGAATTCCCTGTCATTAAGTTCTATGATGGGATTTCCTCTATGTTGGGAAACACGAGGAGCCCTTTCAAATTCAAAATTGTCATCATCAGAGTAAGTTGAAAATAATAAAAATGTATAGGTTATGAAGGCAAACAATGCATCATTAACTGACATTGGTGAAATAAAAAGATAATTTATATCCAAGTAACCACAAAAAATGCATTACTTACCATTTTATTTAAAGCTGCACTACTGATTTCTTCTCAGGAACTATTGTGTAAATTCTGCAGTTCTGCTGATCTAAGTTCAACCAAGCTAACTGGAGAAAATTCACCAGTTAGAATTGATCTTAGATCAAGAGTCCATGAACTTAAATCAATGTTTATAAAATCAAAATTCGAAGTTCAGCTTGACTGAAGATCATTTTCGTATGCTTGAACTTAGATTATCTTTTATGCAACCGGGCCTAAGTGGAAGTTGGGGCAGTCAGCAGGGGCGTGGGGCTTGGTAAAAAGAATTGCGGGGCTTTTGTCCAGATTGATGGACATCCGCCAACGCCTGTACCAATTTTGTGTGAGACGAGGGTATCTCTGAATTGTTTTGAAGGATCTAACTAGGTCTGTCTTTGCAGAAAACAAAACTTCGTCAAGACACTGGCAATAAATGCTCAAAAAATCATACTTCTGTCCACAAAGGAAAATCTGAAACAATACACCAGAGGTCCAGAGGTAGTCCTAGTCGGGCGGGGCTTTCCCCGTCCGGGTGTCATATGCCGCAGTACCTAGCCGCTTTGCGGCTTAACCTGCGAAATGAACTAGTAGATCCATGTTCTGCTGGGGTGTTTGAATTTGTTTACTGTTTGAAATTTTGGATAGGTTTGGAATGGGTTGCCCTTCTTTATCGTGGGCAGCTGTACTTAATCGTTCTCCCTTTTTGGGAGACACGAATTAGTTTTTTGCCCCGTTTTGGATACGGGTTGTGTAGCGCTTGGTCCTTTGGCGTAGAAGTTGTTCCCAGAGACATCTGGGGTTTTCCTTGGGTTACCCAAGGGGTCCCAGGACGTCTCTCGGCAGTCTGAAGGACGGCAAGCGCCTTTGATCTCTCGGGTCATACCTTCCCAGGGAGTTCACTAACGGGTTGGGGTGCATTTGGATTTTCTCGTACATTGATCGTGCCCTCTCGCGAATGACGTCGACAATGTACGGAATCTGGGAGTGCTCATGTAGGATATGAGCCGGGAATCTCCAGCCTGTATCGTAGATGATGCGTAGTGCCTTGTTCTGCAGCGTCTGGAGTCTGACGAAAGTGGTATTAGCCACTGTTTCCCAGATCTCACAGCCGTACAGAATCATAGGCGGAATGATCGCCCGATACAGTTGGAGTTTGAGACGGATCGGCATGGTTGATCTGAAGATAGGGTATAGGCTCCGGAGTGCGACGTGCCCCAGCTGGACCTTGCCCTTGACGTGTGGAACGTAAGTTAACTTACGGTCCAGCGTCACCCCGAGATACTTCGCCGTTTGCACCCAAGGGATTCGACGGCGCCGTAAAACGAAGTTCTGCTGCAACCGGTTGGCTATGGTTTTCGCCAGGAGAATAGCAGAGCTCTTCTCCGGGTTAATTGCCATTCGCCATTTTGCGCTCCATTCGCCAATGGCCCGGAGCTGGGTTTGGATTTGCCGGTAGCTGTACCGTGTGTTCCTATTGACTGCGAAGATCATGAGATCGTCCGCATACTGACAGGTCTGGGTGTTGTGGTGAGTTGGGATGTCGGCCATGTAAGCTGCGAAGAGCGCCGGCGACAGCACGCTGCCTTCCGGTACTCCAGCGCCAATGGGCCGCTCGGTGGACAGCTTCCCCTCCATCTTTACTCGGAAGCTTCGGTTTCCGAGGAAACCGGCCACCAAGGAAATGTATGGACGGGGAATTTCATGCTCCAGGAGTTTGTAAATGAGTCCTTCATGCCAGGTAGTGGCGAATGCCTTCTCCACGTCGAGCAGCACTGCTACCGTTTTAGACCTTTCCTGGAAACCCAGGGAGGCCTTCTCGGCAACCCGCAGTAGCTGCTCGGTCGTGGAGTGGCCAGAACGGAAGCCAAACTGGTGTTCCGGGATTAGGCCCCTTTCCTCCAGATGAGGAAGGAGCCGGGAGAGGAGCAGTTTTTCGAATACCTTCGATAAAACTGGGAGAAGGCTGATTGATCGGTAACTGGAAGGAAAAACCGGATTTTTCCCCGGCTTTAAAACGCACACCACGCGCGCCTCCTTCCAGATAGCTGGAAAGTGGCGCATGTATAGGCACGCGTTATAAATCCGGGTTAAGTGAATCACGGCTCTTCGTGGAAGGTGCTTGAGCATTTCCGCTGTCACACGGTCCTGCCCAGGTGCTTTGTTGGTTCTTAGAGAGTTAAGCGTGGTCGCTAACTCTCTAGGGGTAACGATGGGAATGTGGAACTCCTCGTGGTCAGGGGGCGGAGCTTCTAGGAAGTCCTCCACCACCTGTTCCACGAGGTCAGCATGGTCATCGTCCATTGGCTCTACCCTGGGTTGGAATTGAGCCTCCAGATAATCTGCTAGCGCCTCTGCCTTTTCTTTCGACTCGTAGACGAGTCGACCTCTAGGGCTATGTAGGGGATGCTGGTGTACGGTTTTGTCTTTCCGCAGGCTACGGACTATTCGCCATGGTTTTCTCTCCTGGAGATTGGTTTGCCTTAACATGTTTTCCCAGGCCTCTTTGCGGTGTGCTCTTAGGAGTCGTCTTGCCAGGGATTTGAACCTCTGGTGTACTTCTCCTATCCTGGGATGGCGAAATCTCTGCCACAGCTTTCTTACGGCATTTTTAGCCCTTATGAGTTGTTTGATGGGTCCTGGGATATCTGTGGGGTTTGGCGTGTCTATTGGGATGCGGTGTGTGTGAGCACGTACCGCGTTGAGGATGGATGTGGAGAACTCCCTGGCTGCCGCCTCGAGTGACTCCACAGAGTCGATTGGAGGGCAGGCTTCCACGGAGTTTTGGATGTGAAGAATGGCGGCATCCCAGTCGACTTCATCCACCCAGTCAGCCGTTGCCAGAGCTGCGACGGTAACGCCTGAACTGATCACAACTGGGTTGTGGTCAGAATCCAGAGCATTCACCGCCGTGAGGTCCAGATGAAATGGAATGTTCTTGGTGATTGCGAAATCTATGACGTCCGCCCTGCCACGAGGCGGGAAGTGCGTTGGACCCCGCGGGCCATGCGCATGAAGGGTTGGGTCTCCGCAGATGACTTCAACTGATGTTATAGCGCTAATTGGAGCGTTCTGCTTCCCTTGTAAAATGATTGATATGTGTACAAAATTCAAATACACTGTTAAAATGAACCCAAAACTCCTTTTATCCCTTTCATAATATGATTCTCCTGAGAAAACATAATTATTCTGCAACTATTAAAGAATACCTCTTCGAAAACCAAATTACATTTCTAATGCAGTATTATGTTTCATATGCTGCCATCTGTGTACTACAAATCAAAGTTAAAGAGAAGACACTGCCATCTGTAGGAGCTAGCGACGGGATGTGCTCTGTAGGGATATCTGCAACCTATGTTAATCTGAATTGCCTTAATATTCGGTAGAATATACATATGATATGATAATTTTTGAATGTAGTATAAACTATTATTTTAAATTAGCCGCTGTTTTCGCTGCGATAAGAATAAATAGTAGCCTCCAACTAATTGCTGCAAGCATCTTAACACACGAAACTCAATGAACGAAAATTGCTATCGAATTATTTGATACCTGTAAACAACAAAATTATTCCTTGGTTTCCATTAACATTTGGTGTGTTGCCGTGCTTTATTGTGATAAAATCTTCCTTCCAGGTTATACAACCGATAAGAACGATGGAACGGATGGAATATATGGTGCTGCCATCAAGTGTACTATTTCTAGATCAGTAATAACGCAGTTTTACTTGCGAGTAATTCCAAACCATTGTCAACAAACAGTTAATGCTGATATCTGACGAGATATTTTTAAACTATTAAGCGCTCCCTCTGCTCTGAACCGCATAAACTTGTCCGTTGGGGAATATCATTACTGGTTACCATGCATCTATCGCTTTGAAGGAATATGCAAACTTATTAAATGGGGAGAGGAATAAATTAAGAACAAAGAATTGCTTAACTTGGGTTCCGTAGTGCTACTAACCAGCAAAATGCACAATAATCCTAGAAATTAATTGTTCTTTCACATTAGCCGTATGTAGTACGAGGTTAAATAATAATCAAAGCCATTACTGGGATTTGAACCACGGATCTCGCACATTACAACTAGTTGCTTTAACCACTGAGCTCGGAAGATTCGAGGTTCAAGTAATGTGCATAGCACAGAATTTTTCGATCTAACTATTCGTTTACAGTAATACTAATTATTTATTTGTAAGTTTAACCGTATTAATAATGATTATATCACTACATAATTTGGGAACATATTCAGAAAGAAAATAAATTAAGTAATAAAATGTTTCATTAGTTTACGTCATTAAGAATTTTGGGGCCTAAATCACACAGAATTGGAGCTGTGCGAGCAGCAATAGCATATATTTAATTTAAAATCAAAGTAAAGTTATACACGTGTTTAGAATATATGACACAAATAATGTGATGTGTACTGCATTTAGGATAGCCAGGTTACCAGTAGAAAACAAGGGAAGTTCCAGAAATGCTTCTCATTAAAGTCTGATATTTAAAAGAAGATACGTGAAGGTCACGTGTTTCTCCACGTGAGTAGTGCAAAGTTGCCCACCAGATCCCCTTTCTTTATACTTTCAACACTCGAAACATAAACAAGGTTTCGAGTTATCTCCCCTCAACAAAAGTATGCAGAGTTAATCTGTATTAGCCTACTTCAAAAACAGAAATAAGTTGTTAACACATTCACTGAGTTTTAGGATTTTCATATGTGTGAGTTCTTTTAAACAATTGTTTGTACTATGTAACTAATATTCCATACATACCGTTATTGTTGCTATGCATAGTAAAATGACATTCCCGCACTAGGCCGCTCCGTGACTCAGTGGTTAGACCGCTTGGCTCTCACCAAGATGTCCGGGTTCGTTCCCAGGCGACCGCAAAGTGAGATTTGTGGTGGACAACACGGCGCTGGGGCGGGTTTTCTGCGGGACCTCCGTTTTCCCCCGCCATCTCATTACACCGGTGCTCCATCTTCATCTCATATACCATCAGTGTCACCGCCTGCGGCGCCGTATGTAGTAAAAGCGGGCGTTAAACACTACACATTTCATTTCATCCCGCACTAGTGCGACAAGTATTTCTCCATAGAAACACATATACGCGATGCACGTTCTAAAATCTGTTGTCTTCGATTATATTTATTAATATTTCAGCTAATATCTTAACTACTAAAATTCAGATTCATATAAATACACATAGTGCAAAAAATAATGTGCAGCACACATGTGGTAAGCACTTAATGGAATCTCGAGAATTGAAAAAAAAAAAAAAAAAAAAAAAACGCGGCCGGTGCAAGCGCCTCGTCTTTCCTCGTTCCGTATATATTAATATCGCAATATACTGTTATTGACGACATTGTTAATTGACATGTTCACATCAACGCCGCCGATATGCCGGAATTTTTACCCACAGCAATTCTGTTACGTGCAAGCATATCTACTGACATGGGGCTGTCGCTTTTGGATAAAAGGAATAAGCTGTTCATTGATAAGGAGCAAACTCTCGTCTTCCTGTTGGAAGTATTCTCTAAGGGAACAGATAAATTCTCTAACTTGGAGCCCGCTTCGGTAGCGTGGTGGTAGCGTGTCTGCCTCACGTTCAAGAGGCCCCGAGTTCGAATCTCGGTCAGGGTGAGTTACCTTGATAAGGCTTTTCCGGGGGTTTCGCTTATCCTAAAAACGAATGTCGGGTAACTCTAAGCTCTATGTATCCTGGGATCATTTGAGCATCATTTCACCCATTCCATTCATCGTCTGATATGACTTAACATTGGAGGACATAAAGATACAAATATATATATATATATATATATATATATATATATATTCTAGCTTGGCTGTGCAATGTAACATCCCGATCTTTGCCTTGGGCCATGATTCCTCGGTCCACCTCTAATCCTACCGCCACTACATCGTGCTTCCATAAAAACGTATTTTAATCGTGTTTTAACAAAGTAGGCTAACAATACACAGCGCAACTAGGCAAATTCTGTTTCCCGCAAACAACTAGCGATAGCTGCTTTGAGGAGTATGTGATTCACTCAGTTCCACAGTGTACCCAATCTGGCAACCTTTGTTTACGTTACCATAGCAACGACCTTCCCTTCTTATCCTTTGCGTCCCTTGCCTGATTACCTTCACGTATCTTTTAAAAATCAGACTGTAGAAGAATTGCACTACATTCTGTGCAGATATAGCTTTAATATATTTATTCATAGCATTTAAAGCCATAAAGTAGATATGTTTACAGTACGGAAATTTTCAAACTTTATCATTTCTCATACTGATAAAAATAAATCTTTGGTAATCTATACCGACAAAAAAAAGAAGAAAGGCTCCTGTTTCTTACATTTGTACAGTTCTTACCTGTACACTTACTGCTTAAGCTACCGCTACATTCTAACAGCTCACAAGAAAGAATACTAGCATTTATAGTGGTATTGCCAAAATTTGGGGTGTAGGATTTGGGAGGGAGGATTTGCGGTTTAGGGTGGGATGTAACTCTCTTTTTTAACTACTTGCTGCTGTTAAATGTGGCGTTCTAGTCTCGATTCATTTAATTCGCTTTACTCCATTCTTCGATATATCGCACAGCAGTGAGTCATTAATCGATAGTCGACATTCGAATGTAGTGATCACGATTGGAAATATCCAATTTAAAACACTGAATTAATAACAGAGATTAAATATCGCGAGAAATAGCCCAAAATTCTCCAGAGAATCGGGAGGTTCAATGAAATAATCCTAAATACGGGAAAATCTGAGAAATACGGAAAACCCGCCAATACTAGTTACATTACTGAAGATAAATATAGACATATTTGTTCTTTTTAATTTAATGTGAAATGATGCTGTTTACATTGTTAGTGTTGCGACTTTGTGGGTCCGTAGAATTAAAAGTCCAAGTTGCAGAAATTCAAATTGTGACTTATTTCCGTAGAAATACACTTTGGTCAACACTTACAGTAGCAGAATTACGTAACATACACAAATACAATGCTCAAGTCCGTTGACCACAAACAAAAGAGTTCAGTTAACTTCAGTTCAGTTACCACTCTTTCGTTACGACTCTGTTTAGAACAACGCGCGTTACAACTCCGTTTACGACTACTCCGCTGGCCGACCTACCGACCGAGGTACTGGCTGGCTGTATAAAGCCAGAAAGTGTTTGCTGCGTACCCACCCTTTAAGGGTTTTACCGCAGGTATGGTTTTTCATTTGGTATTTTGTAGAAGTGTTGTAATTTTGAGATTGGAGTTTGTTCTTGGGGTTACAATTTTATGTACATTCAGGTTGTGGGAATGGATGCAATACCTTGCACCCTGGTGTTTCAATTTTAAAGTTGGTTATTTAGTTCTAAAATTTGTGATGCAAAACAACTTAGAAGATTATGTGGAGCTCAGCTTTATCTGCTTTTAGGATTAGCTCCTACGATATCTCGGGTGCCCGCAAGCCATGCTGGGTACCCGGAAAAGCCTGGAACTGCGTCTAGTGGGGTCATAATCTCCCAATGATCTAACAAGGGCGTGTCTATGTCTGGGTAAAGTAGCGTAGAATTTTGATGCCCGACGTCTAATTTCATCTTCCGCGTATGCAAGACCCGAGGCTTCGTGAAGCAACCTGGTAGGAAAGCAACGACCCACAGAATATATAGACAGTAGTACTCTATTCTGTGTACTTTGAAGCCATGACAACCATCTGCGGCCATGCCCCAGATCTCGCTGGCATATAGCATCACCGGAATTACCAGCGCTCGGAAGAGGTATAACTTCAGGCCAACAAGCATCGAGCTCGACCCCAGCATAGGATACAGGGAAGCAGTTGCTCCCTGCAACCTTGCTGCTAGGTCCCTGATGTGCTGGTGAAAAGTTAGGCCTCTAGACAATTCTACTCCAAAGTACTGGACGGAGCTAGTCCACTCTATGCTTCGACCTCGGTAGCTGAAATTAGGGCAGTGGCGGGTCTGTGGCGCTACGTGAAAAATATGCCGTGGCTTTTGTCCGGATTAATGGATATCCGCCAAGGCCGACACCACAGTTGTGTGATACGGAGGCGTCTTTAAATGTGGTTGAAGGTTCTGAGGATGTGTTTGTCTTTGCGGAACAGAGGCACGTCGTGTGCGCATTGTGACATTTCGACACGTGGCTTTGTGGGGAAGTCTGCCATAAAGACGTTGAATAGGGTGGGAGATAGCACAGAGCCTTCGGGTACTCGGCCTCTCACTGGTCTTAGTGTTGATATTTTCCCCGCGACTGTGACCTTGAAAGTGCGGTGTCGTTGGAAGCTGTGTGTGATGTTGATCATGTGTTGAGAGCCCCAGGTGGATCAGTTTGTATAGAAGCCCGGCATGCCATGTCGTAGAGAAGGCTACTCCGCTGGCGTGTTGCGATCTCTTATTTATACCTCCATTGATAATTCTAGACTGTTCTAAAATGTTCTCTATCAATCAAGATGTCACTAGAATTTTCTATGTATCTAACTTTATCTGTTTCGGCAGACCGTTTATCTCCGTGTTATCTTTATATGTTTCTTTGAGTGCACAAGCCGCGCTATGGCGATAACGGGTTCGCGACAGAAATTTAACTGGAACATATATATTCTAATGGCTATTACTTGACCTTTGTGATTTATTAAAATATCAAATAAGCTATTCCTTTAGCATTTTCCCATTTTCTACTGAAGCTTCTTTTATTGACAGAGCAGTGTGAAGGTTGCCAGCAATTGATATTTAATACTGTAAACCATTTAATATAATTTTGGTGAAACAACAGAAACAAAGAAGAATCGCATTATAAAAAAAATTTTACAATACTGAATAACAAGTGTGGATTGTATGTGCATTTATTTATTCATACACTCAACAATTACAGTCAAATCGTCATTACATTTTATAACATAAACTAACGATGCCAGAAGATACACATTGTGAATAAACAAAGCAGTTTATAACTGCGGAAAGAACTAGTTTATATTCGATTACTTAGCAATTATATTTGTAAAGTCAAAATTCCGTTTCTTTCTCACACCTGTGATGGAAATGTAATTTAAACTCGACGTAGAACGGAATACAAAGAATGACTGTCGAATTAAAGCAGTTTTCACTACTTGGACTTTAGATTTACATGCTTTTACTAGTGAGAAATCAAGTGCAAGATATCGAATAAAACCATTCGCTTGATGTAGAATATTATTAGTAGTCGATATTGTAAAATGGTTGGTACGTCACTTGTTACGACACTTTCGACATCAAAGGTTAGTGTGTGCATATGAACAAGATGACAGTGAGAGAAAACACAAAACACATGTTAGCTAAATAGAAAAAGTATGAATATTTTATCGTTATGAATGACACAATAGCTTTACTTACCTTCACAGGCCTCTGATACTGTATATTGCAGCAGCGTTACCTAGGAGATGATACTGGCATTCTCATATCTCATAATGTTTACATCATGTTCCAAGATACTCTAGTTCAGTTTGGAGCTAAGCTCTGTGGTTGCTGGATTCAGCTTTGTGCCTTTCTTAATTGAACTTTGAAAAGAAAATCAGAGATGGCAGCATAGGAAACATACTATAGTAGAGGAAATATAACCTGTTTTCCGATGGACTACCCTTTAATAGTTGTCATATAATTGCGTTTTGGCAAAGAATGTCATATCTTGGAAGGGATTAAGGGACCGATATTTCTGTTAACAAGGTTTTTATATTTTGTATATATATATATATCGTTCTTTTCATTAGGGATACGAAAGTCTCCAATTAGTGCTTTAAGAATGTTGCGCTTTTAGTTGTTGCTCCAGGTTATTATGAACTAATTGGTTCAATTTTTGGAGCCAGGGACAGCGATTAGCTGTTTCCTGGGGTAATCAATCTATTTATGAGACTAAGGTGCCATCTCCTCTGCCTAGACATTCCCGATTATAAATTCATATTCAACTTCACCGGCTATAATTTTTGCCAGCTCTTCTCCTCAGCAAGCTCTTAGAATCCCCAATATCAACACCATCTTCATTATGTGGGATGTGGGTTCGTAAAATTAAAAGTCCAAGTTGCAAAAATGCAAATGCTCTTTATTTCCGTGCAACTCTGATATCTGCAGAATGACGTAACAAACGCGTACGAAACCTTCAAGTCCGTATGCCGCACGTCCACGCTGCACAATGAACAACTGTCGAATGACTGCTTCTCTGCACGTCTGCACACAGCTCGCTGGCACCAACTGCAACTCACCGACCGACCGACCGACCGACCGACCGAGGTGCTGGCTGGATGTATAAAGCCTGAAGGTTTTCGCTGCGATCACACACGTTAAGGGTTTTACCGCAGGCAAGGTATTTCATGTCGAGGATTTTGTAGGATGTGATGTGGGTTTTGAGATTGAATATTCCTGTGAGGTTAGAATTTTGTACCTAACAGTTGAAAAGGCAGGATGCAATACCTCGCACTCTGGTGTTTTTATTTACTTTAAGTTGGAAAAAATTTGTATGCCACACAGCTTAGGAGAATTATGTGGATCTCAGATTTAGCTGTTGCTAGGATAAGCTCCTGGACTATCTCGGTTGCCCGCAAGCCAAGCGGGGTACCCGATGTATTCTAGAAACCGCCCAACTCCCCGCCGAACTATTATGCATACAAGTTCCGCTGTTTCCCGAAGATTGGCGAAGCTTCACGGCCTTTCAAGGCGGCAGGCGAAGGAGAGAGAACTGCCCAGACATTTCTTTGGGTCTTTCCCTCCCCGCCCCGTCTCTGATAGTACAGGCATAGGCGTGGGTTAGGTGCTATATGACTTTTTCACTCCACGCTTCTCTCTCGGCGTTCGTTTACGAGTGGCAAGATAATGCCTCGTGACAAGAAGTTGTCATCAGGAGCATCATTCACAAACTTAGTTACATCCTCCTTTCTTAGTACAAAATACGCCCACATGCCCTTTTAACCACTTAAACAATGAGTAATTTACAAATTCATACATCTGTTTAGATTTTGTTGGTACTAATTGATTACATCAAGCTTTCCACGCCTCTACTTTTATCATCACTGCACATATCGTTTAAAACTTTCTCCGTAATCAGAATTAAACCCTCAGTCAAATTCGTTTTACCCCTTTCACAAATATAATATCGTGGCATGACCAACATGTATTACTTCTGCATAACTATACATAGAGGCAATGCACGTTATACCTTCAACTTACAATAATTGTAGCTTATTGCCTAGTTTCTCTGTTTTCGATTTTGCCTCTCCAAACTGCAGCTGTCTGCATATCAACATCATTTGCTTCTCCACACACCGCAATCATAACAATGTTATGGCGATGTTTGAAGCTCTCGAGGCCTCCATTAGAATCTCTGAAATGGTCTTTGCCGGATTTTATTGCTGTCTCTAATGCTCCAGCCAGAAGCAGTGGTCCAGAAATGGGAATTCCTTTAGCACGCACATTAACAAACCGCTGGAACACAGTACGATAAAGCTCGTCATACTGTGTAGATCTGGTGATGCTATTCCCTTTACCGACGCGACTTCAATTTCTATTTGGTTCTGCAAAATGTAATAAGTCTGAGTTTTCTATACTTTAATCAATATTGTTCTTTGTTTAGCTATACGTTTGTTCTTGTCGTGTTCTTCAATACAATTAATTTGTTTTTCCTCCAGTGATAATATCATATGCTTAGAACTAGTTTTACAGAATTCGTGTACATACAATGTTTCTAAAATCACTAAAGTTCACCGTTGTAACTTGTACCAAATCACTTGTAAGATCGAAACTGAGAATGAACTCACTACAAAAAAGTTGTACCCTTACCATTTGTGTTGGAAGAGAGTTGAGAGAACTAATGGTTTCTTCTCCCTACTCCTCGAAGTATTGCAGTTTATGACTTTTTGGTTCTTCTAACTTGTGCAAGCACAGTCGCCCTAAGAATTATTGCACTTTATAAAATGCATGTTGTAACAAATTACACATAAAGTAATCAGGTTAAATAGCAAACAAATTCCCAAAAATTTCCGTTTCCGTGTTAGGCAGTCTTCCGATTTTCTTTTTTCTTTTTAAATGTTGCCGCCTCCAACGTTGTCATATCGAACTGTAGGCAGTTTTCCAATTTTGAGTATAATTTTACACGAGAAGCAGCTCCGTTGCGAAATTTATTTTTCGTTTTTCCAGGTTCCTGGCATATAAGGGCATCCAAGGTAAAATTGGAGTCAAATTCGAACAGCAAAAGTTGAATTCCAGATAAATTTTTCAAGAGCGGTTAGACTTCAAAATCAATCCTAAATAATTTTAAAATCTAATAACTAAGAAATAATTGACTTCGCACTCTGTTAAAAATTCAGAGTGAATAAGCTACCTCTTAATTTTTCATTAAAATATCCGGTAACATCCGTATATAGAAAACAAACCCCAACCAAAGTTAAAAACAAAAAACTAAGTGGTCGCGTAAGGAAAAAGCTTCAGTCTGTGCCAGTGTGTGTGTGTATGTGTGTGTGTGCGCGCGCGCGCGCGTGTGTATGTGCGTACGTGCGTGTGTGTGTGGGGGGGGGGTGAAAGAAAATGGGGGGAAAATCCTATGAAAAAAAAAGAGGCGGATAGTCAAACAGGACTTTCAATTATCTGAACCTTTCATCGGTAATAGAAAAACGCAACGTAGGTACTGACAGGCTGTTAACAGCCAGGAGGTTTTTGCTGCGTACCCTCCCAGGTTTTGGGTTTAACCGCAGGGGGAAATTTTGGTGATACAGGCTGGGGTGTTCAGGAAGTGCTACAAAGTAGCCTTTCTTGCATCCTACGGGATGCAATGCCATTTTTTTATTTACAACCTGGTGTTTATTGGATTAAAAATGGGTGCATATTGTACTAAAACAGCTCATTGGATGATTGTGGAATTCAGCTGTTGCTCGGATTAACTCCAGTGTTACCTCGGGTGCCCGCATGCCATACGGGGTACACGGAAAAGCCTGAAGCGGCGTCTTGTTGCGTCGTAATCTCCCAGAGACCGAACCAGGGCGCTTCTGTGTGTTGGAAGTTGAGCGTAAAATTTTGTAGCCCGACCCGTAATTTCGTCCTCCACAAATTGGAGAAGAGAGGATTCGTGAAGCAGCCTCACGGAGAAGGAACGACCTACACAATAGATGGATCGGAGTTCTCTATTTTGTGAACGCTGGAGATATGCACGCTGAGTATCATCAGAAGTAAGTGCTATATTACTATATTCTGGTTTAAGAGATCATTACTTGCATTTCAGTCATCTGATGATTCAGCTATATTTGAAATTCAGTTTAAGAAATCACTAGTAGGAGTTCTTTCAATTGCAATTGGTATAAATCTATGACTTGCGCAGTCATACCCCAGATCTCACAAGAGTACATCAATGGGATTATCAGCGCTTGAAAGAGGTGTAGCTTTAAGCGGAGTGGCATCGAGACTAAACAGAGTATCTGCCAGAGGGAGGCTATTGCTCCCTGAAACCGTGCCAAGAGGTCCCTAATGTGTCCGCGGAAATTTAGGCTTCTAACAATTTGGACACCCAGGTACTGGATGGAAATAGTCCACTCTATCCTGCGGCCTCCAAAGTGGAAGTTGGAGCAGTCAGCAGGGGTGTGGGGCTCGGTAAGAAGAATGGCGGAGCTTTTGTCCAAATTGACGCCTGGGCCGGTAATGTAGTAAGCCTCTATTGCGACCGAGCTATGCTGCATTCGCTTCCCCTACCCTTCCCCACCCGTGTTCAGCGACTGATAGAATCACAGGATAGAATCAAACTTCTTTCGAATTCATATCACGCCACACATGAATAGTTTACGCGCATTTCAACTATCACATATTAGCATAATACGCTTCAAATACGTGAGGAAAAGTGCGGTAAACTATTCATCAGTGTGCCAGATTTGACTTCGAAAGAAGTCCAATTTGTGAAAAAAATGTCAAGAATCCACTTGAACTTTTCCTGTTAAATATGAATAATTGACTTCCACAAAGCATTATATCTTTATTCCTGTTGCAAATTGATAATGTGGTCTTCAAAAACAACTAAAACTTTAAAAACGAGAGAGTAAGATCACTTAAGATGTTGTTGAGATTATACAAGAATCTGTATCCCCTTTCCCTCAAGCTTTCTAGGGTAATACTTAAAATAAAGATAACTTAACACTAAAATAATGATTCTGTAGATGCAGAAAAACAGGAAAGGATACCATAATGTTATGTGTAATGCAATTTCTTTGTACACAAAGTGTTGAAGAGTTCCCTGGAATAGCAGTGAGAGAAAAAGCCCTAAAGAAATATGTATATTAATTTGAAATGATACCAACAACTGTACAAAAAATAGCACTATTTCTTTAAAATGACAACAAAGCAGCTCTGTTAATGCTTATATTTAATAAGAATTTTAAAAGCTCAATAGTACATACTTTATTTTCAGCACAAGTATACTAAAATATATTCAGAGAAAAACCTGAAATTTGGGATCGATTCATATCAGATTAATAATGTCAAATTAGTACAGAATTCAGTATTAGCAACTGGTGATATATATTTCATAAATGGCACTATTTTATATACTTCTAATCACTTTGGTTGAATTAACATTCACAAGGGCAGAATAAATTATGAAAAATAATAATTACATTAAAGCTGTATCATTCATTTAAAATTGTCCTAAGCATAACTCTGTGTTCACAACACAAGAATATTATAGCGTTGAAGTTTTAAATGCTTCAATGGCATACATATGCACAGTAATGAATGCTGAAGAAGAAAATATGCAGTTTCAAAAATAAAATTTAATGCACAGTGTATCTTCCAATAGGAGATTATTTCATGTAGTTATCTGACTGTGAAGTATAATTTGCTTAATGTGCAAGCAATTGTTTGGATAAATGGCTTGCTATAACTTGATAAGACTTTAAGCTTGTACTTTATGACTAAGATGGCAAATGGAGCCCTCTGCATAGTGTAAACCTCTCAGTCCATGACATACAACTGAATGTGTGTCAAATAAATAACTCAATGAAAGATTACACTACGAAATATTAATGCGGTTTGTAGTTTTAGTTAACAAGTGAAACTGATGGGACTGTGTGTTTGAGTAGTTAATAGAAAAAATTTAGTAATGTAATTTATTTGCTCACACATCTAACCATTATTTCTTTTGACAGTCCATAATTCCCTTATGTATTCACTACAAAGAAACAAGAAGTGCATTATATATCAAAATAATGTGCAGTTTTATCTAATTTTCAAAATTATTATGTGGCTTCGCATCACTGCATGTAACGAATGGCTCATATATTAGGTTAAACATCTTTTTTCCATGCCAAAGATTGAGATTTTCATTCCAAATTAGAACAATAAGAGGATGTTCAACAGTGTAGCTTCATGTCACATGTAACATTTCTGTGGGTCACGCTAGTAACGTTATATCACCCTTAAAATGGTTAGCATTACAGAAATTGTGTACCAGTATTGCTCATAAATTGTGGCAAGTACATGTTGAGAACATATGTACCACAGAATACATAAATGCTGTGCAAATATCACTTTAACTCGTTATTTTTCTGAACCCATTTTGTGTGTGTGTGTGTGTGTGTGTGTGTGTGTGTGTGTGTGTGTGTGTGTGTGTGTGTGTGTGTGTGTGTGTGTGTTAACAAGGAAGAGGATTCATATATATTTAGCGCTCAAAATGTACTTTAGACCCCGGGTGTTTCGCGAACCTTAATGCGGATTCTGTATTCCTTACTGCGTTAGCAGGCCCTGGTCAAGAATAACAACACTTCGTCAACGTATTAACAACGAAGTGTTTACAAAACTTCCTGTTGATAGAAACTCTGGAAAGTTTGGAACTCAACTCAACTCAACTCCATGCTGGCGGGCTGTTTGGAACAGCCCGAAGGGTGGTCAAATCGTGTACCTGCTCTGTGAAGAGCTTAACCACGTAGTGGCGGGATGTGGGTGTTGCAGAATGACGGGTGTAGATTAAGTGGGGATAGTGTAGGGAGGTAGCTTGTTGCTCCTCAGGGAATGATGAACTGGGTGCTACGGACAGCGTGCACCGCTGGTTGGTTAGTTAATAAACTAGGAAGAAGGTTTGTATAATTTTGAATATTCCAGAATAAAAATTTTGGATTAGCTGAAATTTAATTTAGGCTGGAATGGAGATCATGTGGTTACCGGTAGTGACCGCAAGACATGCGGGGTAACCGGTATTACTTTATGCGACGTTCACGAGGAACATAATACCCAAGGGATCTGACGAGGACGCTCTGATGTTGGGGCAAACCCTCGAAGAATTTTGTCGCCCGGCGCCTAATTTCATCCTCCACATATCGTAGGGATGAAGCCTCGTGAAGTAATCTCACGGGGAACCTTGTGCAAACAGAATAAATAATCCGAAGACATTTATTCTGTGCACGTTGGAGCAGAACTAGATGTGAGCCTGCGGCCATGCCCCAGACTTCGCACGCATAGAGCATGATAGGGAGGACCAGAGCCATAAAGAGGCGCAAGTTTAGGGGAACAGACATCGCGGACCGAAGCACAGGGTATAGTGATGCCACGGCACCACACGACCGATGAGCTTGCTCCTGGATGTGCTCCCGAAAAGTTAGGCCCTTGTCCAGCTTGACTCCCAAGTACTTGATTGAATTCTCCCACCTGATCCCTTGCCCAAAGTAGGTAAATTGGGGGAAATTGGCGGGAAAGCGGCGCTTGGTGAACAATAACGCTTGGCTTTTCTCCGTATTAATGGACAATCGCCAAAGCGTGCACCAATCCTGGAGGAGGATTAGGTAACGTTGGATGGGGTTGAAGGTTCTGCGTGGGTGTCTATTTGTTGAGAATAGCAGCACGTCGTCAGCATATTGTGCTATGTTGACGTGCTGTTCAGTGGGAAGGTCAGACACGTAGACGCTATACAGCGTCGGGGATAACACAGAACCTTCGGGGACTCCGCCGCGGATAGACCTTCGTGTAGATGTTTTTCCGCCACTGTGACAGTGAAGAATCTATGTTTTAGGAAAGAGTGAAGAAGGTGTATGACTTGAGTGGGTATCTCCAGTTTGATGAATTTGTACAGAAGACCCGCGTGCCAGGTCGTAGAGAAGGCCTTTTCCACATCCAGAGAAACCGCCGAGGTGAATGCCTTGTCCTGAAATCCCAGGGCTGCAGCCTCCACCACGCGCAGCAACTGCTGTGACGTAGAATGCCCAGGACGAAAGCCAAACTGATGAGGAGGGATGGCTTGTACGTCACCCAGAAGGGGGGACAAGCGGGCTAAGAAGAGTCTCTCGAAACAGAAAGGAGGCTAATGGAGCAGTAATTGGCAGCATTAACCGGGTCTTTCCCTGGCTTCAAGATGCATATCACCCGAGCCTCTTTCCAACTATGTGGAAAGTGACTCAGAGAGAGACACATATTGAAGACTCTGATAAGAAATAACACGGCCCAGAAAGGAAGGTGGCGGAGCATGAGTAAGTCTGGAACTATGGTTTCAACTGATCTTAAAGCACTAATTGGAGCGTTCAGCTTCGCTTATGAAATTATCGATATGTGCATTAAATTCAAATACCTTGTTAAAATGAACCCACCACTTCTTTTATCCCTTCCACAATATGATTCTCCTCAGAAAACACACTTATTTTGAAGCTATTAAGGAATACGTATTTGGAAACCGAATTGCATTTCTAATACAGTATTATATTTCATATGCTGCCATCTGTGTACTTCATCTCAAAGTTCTAGCGAAGACACTGCCATCTGTAAGAACTAGCGCCGGGATGCGCTCTGTGGGATATCTACAACCTATGTTAATCTGAATTGCCTTAATATTCTGTATAGTATACATACGATATGATAATTTTTGAAAGTAGTATAAACGATTATTTTAAATTAGCAGTTGTTTTCGCTGCGATAAGAATGAAATAGCAACCTCCAACTAATTGCGGCAACCATCTTAATACACGAAAATCAAGTAGAGTTCGACAATCTGAATAAAAATTGATATCGAATTTTTTGATACTCCTAAACAACTAAATTATTCCTTGGTTGTCATTAACATTTGGTGTGTTGCCGTGATTTATTGTGATAAAATCTTCCTTCCGTGTATTACAACCGATAAGAACGATGGAATGGATGGAATATAAGGTGCTACCATCAAGTGTACTATTTCTAAATCAATGATACCGCAGTTTTGCTTGCGAGTAATTCCAAACCATTGTCAACAAACAGTTAATGCTGATATCTGACGAGAGATTTTCAAACTATTGAGCGCTCCCTCTTCTCTGAACCGAATAAACTTGTCCGTTGGGGGGTATCATTACCGGTTACAATGCATCTATCGCTTTGAAGGAATATGCAAACTTATTAAATGGGGAGGGGAATAAATTAAGAACAAAAAATTGCTTATCTCATCTTAGCCTTCCGCAATGTTACTGCCCAGTAAAATGTACAATAATCCTAGAAATTAATTGTTCTTTCACATTAGACGAGTGTAGCAAGAGATTAAAAAAATTATCAATGCCATTACTGAGATTTGAACCATGGATCTCGCACTTTCCAACTAGTTGCTTTAACCACTGAGCTCGGAAGATCCGAGGTTCAAGTCCTGTGCATTGCACTGAATTTTTCAATCTAACTCTTCGTTTACAGTAATACTAATTATTTATTTGTAAGTTTAACCGTATTAATAATGGTTATATCACTACATAATTTAGGAAAATATTCATAAAGAACATAAATTAAGTAATAAAATAGTTTATTAGTTTACGTTATAATAGTCATGATGAATTTTGGGGCCTAAATCGCACAGAATAAGAGCTGTGCCAGCAGCAATAATATATATCTATACATTTAGTTTAAACACAAAGTAAAGTTATACACGTGTTCAGAATATATGACCCAAATAATGTGATGTGTACGGCATTTAGGATAGCAAGGTTACCAGCAGAAAACAAGGGAAGTTCCAGAAATGCTTCTCATTAAAGTCTGATTTTTAAATGAAGATACGTGAAGGTCATCTGTTTCTCCACGTGAGTAGTGCAACGTTGCCCACCAGATTCCCTTTCTTTATTCTCTCAACATTCGAAACATAAACAAGGGTTCGAATTATCTCCCCTCAACTAAAGTATGCACAGTTAACCTGTATTAGCCTACTTCAAAAACAGAAATAGGTAGTTCACATATTCACTGAGTTGTAGGGTTTTCACATGTGTGAGTTCTTTTCGATAATTGTTTGTACTATGTAACTAATATTCCATACTTACCGTTATTGTTGCTAAGCTTCGTAAAATGACTGTCCCGCACTAGGCCGCGCCGTGGCTCAGTGGTTAGACCGCTTGGCTCTCACCAAGGAGGCCCGGGTTCGTTCCCAGGCGACCGCAAAGCGAGATATGTGATGGAAAACACGGCGCTGGGGCGAGTTTTCACCGGGACTTCCGTTTTCCCCCGCCATCTCATTACACTGGTGCTCCATCTTCATCTCATATACCATCAGCGTCACCGCATGCGGCGCCGTATGTAGTAAAATCGGGCATTAAACACTACGCATTTCATTTCATTCCCGCACTAGTGCGACAAATATTTCTCCATAGAAACACATATACGCGATGCACGTTCTAAAATCTATTGTCTTCGATTATGTTTATTAATATTTCAGCTTATATCTTAACTACTAAAATTCAGATTCATATAAATACACGTAGTGCAAAAAATATTGTTCTATAGATTCTTTGTAATTGATTTAGTTGTATTACTCATGTTATTTAAGTAAATGACATATTAATTTATTATATATTAGTTAGCCAGAATATTAAAAGGTCACAGGAACTGTCAAACCAATTTGATTATTTAAATTTTCCTGTCAAACACCACATCCTATTGTTAATTCCTTGAAAGCTCATACAACATTTTGAGTTAATTGAAGCAGAAAATATTACAGGTGGAATGCAGAAAATTCGCTGCTAGATTCAGCTGATTATGTTCCAATATTGTGTTGCTACAGATTATATGAGATAATTACGTGAGCGTTTAGAAAATAAAACAACTTCGAAACTGCAGTAACAGCTCTCAAAGCTCACGTAATTATTTTTTTGCATCTTTAGTAATGCGGTATTGGTACACATCACCAGCTGACAGCTAAGCAAGTATGAAAAACTCAGCAATAGTTGCGAAAACTTTAAGTCCTTGGAGGCGCTATTTTTCATAAGCTAGTTCGTCACCCGGAAATAGGGGCGCTTCGATCACCTCGTACTGCCAACGATAAATATTGAAGGTTTATCTAACAAGTATATGTTCTGTGACCTGCACCAATCTATTCTGATGGAGTAATCGCTTATTTGATTTGAGGATCTGACAATGTCTGTGTGCATAACAGTACCTCGTCAACATTCTGTTTACGAAATATGAACAGTAAAAATATTTCAACTTACGCGAGAGGATAGGCAACATCAATACGCAAAGAGGTCCAGAGGTAGTCCTGGTCGGGCGGGGCAATTTTCCCCGTCCGGGTGTCTTTTGCCGCAGTACCTAGCCGCTTTGCGGCTTAACCTGCGAAGTGAGTCAAGTGTGATTGCTTTGTTCTGCTGGCGGTAGGTTTTGTGTGTTTCCAGTTAGGTTTCAACTGGTTGCCCTTGAGTTGTCCTCTGAAGGCGGGTTTTTGTTACTTTCTCCCGTTGGGGGAGGATCTGTTTTAGTACTTTTACCCCGTTTTGAGTACGGGTGTCCTGACGCTCGAGCCATCAGGCGTAATGTAGATTGGGTATTTTGGGGGTTTTCCTTGGGTTACCCAAGGGGCCCCAAGACGTCTCTGGGGAGTTTGTATGATGGCAAGCGTCTTTGCTCCCTCTGGTCATACCTGCCCAGTGAGTTCACCAAAGGGTTGCCATGGATTTGAATTTTTTCGTACATTGAACGAGCCCTCTCTCGAATGACGTCGACAATGTACGGGATGTTGGAATGTTCGTGTAGGATATGGGCGGGAAATCTCCAGTCAGTATCGTATATGACCCGTAGCGCCCTGTTCTGCAGCGTCTGGAGTCTGACGAAAGTGGTATTCGCCACTGTTCCCCAGATCTCACAGCCGTACAGGATCATGGGCGGGATGATCGCCCGATACAGCTGGAGTTTGAGTCGGAGTGGCATGGTTGAGCGGAATATAGGATATAGGTTCCTGAGCACGACGTGCCCAAGCTGTACCTTGCCCTTGACGTGTGGAGCGTAAGTTAATTTGCGGTCCAGCGTCACCCCGAGATACTTCGCCGTTTGAACCCATGGGATTCCACGACGCCGTAAAACGAAGTTCTGCTGCAACCGATTGGCTCTGGTTTTTGCCAGGAGAATCGCAGAGCTTTTCTCCGGGTTAATCGCCATTCGCCATTTTGCGCTCCATTCGCCAATGGCCCGGAGCTGGGTTTGGATCTGCCGAAAGCTATACCTTGGGTTTCTGTTTACTGCGAAGATCATTAGATCGTCCGCATATTGACAGGTGTGGGTATTGTGGTGTGTAGGTATGTCAGCCATGTAAGCTGCAAAGAGTGCCGGCGACAGCACGCTGCCTTCCGGCACCCCAGCGCCAATGGGCCGCTCTGTGGATAGCTTCCCCTCCATCTTTACTCGGAAGCTTCGGTTTCCGAGGAAACCGGCCACCAAGGAAATGTATGGACGGGGAATTTCATGCTCCAGGAGTTTGTAAAGTAGTCCTTCATGCCAGGTAGTGGCGAATGCCTTCTCCACGTCCAGCAACACTGCTACCGTTTTAGACCGTTCCTGGAAACCCAGGGAGGCCTTCTCGGCAACCCGCAGTAGTTGCTGTGTCGTAGAGTGGCCAGAACGGAAGCCAAACTGATGTTCCGGGATTAAGCCCCTTTCCTCTAGGTGAGGAAGGAGCCGGGATAGGAGCAGTTTTTCGAAGACCTTCGATAAAACTGGGAGAAGACTTATTGAGCGGTAGCTGGAAGGAAAAACCGGATTTTTCCCCGGCTTTAGAACGCACACCACACGCGCCTCCTTCCAGATAGCTGGAAAGTGGCGCATGTATAGGCACGCGTTATAAATCCGGGTCAGGTGAATCACGGCTCTTCGTGGAAGGTGCTTGAGCATTTCCGCTGTGACACGGTCCTGCCCAGGTGCTTTGTTGTTTCTTAGAGAGTTAAGCGTGGTCGCTAACTCTCTAGGGGTAACGATGGGGATATGGAACTCCTCGTGGTCAGGGGGTGGTGCATCTAGGAAGTCCTCCACCACCTGTTCCACGAGGTCAGCATGGTCATCGTCCATTGGCTCTACCCTGGGTTGGAATTGAGCCTCCAGATAATCTGCTAGTGCATCTGCCTTTTCTTTCGACTCGTAGACGAGTCGACCTATAGGGCTATGTAGGGGGTACTGGTGTACGGTTTTGTCTTTCCGCAGGCTACGGACTATTCGCCACGGTTTTCTCTCCTGGAGATTGGTGTGCCTTAATAGTTTTTCCCAGGCCTCTTGGCGGTGTGCTCTTAGGAGCCGTCTCACCAGGGACTTGAACCTCTGGTGTACTTCTCCTATCCTGGGGTGGCGAAATCTCTGCCACAGCTTTCTCACAGCATTTTTAGCCCTGATCAGCTGCTTAATGGGTCCCGGAATATCTGTAGGGTTTGGAGCGTCTATTGGGATGCGGTGTGTATGAGCACGGACCGCATTGAGGATAGATGTGGAGAACTCCTTGGCTGCCGCCTCGAGTGACTCCACGGAGTCGATCCGGGGACTGGCTTCCACGGAGTTTTGGATGGTAGTGATAGCGGCATCCCAGTCGACTTCGTCCACCCAGTCAGCCGTTGCCAGAGCTGCGACGGTAGCGTCTGAATCGATCACAACTGGGTTGTGATCCGAATCCAGAGCGTTTACCGCCGTGAGGTCCAGATGAAATGGTATATTTTTCGTGATAGCGAAATCTATGATATCCGCTCTGCCTCGAGGCGGAAAGTGCGTTGGACCCCGCGGGCCATGCGCATGAAGGGTGGGATCTCCGCAGATGAAGCGGTAGATGTTCCTTCCCCTTTCATTCTGGATGCGGCTGTTCCATCCTGGGTGTTTGGCGTTGAAGTCACCGGCTATACACACTCTGTGGTCGAGATTGAGGAGTGCCCGGTAATCCGCTTCATGGAAGGGATGGTTGGGCGGGTCATACACCGCCACAAGCACCAGGTCTGAACCGCCTAAGGAGAGCCTTATGGCGGTCGCCTCCAAGTGTTGTAGCGGAGGAAGTGTGATTCTGGTATGGGTGATATGATTTTTGATAAGGATGGCTGTACCTCCGCCCCGCCGACCGGCTCGATCGGATCGGTGGACGGTGTAACTTGGCAGATTAAACTGTACACCAGCATGCAGGTGCGTTTCGCATAGCATGAGGAGGTCAATTCCATGGTAATTTACAAATTCCAAGATGCCCGGTCTCTGTTCCCGGACTCCATTTGCGTTCCAGAACGCGGCTCTCAATGAACGTTGAGTCCTCCTCACCGTCATTTACGAGCTGGAGTCAGGGAAGAGAAGCCGTGCAGTCTGTTGCATTATGCTATGTTTTTGCATGGCAGGTATTCTGGGGTTAGTCAATTGCTCCCTGCAGCGCCTTAGAATTGGGAGGGAGCGTTGTACAAGTTCGGCAAACCAGGCTGAAAGCTCTTGGAATTCCGCCAGGTCTTCGTTGGATATGCCAGTGTCCCACACTGGCATTGGATCTGCGGAGGTGAGGCTTGGGTCCTCACTCACGGACGTCACAGCCACAGGGGCTGGAGCTGGTGCAGGAGGGGGAGCAGTAGCGGCAGTACCGCTCTGTCTCCCCGTGGCGCTTTGGGCAGGCTGCCCGGCTGTTGGTGCCGCAGTTGCCGGTGGGCTTTGCCGCCGGGCTGCGGTGGCCTTCTTTTGCCGTGGAGGCCGCTGTGGCAATGCTGCAGATGCAGCCGGTGTCTGGATGGCGGCTTCCCTGGGGCTTACCGCCTGGTTTGCTGCCGAAGTCTGCCTCGCCCCGGCCTGCTCGAGCACCTGTTCGTGCTTCCGCAGTGCCTGGGCAAAACTCACTCCAGGCCGAACTTGCGCTGGCTCCCTGTTAGAGGTCCTGCCCTGTCTGGCCTGCACTATCCGCAGTCTTGCTGGACACCCGCCGTAGATGCCTATATGGGCCTCTCGGCAGTTGGCGCATTTCTTTTCCTCTCTCGGTTTTGGGCAGTCCTTTACATGGTGGTCCCCGGCACAGCGAATGCACGCTGTCCGTCGCTCGCACGCATGGCTAGAGTGGTGGAAGCCCAAGCACCTGAAGCACTGGGCTGGCCCCTCTCTGCCATGGTACGGCTCCACCTTTATCCTGGTGTTGTAGAGGTGTGACACCTCATCGATCTTAGGGAGGCCTTCTCCCTGTTTCTCCACTATCACGAGGAATACGCAAAGTATGATTTCAACTGTTTATGAAGCACTGATTGGAGCTTTCCGCTTCGCTTGTGAAATGATCAATATGTGCACAAAATTCAAATACCTTGTTAAAAGAAACCCACCACTCCTTTTATCCCTTCCATAAAATATGTTTCTCCAGAGAAAACACAGCTAGTTTGCCAATATTTAAGAATACCTCATCGAAAACCGATTTAAATTTCTAATACAGTATTATGTTTCATATGCTGCCATCTGTGCATTTCATCTCAAAGTTCTAGAGAGGACACTGCCATCTAGCGCCGGAATGTGTTCTGTAGGGGATATCTACTGCCTACGTTAACCTCAAATGCTTTCATATTTCTATTTAGTATTTTATAAGTTTGGAAGTAGTATAAATGTTTATTCTATAATAGCAGTTGCTTTCGCTGCGATAAAAATGAAATATTAACCTCCAACTAATTGCTGCAAGCATCTTAACACAAGAAACTCGAGTAGAGTTCAACAGTCTGAATGAAAATCGCTATAGAATTATTTGATAATCGTAAACAACTTAATTATTTCTTGGTATCCATCAAAATTTAGTGTGTTGCCGTGCTTTATTCTGATAAAATCTTCCTTCCGAGTTATATAACGGATAAGAACGATAAAATATAAGGTGCCGCCATCAAGTGTTCCATTAGTAAACAATGATAACGCAGTTTTGCTTGCCAGGAATTCCAAACCATTGTCAACAAACAGTTAATGCTGATATCTGACGAGAGATTTTTAAACTATTAAGCGCTCCGTCTGCTCTGAACCAAATATACCTGTCCGTGGGGAAATATCATTACCGGTTACAATGCATCTATAGCTTTGAAGGAATATGCAAATTTATTAACTGTGGAGGGGAATAAATTAAAAACAAAAAATTGCTTAATTCATCTTAGGGTTGCATAAAGCTACTGACCTGCAAAAGGCACAATAATCCTAGAAAGTAATTGTTCTTTCACATTAGCTGTATGTAGCACGAGGTTCAAAAAAGTTACCAATGCCATTACTGGGATTTGAACCAACAAACTCAAATATCAGAGCAGAACATGAAACTAATTACTAGCTCATTTCGCAGGTTAAGCCGCAAAGCGGCTAGGTACTGCGGCATAAGATACCCGGACGGGGAAAAAGAAAAATAGCCCCGCCCGGCTAGGACTACCTCTGGACCTCTGGAGCCATGGATCTCGCAGTTTCCAACTAGTTGCTTTAACCACTGAGCTCGGAAGACTCGAGGTTCAAGTCCTGTGTATAGCACTGAATTTTTCAATCTAGCTCTTGGTTAGATCACATCACTACATAATTTAGGAAGATATCCAGAAAGAAAATAAATTAAGTAATAAAAGGTTCATTAGTTTACGTTATAACAGTCATGATGAATTTTGAAGCCTAAATCGCACAGAATTGGAGCTGTGCAAGCAACAATAATATAAATTCAAGTATTTAGTTTGAACGTCAGGTAAAGTTATACACGTGTTTAGAATATATGACAGAAGTAATGTGACGTGTACTGCAATTAGGATAGCCAGGTTACCAGCAGAAAACAAGGGAAGTTCCAGAAATGTTTCTCATTAAAGTCTGATTTTTAAATGAAGATACGTGAAGGTAAATTGATTCTCCGCGTGAGTAGTGTAATGTTGCCCACCAGATCCCCTTTCTTTATTCTCTTAACACTCGATACATAAACAAGGGTTCGAGATATCTCACCTCAACAAACATGTGCAGAGTTAATCTGTATTAGCCTACTTTAAAAATGAAATAAGTTGTTCACTTATTGGCTGAGTTGTAGCGTCTTCACATGTGTGAGTTTTTTTAAATATTTGTTTGCACTTTGTAACTAACATTCCATACTTACCGTTATTGTTGCTATTCATCGCAAGTTGACATTCCCGCATTAGTGCGACAAGTATTTCTCCATAGAAACACATACGCGATACACGTTCCAAATTCTGTTTATCTTCGATTATATTTATTAATATCTCAGCTAATATCTTAAGTACTAAAATTCAGGTTCATATAAATACACATAGTGCAAAAAATAATGTGCAACACACATGTGGTAAACACATATTGGAATCTCGAGAATTGAAAAAAAAAAAAAAAAAAACGCGGTCGGTGCAAGCGCCTCGTCTTTCCTCGTTCCGTATACATTAATATCGCAATATACTGTTATTGACGGCTTTGTTAATTGGCATGTTCACATCAACGCCGCCGATATGCCGGAATTTTTACCCACAGATACTCTTTTACGTGCAAGCATATCTACTGACATGCGGCTGTCGCTTTCGGATAAAAGGAATAAGCTGTTCATTGATAAGGAGCAAACTCTCGTCTTCCTGTTGGAAGTATTCCCTAAGGGAACAGAAAAATTCTCTAACTTGGAGCACGCTTCGGTAGCGTGGTGGTAGCGTGTCTGCCTCACGTTCAAGAGGTCCCGAGTTCGAATCTCGGTCAGGGTGAGTTATCTGGATAAGGTTTTTCTCCGGGGTTTTCTATTAACCTAAAAGACGAATGTTGAGTAACTCAAAGCTCTATGGATCCTGGGAACATGTGAGTATCATTTCACCCATTCCATTCACAGTCCGATATGACTTAACATTGTAGGACATAAAAATACAAAACAAAAAAAAATTATATGTTCTAGCTTGGCTGTGCAATGTAACATCCCGATCTTTGCCTTGGACCATGATTCCTCGGTCCACCTCTCATCCTACCACCACTACGTCTTGCTTCCATAAAAACTTATTTTAAATGTGTTTTAACAAAGTACGCTAACAATACATTGTATGCGGCAAATTCCGTTTCTCACATACTACTAGCTTTAACTGAGCTGAGGAGTATGTGATTCACCCACTTCAACAGTGTATCCAATCTGGCAACCTTTGTTTACGTTACCATAGCGACGACCTTCCCTTCTTACGCTTTGCGTTGCCCGCCTTTGTAGCGTGGTGGTAGCATGTCTGCCTCACGTTCAAGAGGTCCCGAGTTCGAATCTCGGTCAGGGTGAGTTACCTGTATAAGGTTTTTCCGGGGTTTTCCCTTATCCTGTAAGACGACTGTCAGGTAACTGTAAGTTCCATGGACCCCGGACTCATTGAGCATCATTTCATCCATTCCAATCATCGTCCGATATAACTTAACTTTGGAGGACGTAAATTACAACCAAAAAAGTTTCCTTTGCGTCCCTTGCCAGATGACCTTCACTTATCTTCTTTTAAAAATCAGACTGTGCGGATATAACTTGAATATATTTATTCATAGCATTTAAAACCATTAAGTAGATATGTTGAGAGTACGGTAATTTTCAAACTTTATCATTTCTCATACTGATAAAAATAAATCTTTGCTAATCTATACCGATAAGAAATGAAGTAAGACTCCTGTTTCTTACATTTGTACAGTTCTTATCTGTACACTTACTGCTTAAGCTACCGCTACATTCTAACAGCTCACAAGGAAGAATACTATTATTTATAGAAGTAGTGCCAAAATTTAGGGGGTAGGATTTGGGAGGGAGGAATTGGGGTTTAGGGTGGAATGTAACCCTCTTTCTTAACTACTTCCTGCTGTTATGTGTTGGGATCTAGTCTCGATTTATTTAATTCGCTTTACTCCATTCTTCGATATATCGCACAGCAGTGAGTCATTGATCGATAGTCAACATTCGAAAGTGATCATCACGATTGGAAATATCGAATTTAAAACACTGAATTAATAACAGTGATTAAATATCTCGAGAAATAGCCCAAACTTCTCAAGAGAGCTGGGAGGTTCAAACAAATAATCCTAAATACGGAAAAATCTGAGAAATACGGGAAAACTGCCAATACTAGTTACATTACTGAAGATAAATATAGAAATGTTTGTTCTTCTTAATTTTATGTGAATTGATGCTGCTTACATTGTTAGTATTGTGACTTTCTGTGTCCGTAAAATTAAAAGTCCAATTTGCAGAAATACAAATTGTTCTCTATTCCCGTGGAAATACAATTTGGTCAACACTTACAGTAGCAGAATTTCGTAACATACACAAATACAATGCTCAAGTCCGTTGACCACAAACAAAAGAGTTCACTCAACTTCCAGTTCAGTAACCACTCTCTCGTTACGACTCCGTTTATGACTACTCCACTGGCCGCCCGACCGAGGTGCTGTATAAAGCCAGGGAGTTTTTGCTGCGTGCCCACCCGTTAAGGGTTTTACCGCAGATAAGGCTCTTGATTTGGGATTTTGTAGGATGTGTTGTGGGTTTTGCGATAGGTGCACTATCCCCACTACAGTTGGCACTCATCCCTACCGCGCAGGATTCCTGTCAAGATAAAATAATACATCTGTACCACGAGTGCTAGGGGTGCGCAGCGCCCGCACCGCGGCAGCTGAAGGGGACGGATCCTCTCCCCTTCGAGGAGTAACAAACGACAGTACAGGACGATAACACAAATTTTCCTTACCAACATTATAAATCTGGAAACAGGGTACTTATTGAACACTCGTATTATAATTTGTGCTGGGTAGTGGTATTACGGCAACTCTAAGTTGAGTTAAACCATTTCTTCTTCTTAATTCACTCCCCTTCGCATAGTATTGTGACTTTGTAGGTTCGTAGAATTAAAAGTCCGAGTTGCAGATGTTCTAAATATTCCGTAGAAATGTTTCCGTTGAAATACACTCTGATCAATTCTCACGTAACAGCATTACTACAGATACACACAGTCTACTAAGGTCGATGACCAAGCAGCGTTCTGATTACATCACTTTACATCATCAGCTCTCGTTACATCACTCTACAGCTGTTTACTCCTCTGAATCTTGGCAAGCCTTCGCTCCCTTAAATACCTCACTGATAATTTCTAGACTGTTCTAAAACAAACCGGAAACCGAATAATCTCTATCAGTCAAGAAGTCACTAGAAATTTCATTTACCTCACTTATCTGTGTCGGTAACCCTTTTATCTCCGGCGCTATGTTTATCTGCTTATGCAAGCTCTTTATCTCCGTGAATAACTATCCGTCTGTTGTCTATTTGCACTGAACCTCTTATGCCGCTCGCCGCGACGGCATTTATGATAATAAATTTACTCATTGTTTCAAAATATAGTTACATAATCATCAATACTAAAATAACATTAGTTCCTGAGAGATCGCTTAGTGGTTTGAAATTTTCTCATCAGATATCAGTGAAATCGGGGACATTGCGTTACCTACTCGTACATTTTAGAACTATTACACTTCTCGGCAGGACCTCGGTTGTGTACACCACAAGTAAGATATTAGAGAATTGAAGCACGACAACTGTAATCATACTGAATGTTGATGTAAACCAAGGAAAAATCTAGTTGTTTAAGAGTATTCAATAATTCCACAGCTATTTTCATTCAGATTTTCGAAACACTACTCAGTTTCGTGTGTCTAAGATGTTTGCTGTACTACATGGCAAAGCCAGAAAACGTATCGGGAAAAATTCGCAGCACAGAGAAGTTTACCTTATGTTATCGCACACACACGGTGAGTCCGGTGTATGTATACTGTGTTCAAATATAATCATATCTTCAGGACATATATCGGCAGGCGCGAGAAAACATATCATATAGACACACGCAGTTTCCAATCGCTCTATTTTTGATTGGTAACTAGACAAGACCGATAAGAGACGATCACAGCGCTGGTTACCTGAAGGTCGATACGCCTCAACGCTCTGTCGAATTAGTTGGAGGCAATTATTTCATTTATATCGGAGCGAATGCAACTGATACTTCAACATCAGCATTGTTAGAACTCCCAAATTTAACAGATAATAAATACAGAACATTAAGGTGCTTCTATCTCACATAGGTTGTAGATATCCCCTGTAGAACTCTTATCCCTCGTGGTACCTCTGACGTTACTAGAGGAACCTCGGGCCGAACTGCCGAGCCCCTCCCGAAGGGGAGTTGTTCGGAATGGGTTGGACTCGAGGGGGTAGTGTGTTCCTGACACCCACGGGGAATTGGATACCCCCGGCCAGGCTACGACCGCCCGGAGGGGGGAGAGGTTTGCCTCATAAGTCCTGGCTACTAGACTGCGGAGCTAGTAGAAGGTATGCTAGATCACCAGGCGACACCACCGAAGTTTTTCGGTAGTCTTCCCTGCGGGGTTGACGCGCGTAAGTGGCGTATGCACTTCCATTCCGTCTTGACGTTGCTGTCATCGGGGGGGGGGGGGGCTTTTTAAGAAATCAGGAATTGCCATCTCTCTCTCTCTCTCTCTCTCTCTCTCTCTCTCTCTCTCTCTCTCTCTCTCTCTCTCTTATTTCAACCACAAGTTCCATTACATTTGTAATATTACATGTTCTGGTTTTCTTTGCTTTCAGATTAATTGTTCATATTATCTGAGGTATTGAGATTATTGTGTTTTTTAGATTGTATTCACAGTCACTATAGTCTTTTAGAATTAATTTACTTTTTAGCTATTCAGCACTTTCTAGATTGATTGCGTTGACATATGCACTAAAGTGCCTTCGATATTGTCCCACAGGTGCTGGTTTATGTACTGGCAAATTCCCTCCTTTCTTGTTTATTTACATCCTTAGATTTTCTCTGTGGTCCTCCATTTGATGCATTCTCCTCTGCTGCAGGAGCATGTAGCATCACGAATTATGTTGAATCTCTTGTAATAGGCTTTAAGCTTTCCGTGTCCTGTTAAATGGTAGTGAGCTTTATTGATATGTTAAGTCCATGTTCTTAATATCCCCTGTAGAGCACATTATGGCGCTAGTTCTTACAGATGGCAGTACCTTTCTTCCCTTGAACTTTGAAACAAAATACAGAAATGGCACCACAAGAAATATAATACAGCATTGGAAATACAACTTGTTTTCTGATTAGGTATTCTTTAAGAGTTGCCAAAAGTTGTACTTTTAAAAACAACATCCTATTATGGAGGATATAAAATGAGTGGTACTTATTTTAAAGAAGTATTTAACTTTTGCTCGCAAATCGAACTTTCCACCATTGCAACAAAAGTCTCCAATTAGAGTTTTAAGAACAGTACGCTCTTGTCTATAATTTGAATATTGAGTAGTGCTAAGAGGTTTGTACGATATTACATATTTAATGTCAGCAGAGTTGAATTCTTCATTGACCGTACCCTTAAAAGATTGGGCACGCCTTTCAAAATCAGATATTTTGTAAATTCTATATCCCTACTCCTTGAGAACTGCTTGTATCTCATTTTATCCACTTTTCCCTCCTTGAAAATACAGAGTGGTATGGCTTAGGCAGCTTCGTTTGTGGAACAGATGTATTATTTTATCTTGACAGGAATCCTGCGCGGTAGGGATGACTAGCAACTGTGGTGGGGTAGTGCACCTATCGCCACAATGCGTCACACGCGTAAGATTATGAGAGGGGAAGGAGGTGCATAAGGTGTCTAAAAACAAATTTCATTCTCAAAGCCAGTTTTGCAGCTCTTATAAACTAAGTTGTAATTCTTACTATGGTAGTAATCTCCACGCTTTTGTTGGATCTTAAATAGTACATAGGTATTTGGAACAAAATCCTGCTGTCCTCCAGCAGGCATGATAAACAACTGTCGGCCTTTCAATATCGCTGCAGAGTCCCTGTAACGTATTTCACTCCAAGCGTATGGTCCAGTATGTGCTGTATTTATATAAGTTTCATCTATATAAACTATATAAACTTCACTTCGATATCTCCGAATATTTCGTAAATACTTAAGACTTTTTGCAAGTATGATGCGATGTTCGATTAAAATTTGTTTGTCACGCTTAGTTTTTTTTTCTCATATAATCCTAGCTTCAAAAGAACTCTTATTAATGTTCAGACACGGCTTTGGAAGTCAGTAGAATTTTTAGCTTCAGAAGCACTTTCTTCAAAGTTGGTCTTAGTTTTTCTGTGCTTTAAAAATTATTCATAGTTCGCCTAACTACTTCTGAATTAAAACATCCAAATTAGATTTTGTGCATGTTCTTAATCTTTGTTTACTGGGCATAGAGAAGGACGTTGTTGCACTAGCACCAATGGTTTTTCTTTCCTTAATAACTATCCTAAACTCCTTTCAGACACAACTGTTGCCTCAGATACCCTTCCCCAGGTTTTATAGCTGTTCCAGACCATTGTTCCTTTTTTATAAATGTATGGATATTGGTTATTACTTCTCGTGTTCTTAAATGTAGCACTTTATTTCGTAATGTGCTGCTATGAGGCGTCATTTATAAATGCTCTCTTGGAACCAGGAGACACGCGCATTTTGAAACAAGCTGTAGTGTTACCGAGTAGCTCTGCACGTGTTTAGTTGCTCGCAGCTGGTACGCAACTGACCTGCCCTCCCCTCCAGTTGCAAACGTTCTGACGTGGACTCGTCCAGATAGCACTACGCATCGCTCTGCATTTTTCAAGATAGAAAATACATCTGTACGCATTTGGAAGTTCCAGGTTCGATTCTCGTGGCCTACCTGTCTGACACATGGGTTTTAACGGGGAGTGGGAGGCTTTCCTGTGTCCCCAGAAAAATGGTGCATAGGTTATCACATCCCCCGAATTTATTGTCCGTCTAATTCATCTCCAATTTTATTTTTTATTCAGTGGTCTCTCAGTGTAAGAAATATCGGTGGGTGTCTCGGAGTTGCATGGCAGAATGGTATGCTCTGAATATTTCAGTGTCACCAGGTAGCGAGCCACTTCTAAAACATCAATTAAACCACCAATTAGCGTTAAAGATCAATAATAACTGGAAAGATAGAGTTAGATTGAAGAGTTCAATGCCATAGGCTCGATCCAAATCACTGAGCAGCAGGAGGAAGACCGCGAGATCCGTGAATTTCAGTACATTTTCTTGATGTCCAATAGAATTTGGAAAAGCCATTTTGATTTATTTTTGCCTTTTACGATTTTTACACATTTTGCAAAAATGTAATTAACTAACCACGATCTGTAAGTTACTTAGATCTCGAATGTATCCTCAACCTGATAAGTATCACTTACAGCTCCGCGAACAAAATGCTGTTGGAGACGTGGCGTACCACCACTGGAGTCCTCTAGCTTCCAGCGCTGCAGTAGACAAACTTGAATTAAGAGGATGCCACTTCGAGCAATATTTGTAACCTTCGACTTTGTATGGCAGTTCTGAAATAATTGGGGTTCAGATATATTGGTACATATGGAGTTATTTTATTGTCTTTATGTCCGTAACATGCCGTCCAAATATATGACACGAATGATAAGATACAGCAGGTATAGTGTTAACTAACCCGTTCTCTCATACCGTACAGGAATTACTAGCAGCTTCACAAGATGGGACACATGTAAGACGCAGTATCTTTGTCACGTGTAGTTCACAGTGAAGATAAATAAGTGCGAAGATCGAATCCTGGATCAACAACAGTGGCCAACATTAGCACTCGTTTGAAACATCATGGAAACTTTTCTTGATGGAGTGTTTTCAAATAGTGCTTCCCTCCAGCAGTCATTTGTCAATGCTGGGGTTTCGGTGAACAACGTCACGACTGCTTCTTCAACCTCCAGCGATTTAAGTTTTCAAATTATAAATATTTTATTTTTGTTTGAAGTACATACGAAAGTAAACAGAGAGACCTGCATATCTAGAGAACTATAATAGGATATATTATATCCCTTTTACTAGGACATGTAAGAGTTTCTCTGTCTATATGTTTGCTCTTCAGAAGCCTAGACATAATAGATTTTTGAAAAAATAACACTGTTGACTAGCAAATCTCCTCCTCGTCTACCTCTGTTGGTATCTTACATTATTTTAGCCTCAGTTTTTATTATATTATCCATCAGTGTGATGAATCTGAAAAGTAATGATACTGATTCTAGGATTGATGCTTTCAACTTCAGAGAGCAGAACTTGCAGAACTTCTGAGCATGCGCAAAAAGTATTGTGTTCATATTGGAGCTACTGCAATAGAAAATGTTACGTAGAATTCATAAATGACATCAAAACTTAAATTTAATATAATAAAATATCACTATATTACAAAATCACTAAATCACTAAATCACACACACGCCATATTAATGCTGTTTTTCATACGTCATACTTTAGGGACATCTATCAATATTGCTGCTATATAGCTTTTCCTTTCCAGACGGGAATGGAACCATTTGTTTTGATTTGAATGCCACCATGTTAATCATTATAACTCATTGTTGATGGACATATTCCGTGTTTATCTAGTTACTTATATCTGGATATTGAACGTAGGAAGCCTAATTTCTGCTGTCTGTAATTGTAATATTGAAATAGCAACCTGAAAATAATCCAAACCTTTAACACCTTTATGGTTAGCGTCACAGAAGTGTGCTTAAGATCTTGGGAGACCTGTAAGGCGCATCGAAATTTCTCTTGTGTATTTCGGGTATAAATGACTGCGACCTAAACGACGCAACCGAGGATCAAACCCCGAGCTAAGAACCATGGGCCTTAGCCTGAGTTTCATTTTACGGTGTAGTTATGGCACCTTTTATTTTCTTGCAAAGAGTAATAACTGTTTAATATTTCGTTGTGAGTATCGAATGTTATTACCATGCTTCACCGTTAGCTTTTGGAAGGCAATCCGTAATTCATCTTAGTTTGTAGTCATACGCTTTAGATTTGTAGCAACTAAGGGAAAATAGCAAATCATATGTTACTTGGCAGAATATACTGCGCTTAGATAATATTTCTATGGATAATATAAAACCAAAATATTAAATAATCGCGGCATATTACGGTTAAGTATGATACATTCGTTGACAGATCGCATATATCACGACAAATACTGTACTTTCTTTGCTAAGTTTCTTTTATTCTTATAATAAACCATTTAAATAGCATTATAATAAGTAGATTGCACAGGTTTGGAGCCCAAAAGCCCTATAGCTAGTTATATTTAATGGACTTCGTCTTTATTCAGTTATGTATATCCGGATTTTGAACTTAATAAGTATCATGTTTGCTACCTGTGGTTAATATATCTCCATTCAATCCCGACCTTCAACTCATTCCAGGTTAACGTTACGTTATTAAAACCACTTCTTAAGCTGGGAAAATTTCATGACGCAGCTACCGTAGTTCTGGGTAGTAAAGGCTGAAAATTAAGAATTATAGCCTAAATAACTACTCCGAGGATAAGTCGGAGAACCGACAGCTAAAAGCGTTAACTTTGTGTATTTAGTACTGCAGTTTCTCTTACAAAGATACGCTACTCTCGAAGACCTCCAGATACTACGTTCACTGAAAGCATCTCCCACAGCATCTCTCAGTAACCGTGATCGTCTAGTCGTTAGGGCTTTGCATTGTAGCCGCAATAACCCAGGTTTGAAAACTATAACAATTGGGAAATTCAGAAAAGTAACAAAGTGTAAATTTAAAATGTTTATTCTAAAACTCATCAAACATAAATTGTACGTTACAACAAGACCTACGTTATATGTGTAGTAACATCTTGTCTATTTCTTACAGTTTATCAGTTATACAAAAGTCACTCAAAATGAAAAGTACTTTTGAGGACGTTGCCTGCAGATTTAACATATGCAGTTCATTTGTCATCCACATATTTTAAGCATATATTACATTAATTAAAGTCATTTGAGATTTATAACAAATGGCAAAAAAGTACTTAAGATTTATTTCACCTAAGAGGATCTTCACTGTCGCCCTTGAAGATACCGACATTTAACCGGCTTTCCAGATTAGGGTTTTGCTGAAAAGATTTTTGAATTTAGATTCCTAAACATTTATTTCCTGTGCAATCTCTACATCGATGGAATACAATTGGTAGAAGGCACGGAGCTGCCTCCTCTACCTGCTATGTATTACGTGGTACATAAAATGTTATTTTAACACTAAAATAAGCCCTAAGAAGCCCTAAGATGAAAACCGGTTCTGCTGAAATATCCCTGGTGTTTACTGAGTGGCTGCGATCACAGCGACACTGTGGAAGCTTCATGCAACACGAAGTACGCGTAACAGTCTCCAGATGACAGGCAAGTTGTAATTATATATGGTATAAACCAATGTCTTAGTTATTATAAATACTTTCCACAACATGGCAATCGTGATGCTGTGATTTGTTACAAATATGTCATAAATGTGAACAAAATAAGTTGGAGCTATACTTTATTTAATGATCAATATAGATCGACAGGAATTACTGTGTTTCGGAACGAAGGAACGCAAAAGCATATATAGGTTCAACAAATTCAGCTACTGCTTCCATGCACACATTCACAATATTACTTCAGAAAGAGAGAAGTTTGTTGCTGGTAATCAGTACAATGATTTCAGAAATTATCATATCACTGAGTGACATGAGAATATGTGGGCTGTGTCAAGCCCAAGAGGTCAGAAATACTTAAACATAACAGCACAACAATGAGAACGTACTTGAGGCCTGGTAAGTAAACTAATGCCTTTGTACCAAAGGCTGGCATCAGATAACATCCTAAAGAGATGTACTTTGGGTAAGACACAAAGTGCAAATGTAAGGTTACACAGCATAATATGGCGCAAATGCCGAAAAGAAGTATTTCTGTCAGAGAAGAGACTTCAGATCGCTGTGACATCAGCCATCAGTGAATTCAATTTTTGTTGTTTTGCTTCACTCAAGCTGCAGCGAGACATGATGGACACTGAGATTTCACCAGCATCTCTAAAAATTGGCTAAGGGAAGGACTAATTACGGTTGCTTCACTCAGGAATTTCTGAGTTGAAATAGCTGTCAGTGATATTGGTTATGAAAAACAAACTTCGAACTGGAAAATAGTAACTCATGGAGTACCCCAAGGTTCCGTGTTAGGGCCTTTATTATTTCTTATCTATATAAATGATCTCTCACTTTATATAAAGGACATTGCAAGTACAGTTCTTTTTGCTGATGACACTAGTGTCCTGGTGACCAGTACAAATTTAAACGAGTGTATAATTAAAATGAATTATGTTTTGAATTGTATGTCATGCTGGTTTAAAGCAATCAAATTATCTGTGAATCTAGACAAAACAAAAGTGGTCAAATTTATAACCTGTCGTACATCACATACTGAAATAGAAATCGGGATTAATGATATGTTATTAGAAGAAATTGACAGCATAAAATTTCTGGGCCTTCAAGTGGACAGATGTTTAGATTGGAAAGTTCACATATATTATATCTTACCTAAACTTAGCTCTGCCTGTTATGCTATCCGAGGGCTGGTTAATGTGAGTTCTATTGACACACTTAAATTAGTATATTATGCATACTTTAACTCTATTATGGAATATGGAATATTATTTGGGGGCAACTCAGTAGAAAGTAAAAAAATATTTCTTATGCAAAAGAGGGTTATAAGAATCATTACTAACACCCACACCAGATGCTCCTGTAAAGATCTTTTTACAAGATTGAAGATATTAACGCTTCCTTGTATGTATATATTCTCGATCCTAAAATTCTTTGTATGCAATCGTGACTTATTTGCAACAAATAATGTAATTCATAAAATAAACACTAGACAAAAGTATAATATCCATTATCCCAGTGCTAAACTTTCTTGCTTCCAGAAAGGTGTGTATTATGAAACTATCAAAATATTTGGCGCACTTCCTAATGTTCTTAAAGAAAAAGTTGATAATTTCGGTGCTTTTAATAAAGCTGTTAGACAGTACCTTTGCTCAAAATCTTTTTATTCTGTACAAGATTATCTGAATGACAAATTATCCTGATAATGCTTCTGTAGCTCTATAAGTAGTATCTAACTATTCCAATGACAAATCATTACTTATAAATATTTGATGCAAGCTGAAAGTTTATTTTTAATCTACCTGTATTTAATAAATAACAAGAATGGTATCCATTGCAAAAAGGTTGAGACGTACTGGCATCAGCCAAGTGAAAGCTGATTTAAAACGTGTTTCATTTTGTATCATATATAATTATCCCTGCTTTGTTTTCCATATTGTTGTTCATATTGCCTGTGTACTATAATATGTGTCTTATGTTAACTTTTGTACATATATATGCTATTAAACTTTATACCTCTGGACATGTTAAATGTTCACAGTCTTTTCTGGCTACAAGTGAACCTACTGAATGCAAATCAATCTAATCTAATCTAATCTGCGAAGGTAACTTCTAAATCATACAGGAGGAAACAAAAATTGAAGAAAACTGCTGCAGAAGAGAGAAGAAAGAGGCAGGAGGGTCCAACTTAGACATCTTGAGGGTTTTATTCTGCTTCAAGGATGTAACTGAGAGGGAAAATGTTTTGGATTTTAAAATTCGATTTACTCAGTTATAGTTTTCTTCAACATTTTTTGTCATTCAAAATCTTCCACACGATGCAGTTTTGATTCAGTCCCTTTAAAATGTTCAACACATATTCTTAGAAAGTAAACAAAGGTTTCTAACACATGAATTTTTAATATTCATTTAGTTTTAATGTTATTGACATATAAAATCCTAGAATTCATCATTTTTTCGCGCCCGCCTTGGTAGCGTAGATGGTAGCATGTCTGCCTCACGTTCCAGAGGTCCCGAGTTCGAATCTCGGTCAGGGCGAGTTACTTGGAAAAGAGGTTTACTGGGGTTATCCCTTATCCTGAAAGATGAATGTCGGATAACTCTAAGCTCCATGGAAGCTCGACTCATCTGAACATCATTTCATCCCTTTCATTCATTGTCCGATATGACTTAACGTTGGAGGACGTAGATTACAAAAAAAAAAAAAAAAAAAAAAATCGCCTTTTTTGTTTGCTCCATACCTTATTTTTTCCTCTGGAACTAAAGGCAGAATAAGAAATTCATATGATCGATCCTGTCTTCATACACATCTAAATATTTTAGAAATACAAACATTAAATTTTTGATAACTTTCATCGTGTGGAGTGGTCTGAATTTTGCCCAAATTTTGAATTTCACAAATTAATTACTTAAAAACTATTAAAGACACAAAAGGCAAATTTTTAATTCTGAGTCCACTATGTATCAGAACCAGTGTTGCCAACCAAATTACTTTAAATATCGCAACAGGTGGAGCAAAATTCCTTTACACTCCGCGACAAAACTATAAAAAAGTAACAACAAACCTTTCTCTTTGAGGTAGCAAATGACCAAGACGATGGATTAATACTGATTATGATGATTTGCTGTCTAATGAAGGTGTTAATATATTTAATAAATTAACTGTCACCAGAAATAAGTGAAGGGAGATCTGCACTATCTAAAGTGGTTTAATAACTGTCAGAAGATTCTATTAGCACTGTAGCACTTCTTGAAAAATTGCACACTGATTTTTCAAATTTATTTACATGTTTATTAGTTATTGGTTATGGGAAACAATGATTGTCCGTGCTTTGAATGTCAATTTTTTTACTTTTAGGAGTCACTCAGTCTTTGAGTTTATTCCTTTTATTAGATTCAATGTCAGCCATCATGGGAAACAGTGTTTCCACATCAGCGTTTCCATGGCAACACAAGTAATAGTTTAGCGAACTTTGAAATATTCGAGAAGAGACACTTCCCTTCAAAACGTATTTCTCCTACTTGACACCAGAACACAAGGGTACAGCGTGATTGAGTTAACTTTTCTTTAATAAATAATTGGTGACATATAAACACAACGTACTATTCACCTGACAACTTGAAATTATGATTTAAATTGCAATGAAGTCTGAGGCCCTGATCATGAACGAATGGTGCATCATGCTACATATGGTTAACGTAGCTTACATAAATATGTTGATAACTTGACACCCATCGAGTAATATGTTTATGTTGTCAGGCGTGGCGTGTGACGTAAATAGATAATAACATGAGCTACAATCTACATGAGAGATTCTTCTTCAACCAGATTTCTATAAAATTATTATACCATTGGATTTTAGGATTATTTTGTGTCTTTTTAAGAAATATTGACAAGAACCCCTACATTTTCCCACTTTCCTGTTTTCCTCCGTTATGTCTCCCGAAAGCTCAAATGTCGCTAAGCGTAGCGGAATTCCGCTACGGTTGGCATCCCTGCTCACAACTAAGTGGCAACAGTTTCAGCAAGATCTGTTGCAAATTGTTGAATGGCGGTTTTCTGTGCTGCATTCCCTTAAACTGCTATATCTAGCTTTAAAATTTCGTTAGAAAAGTACAGCTTAGGCAAGTTATATGTTAAACACATCGTACACTAAGCTCAAATAAAGTACAAATTGGCTCAATATTATAATAGAAATCACTTCATACGTAGCTACCAATAATCATACCTTGTAATTTCAAAAATATATATACAGGAATTTAGTACAATTTTTGGCAGTTATATAAGTTTCTGAAAGCTTTCATTCCAGCGTACAATAGCTCTTCCTCATTTGTATTCAACTTTTATTAGAATATGGTGTCAGCTTAACATGGTTCATATTTAAAACATATTGTGCATCTAAGCAATACATCAGTTTCTCAATTTCTAAAGCGTTTAATAAATAGGACATACTGATATATGTATACAAAACAATTTCAGCTTTCGCGACATCTGTACCACATTATGTATACTTCCCGTTACATGAGACGTCCACTGTGTCGCTGTGATCGCAGCTACTCAGTAAACATGCCGGATATTTGAGCTACACCGGTTTTCTCTTTCGGACTTAATTTTGATATTAACACAGTACTTTCTGTACCACGTGCATAAATGCCAGGTAGAGAGGAGGTTCCTTTCTCTCAATGTCAAGATTGGACAGGAAATAAATATTTCCGGAAAACAAATTAATAAAAAAGTTAAAACAAGACAGTTTTCAGTATAACTACAAATTAGAAAGCCGTTTAAATACCAAACGTATATATAGGTTCACTGTCTTTAAAGACGACATATGAAGATTTTAGAAAATATATTACAATAACACACCACCCCTTAAATCTGACAAAAATTTTGATTATGTCATTTGTTAAAGAAATAGCCCTAATGATTTAATTAGGCAGCTCATGTTTAAAATATAAGGATAACAAGTGAAATGCATAACCTAAATATGCAGAGCATGACCTCAGAAGATCTTTTAATTCTTAAAGACTTCTGTATAAGTAGTAAAGCTAAGAGATAAGACAAAATCTTATTACTTGTATAACGTAGATCTTGTTGCAGCATTAAAGTTAAGTTTCATACAGTTTATTCCTTAGTGTGAATCACTTCAGATTTACACTTCGCTATTTTTCTGAATTTTCCAAATAGTTACACTTTTCTAATCTGGGTTACTGTGACCAGAACACAATGTCCTAAGTGCTACACTACCCACGGCTGTCGAGAGGAACTGCAGCAACTGCTTTCAGCAAATAGAACCATTTGAGAACTCTTATTTCAATTCAATTAAGTTTATTAACAAAAGAATTCGTCCAAAACTATCAAATCGTCAAAATATTTTTGATATTATTACACAATATTTATAATCTAATACTTACACTTATTTACTATATCAAGATTACCACAAAGTTACACAATTTACTGTTTATACATGGTAGCACTAATACAATGTGTACAATCTCAAATCACAACTTATTTATACAGACATTGACACTACTATACCTATGTTTATGGGTAGAAAAAGTGTAAGCTGGGACAAACATATTGATAGGTTATTAGTGAAGCGAGGCCGCGTTTGTTTACTTCTCTATCAGCTGAGAGCTCCAGTAACATTTGAGGTCCTCAGTACATGTTAATTTTCTTATGTTTGTTATCTACTGTTATACACTGTAACACTGTAAGTGCTATAACAGTAAGATAATATTTAAGGAGCAAAAGAAGACTAAGAATTATCTGTGGTATACCAAAATCAGAAGGCTGCAGAAATCATTTCAGGAATTTCAATTTCTGGATCCCACCAAGTTTGTATATGAAACAATAATTATTAACTGATATGAAGGCTAATAACACAAATTATGAGAGAAATGCTGAAATACACAATAATAAGACACGTAATACATATAAATTTCACACATATTTTCAAAAAACTAAGATGTTTTAAATTTCTTTAAATTATGTGTGTTTAAATATTATATAAAGTTTGAAGTTCATTCATTCACTGAAAGGTTAGAAAAGTATAACTATTGGGAAATACAGAACAATAACATGGTGTAGATACGAAATATTTGGCTCTGTTCAGACATAAATTGTAAGCTATAACAAAATCTACATTATATGTGTAGTAAAGTTATGTCTAGCTCTTACAGTTTACCAGTCATACAGAAGTCGTTCATAACAAAAAAGATTTCTGAGGACGTTTCCTGCAAATTTAAGAAAGACATTTCGTTTGTCATATACATATTTTAGACATATAGTACTTTAATTAAAACCCTTAGAACTGCTTATCACAATTGACAAAGTCGAAGATTTTGAGAAGGTTTTCATTTGAGGGGCGATTTTTTAAAATATATTTTTAACTTCTTCACGTGTCACCATTGAAGATGCTGAACTGTATACAAGTTTGGTATTTAAAGGTTTGCCAGCTTTGAGCTTCGATGAAAAGGTGGTTTTTAGATTCAGGTGATCCCAGAATATTTATTTCTTATGCAATCTTAACATTAAGAGAATGAAAATTCTCCTCCACATATTATGTATGTACGTGGTACAGAAAGTATTATTTTATCACTAAACATTTTCTCGACGAAGGAATCCAGTACAAACATGTAGTTCAAATGTCCCGCGTGTTTACTGAGCGTCTGCGAGCAGAGCACAAGGTGGAAGTGTCATCTAACACGAAGTACACGCTTTACACTAGAGATGACGCGCAAGTTGTAATTGTTTTGTATATATCAATATGTCTTAGTGATTACACATACTATCTAGAGTAATACAATGGTAATATTTAGTATTTGTGCCAAATATGTCTCAAGTGTGATGAGCTGTAAGTTGGTACCTTTATTTTATACAATCATCGATCTAGACTGACAATAATTACTGTGTGTCAGAGCAAAGGTTTACAAAAACTATTATAAGTCTAACAAATTCAGCTCATTTTCTTCGTTGTTTCATTCTAATTAGATCTTTTTTCGACCAATGATGTAAGGGAGTGTTTACTAGATGGAATAAGCTGCTAAATAAGCCTGTTGTCGAATAGATGTCTTTAACAAATACTTGAATTACTGACTTTCATTAAGGCAATGTTACACAAGAAATTTTTCAGTTTCCGGCACCTTAGGCTTTCAAATTAGGAATAGTTTAATATCTAGAGAACAAAAATTGTATATGTTAAACTCTTTTTATCAAACGGAATCTATGATTACTGCTCAGATCTTCAGATGGTATTTCTTTTTGAAAATTGCTTCTCTTCGCCTATATTTCTGTATGTGACTTACACGATTTTAAATTTACTGTTTGATATATGGTACATGTGTGGCGAAGGATCTTGAAGGCAATAATACCGATTCAACGATTGATTCTTTCTCTTTTAGGGAGCAGTAATTGTAGAAATTGTGAACATGCAGAAAAATGTATTGTGTTTATTTTGGGACTACTTTAAATCGAAATGATCTGTAGAACTGGAAAACGACCCCAATTGTTGGAACGAGTGACATAACATATTACTAAAATAGAATTAAAGCAGCGTACTAGACTTACGAGAAAATTCTTATAGATGTTGTGTGATCTACATCTGCAATATCTTCATAGAATTACGATAAGGGAATTAATAAAAGCGATTTATAAGTTTGTAGTAGTGGATGCAACAATACTTTAATAGACATTTAATGACTATTTAGAAGAAAAACTTAGTGTCTCAATACCTTTTCAGTTCTTTGAAATACTTATATTAATCAACAGGGAGGGAAATATGACGTAGAACCCAAGCGACCTACGACTTCGGTAGAGTGCGTGATCTGTACTTGGATGCCCTGGGTTCTGTTCCTTGGAGTCCAGAGAGGTTTAGCGTTACGAGGATAGTTTAGAGTGACCTCGGATGCGTGCGAACTGAAAACGTCGGAGACCGCGTCTTTGCTTTTATTTGTTGTTATTGGGATCTGATCGCCCTATCAGTCTCTCTCCTACTTCCTTCCGATGACGTTAGAACCATAATTTGAAGATAAACTACTCCATTTTGGGCGATCTCTCTTACCTTCCTTGATATATTTATCCAACGCCCAAGACGTCGTCCTTTATCAAGGACATGCTATATTAGTATACTAAGATAGCTGAGCTGTCGAACACTTAATAGTTCGGAGCCCTAATGGACGATAGTTTATCCCACGATCTATTGTTACTGTTTTAACTTGATTTAACATTTAAAGTTATAACCAGACCGTGAAAAAAAATGTAGTTGGTGGCGTGGTTTACCAACTCTAGCTTTCCCCCCTCTGCCCTCATTTAAGTTTGCCGCTACTCCATGGCTCGGACTGCACTGTTCGCCCAGGTACTGGATGGAATTACTCCACTCTATCCTGCGGCCTCCTAAGGCCTAGTTGCATAAAAATCGCTAACTGTAGTTCATTTATAATCGAAGATCAATACTGAACTAAGTTTACGAACCCGCGTGGGTTGTAAAATGCTGATCTTAGATCAGGTGAACGAGGTTTAGTTCTGATCTGAGATCACAAAAGCGGATACGGCAACATCGCCAAACATGTTGCAACTTTCATTTTGTATCGAAAGGATTCGAGAATTATCGGAACTATTCGACTCTGTATTATACTATTGCATAGAGTAGCCAATATAGACATAACAAAATCTAAATAAATCTTTCGCTTTATGGTTATTAGTCCTATAAATAGTGTTCTTTCACAAAAACAGTATAACAATTTACTGCATATTGAGACAGTTTTTATCAAAAGTTAATCATTTCGCTTACTTTATCTCTATTATATGTCTAATGTACATAATTTTCATTTTCGTTTGTTTACAACATTGTGGGTTAGAAAACATAAACAAAAAAAATGGAAGTTCAAGCAAAGAAGATGCGCTCTGCGAATTTTAAAAATGAAGAAAAAACTATGTTGGTGGACATTGTCCTCCAATATAAAGATGTAATAGAAAATAAAAAAACGGACAGCAATACGACAAAGTGAAAGGAATAGGCGTGGAAGGAAGTAACAGTAGAATTTAATTCTAGAAGTTGCGTTGCACGTGACCAGAAAGCATTAAAACTATGTTACGAGAATATTAAAAAGCGGACAAAAATGAACGCTGATGACAAAGTTAGGACACATAAAACAGGTGGAGGTATGTTTGTGCCGTCTTCCTTAGACGAAACTGGACACAAGCTGATTGCAGCACTGAAGCCGCAATTTCATTCCATTAGCTGCGACTTCGACGACGACGTGGGCTTCCACACTGAGGAAGTTGGGGAAGTGACTGTGGAGGTCATGTGTTCACCCCAAGTGGACTTCAATGGTGTCCAACTGGAGGTCGTGGACGTCTGCAGGTCCGAGAATTCCACGGAAATGGTGCAGCTGATTGTACCAGGTCCTTCAGCTTCAACTATACACCGATCTTCATATACTGTAAAGAAAAGGAAGGAAGACGTTAGGGAACAGTTTTATAAGAGGAGGCTGGAATGTTTGGAAAAAGAACACGAACAAAATATGAGATTTGCTAGAAAAGAACATGAACTAAGAATGAAAGTATTACAGTTGCAAGCAGAAGTAGAGCAGAAAAAATTAAATTTAAAGCAGTGAAAAGTAAGGTTATGTAAATTAAAAATAAATAGTGATTACCTGAATGTGTTGTTAATTACTGCAGTTCTCAGTGCTGTGTTTTCCCTTCTATCTCTTTGATTTTAATCAGGTATAGGCAGTTTTTAGTACACTCTCCTTCCCCTGTAAACAGCATCGTCTACGTCAGGAATGTCATCTGCATTAATGGCCAAGGTATGTAACACAAATGTTGCTACTATTATGGGAGGAACTCGAAGTAATTTCACAGCTAATTTAATTCTTAAGCATGGGAATCTTCTTTTGACAACACTAAAACACCTTTAAATAACTGATCTTGTTTGTCTGTGAGCCCTGTTATATGCTCGTTCTGCAGGAGTTTCTTCGTGCAGTGTAGGTGTAAGTAAATAATGACAGCAGCGATAAGCACTGTCCCCTAGAAGCACACGTCGGAAACATTCTTCAGCTTCAAACTGTGCATGAATTTGAGAATTTCTAGAAATATTGCTATCATATGCTGAACCTGGCCACCTGGCAACAATATTCACGAATTGAAGTTTTGAGTCACAGATAGCTTGAACATTTAAAGAAAACCAACCATTGTGATTTCTGTAAATCTCGGCATTATTCCCACCAGGTGATATAATTGTCATAATGAGGTCTTAAAGCTGCAATCTCCCTTGTAACTCTATGGATTGTTCTACACGCCGTTCCTTTATTTATATTAAATATATCCCCAATCACCATTTGGAAGCTTCCAGTTGCATAGAACCATAATGTGAGCAGGATCATAAATATTGGATTGAGTGCATAATTCCTCAGGGTGTGTGTTCTTAACTGAGCATGTAGCCTATGTTCCAGTTCTTCAACTACATGCTTTGATAGTCGAAATCTCATTTTGAATTCTCTGTCATTAAGTTCTATGATGGGATTTCCTCTATGTTGGAAAACATGAGGAGCCCTTTCAAATTCAAAATTCTCATCATCAGAGATACCAGAGTAATCTGAAAATAATAAAAATGTATACGTTATGAACACAAACAATGCATCATCAACTGACATTTGTGAAATATAAGGATAATTATTTATCCAAGTAACCACAAATAATGCATTACTTACCATTTTATTTAAAGTTGCACTGCTTTTTTCTTTTCAGGAACGATTGTGTAAATTCTGCAGTTCTGCTGATCTAAGTTCAACCAAGTTAACTGGAGACAATTCACCAGTTAAATTTGATCTTAGATCAAGAGTCCATGAACTTAGATCAATGTTTATACAATCAAAATTCTAAGTTCAGCTTGACTGAAGATCATTTTAAATGCTTGAACTTAGATTATCTTTTATGCAACCGGGCCTAAGTGGAAGTTGGGGCAGTCAGCATGGGCGTGGGGATTGGTAAAGAGAATGGCGGGGTTTTTGTCTAGATTGATGGACATCTGCCAACGCCTGCACCAATCTTGTGTGAGACGTAAATGTCTTTGAATTGGATTGAACGATCTAACTAGGTCTGTGTTTGAAGAAACCAAAACTTCGTCAAGATACTGTCAATAAATGCTCTCAAGTCATACGAGTGTCCACAAAGGAAAATCTGAAACAATACACATAGTACTTCAACTGATCTTATAGCACTAATTGGAGCATTCGGCTTCCCTTGTAAAATGATCGATATGTGTACAAAATTCAAATACACTGTTAAAATGAACCAAAAACTCCTTTTTCCCTTTCATAACATGATTCTCCGTAGAAACCATAATTATTCTGCAACTATTGAAGAATACCTCTTCGAAAACCAAATCACATTTCTAATACAGTATTACGTTTCATATGCTGCCATCTGTGTACTTTATCTCAAAGTTCTAGAGAAGACACTGCCATCTGTAAGAACTAGCGACGGGATGTGCTCTGTAGGGATATCTACAACCTATGTTAATCTGAATTGCCTTAATATTCTGTATAATATACTTATGATATGATAATTTTTGAAAGTAGAATAAACGATTATTTTAAATTAGCCGCTGTTTTCACTGCGATAAGAATGAAATAGTAACCTCCAACTAATTGCTGCAAGCATCTTAACACACGAAACTCAAGTACAGTTCGACAATCTGAATGAAAATTGCTATCGAATTATTTGATACCTGTAAACAACTAAATTATTCCTTGGCTTCCATTAACATTTGGTGTGTTGCCGTGTTTTATTGTGATAAAGTCTTCCTTCCGGGTTATACAACCGATAAGAACGATGGAATATAAGTGCTGCCATCAAGTGTACTATTTCTAAATCAATAATAACGTAGTTTTCCTTGGGAGTAATTCCAAACCATTGTCAACAAACAGTTAATGCTGATATCCGACGAGAGATTTTCAAACTATTAAGCACTCCCTCTGCTCTGAACCGAATAAACTTGTCCGTTGGGGAATATCATTACCGGTTACCATGCATCTATCGCTTTGAAGGAATATGCAAATTTATTAAATGGGGAGGGGAATAAATTAAGAACAAAAAATTGTTTAACTTGGGTTCCGTAATGCTACTACCCAGCAAAATGTACAATAATCTTAGAAAGTATTTGTTCTTTCACATTAGCCGTATGTAGCACGAGGTTAAAGAGTAATCAACGCCATTACTGGGATTTGAACCATGGATCTCGCACATTCCAACTAGTTGCTTTAACAACTGAGATCGGAATATTCGAGGTTCAAGTCCTGTACATGGCAAAGAATTTTTCGATCTAACTCTTCGTTTACAGTAATACTAATTATTAATATGTAAGTTTAACCGTATTAATAATGGTTATATCACTACATAATTTAGGAAGATATCCAGGAAGAAAATAAATTAAGCAATAAAATATTACGTTATAGTAGTCATGATGGATTTTGAAGCCTAAATCACACAGAATTGGAGCTGTGCAAGCAACAATAATATAAATTCAGTTATTTAGTTTGAACTTCAAGTAAAGTTATACGCGTGTTTCGAATATATAACACAAATAATGCGATGGTGCTGCATTTGGGATAGCCAGGTTACCAGCAAAAAACAAAGGAAGTTCCACAAATGTTTCCCATTAAAGTCTTATTTTTAAATGAAGTAACCTGAAGGTGATCTGTTTCTCCACGTGTGTAGTGCAATGTCGCCCACCAGATCCCCTTTCTTTATCCTCTCAACACTCGAAACATATACAAGGGTTCGAGTTATCTCACCTCAACAAACATATGCACAGTTAATCTGTATTTGCCTACTTTAAAAACAGAAATAAGTTGTTCACACATTCACTGGGTTGTAGGCTTTTCACATGTGTGAGTTCCTTTCAATAATTGTTTGTACTATGTAAAAATATTCCATACTTACCGTTATTGTTGCTATACATTGTAAGTTGACATTCCCGCACTAGTGCGACAAGTATTTCTCCATAGAAACACATACGCCATACACGTTCCAAATTCTGTTTATCTTAAATTATATTATTAATATCTCAGCTAATATCTTAAGTACTAAAATTTAGATTCATATAAATACACATAGTGCAAAAATAATGTGCAACACACATGTGGTCAGCACATAATGGAATTTCGAGAATTGAAATAAAAACGAGGTCGGTGCAAGCGCCTCGTCTGTCCTTGTTCCGTATACATTAATATCGCAAGATACTGTTATTGACGGCTTTGTTAATTGGCATGTTCACATCAGCGCCGCCGATATGCCGGAATTTTTACCCACAGATACTCTGTTACGTGCAAGCATATCTACTGACATGGGACTGTCGCTTTTGGATAAAAGGAATAAGCTGTTCATTGATAAGGAGCAAACTCTCGTCTTCCTGTTGGAAGTATTCTCTACGGGAACAGATAAATGCTCTAGCTTGGCGCCCGCTTCGGTAGCGTGGTGGTAGCGTGTCTGCCTCACGTTCAAGAGTTCCCGAGTTCGAATCTAGGTCAGGGCGAGTTATCTGGATAAGGATTTTCTCCGGGGCTTTCTATTAACCTAAAAGACGAATGTTGTGTAACTCTAAGCTCTATGGATCCTGGGAACATGTGAGTATCATTTCAACCATTCCATTCACAGTCTGATATGACTTAACATTGGAGGACATAAAAATACAAAACAATAAAAAAAATTATATTTTCTAGCTTGGCTGTGCAATATAACATCCCGATCTTTGCCTTGGACCATGATTCCTCGGTCCACCTCTAATCCTACCACCACTAAGTCTTGCTTCCATAAAAACTTATTTTAAATGTGTTTTAACAAAGTACGCTAACAATACATTGTATGCGGCAAATTCCGTTTCTCACATACTACTAGCTTTAACTGAGCTGAGGAGTATGTGATTCACCCACTTCAACAGTGTATCCAATCTGGCAACCTTTGTTTACGTTACCATAGCGACGACCTTCCCTTCTTACGCTTTGCGTTGCCCGCCTTTGTAGCGTGGTGGTAGCATGTCTGCCTCACGTTCAAGAGGTCCCGAGTTCGAATCTCGGTCAGGGTGAGTTACCTGTATAAGGTTTTTCCGGGGTTTTCCCTTATCCTGTAAGACGACTGTCAGGTAACTGTAAGTTCCATGGACCCCGGACTCATTGAGCATCATTTCATCCATTCCAATCATCGTCCGATATAACTTAACTTTGGAGGACGTAAATTACAACCAAAAAAGTTTCCTTTGCGTCCCTTGCCAGATGACCTTCACTTATCTTCTTTTAAAAATCAGACTGTGCGGATATAACTTGAATATATTTATTCATAGCATTTAAAACCATTAAGTAGATATGTTGAGAGTACGGTAATTTTCAAACTTTATCATTTCTCATACTGATAAAAATAAATCTTTGCTAATCTATACCGATAAGAAATGAAGTAAGACTCCTGTTTCTTACATTTGTACAGTTCTTATCTGTACACTTACTGCTTAAGCTACCGCTACATTCTAACAGCTCACAAGGAAGAATACTATTATTTATAGAAGTAGTGCCAAAATTTAGGGGGTAGGATTTGGGAGGGAGGAATTGGGGTTTAGGGTGGAATGTAACCCTCTTTCTTAACTACTTCCTGCTGTTATGTGTTGGGATCTAGTCTCGATTTATTTAATTCGCTTTACTCCATTCTTCGATATATCGCACAGCAGTGAGTCATTGATCGATAGTCAACATTCGAAAGTGATCATCACGATTGGAAATATCGAATTTAAAACACTGAATTAATAACAATGATTAAATATCGCGAGAAATAGCCCAAAATTGTCAAGAGAGCTGGGAGGTTCAAACATATAATCCTAAATACGGGAAAATCTGAGAAATACGGGAAACCTCCCAATACTAGTTACATCACTTAAGATAAATATAGAAATGTTTGTTCTTTTTAATTTTGTGTGAATTGATGTTGTTTCGATTGTTAGTACTGTGTCTTTGTGGGTTCGTAGAATTAATGGTCCAGTTAGCAGAAATTCAAATTGTAATTTATTTCCGTAGAAATACACTTTGGTCAACACCTGCAGTAGCAGAATTATGTAACATACACAAATACAATGCTCAAGTCCCTTGACCACAAACAAAAGTGTTCACTCAACTTCCAGTTCAGTTACCACTCTCTCATTACGACTCTGTTTACAACAACGCGCGTTACAACTCCGTTTACGACTACTCCGCTGTCCGACCGACCGACCGAGGAGCTGGCTGGCTGTATTTAGTAAGAAGGTTTTTGCTGCATGCCCACCCATTAAGGGTTTTACCGCAGGTAAGGTTTTTCATTTGGGATTTTGTAGGATATGTTGCGGGTTTTGAGTTTTGAGTTTGTTTTTGAGGTTATAATTTTATGTACATTCAGGTTGTGGGAATTGATGCAATACCTTGCACCCTGGTGTTTTAATTTAAAAGTTTGTTGATTCGTTGGAAAATTTTGATGCCAAACAGCTTAGCAGAGTATGTGTAGCTCAGCTTTATCTGTTGTTAGGATTAGCTCCTAGGTTATCTCGGTTGTCCGCAATCCATGCTGGGTACCCGGAACAGCCTGGAACTGCGTTTAGTGGGGTCATAATCTCCCAATGATCTAAGAAGGGCGCGTCTATGTCTGCGTAAAGTAGCGTAGAACTTTGATGCCCGACGCCTAATTTCATCCTCCAGGTATGTAAGACCCGAGGCTTCGTGAAGCAACCTGGTAGTAATGTAACGACCCAGGAATATATAAACAGTAGTTCTCTATTCTGTGTACGTTGAAGCCAAGCCAGCCAACTATCTCCGGGCATGTCCCAGATCTCGCAGGCATATAGCATCACCGGAATTACCAGCGCTCGGAAGAGGTATAACTTCAGGCCAACCAGTGTCGAGCTCGACCCCAGAATTGCTCCCTGCACCCTCGCCAACAGGTCGCTGATGTGCTGGCGTAACGTTATGTCTCTATTCAAATTTACTCCAAGGTACTGAACGGAGTTTGTACATTCTATTCTTTGACCTCGGAAGCAGAAGTTGGAGCTGTCTGCGGAGCTGTGGCGCTTCGTGTAGAGTACGACGTGGCTTTTGTCCGGATTAACGGACATCCGCCAACGCCGGCACCACAGTTCTGTCAGACGGTGGTGTCTTTGATTGGGGTTGAAGGCTCTGAGGTTGTGTTTGTCTTTGCAGAACAGAGGCACGTCGTCAGCGTATTGTGCCTTTCTACAGGTGGCTTTGTGGGGAAGTCTGCCATAAAGACGTTGAATAGGGTGGGAGATAGCACAGTGCCTTCGGGTACTCGGCCTCTCACAGGTCTTAGTGATGATATTTTCCCCGCGACTGTGACTTTGAAGGTTTTGAGATTGGAGTTTCTTTTTGAGGTTACAATTTTGTGTATCCTTAGGTTGTGGAAATGGATGTAATACCTTGCACTCTGGTATTTTAATTTTAAAGTTTGTTATTTCGTTGGAAAATTTTGATGCCAAACAGCTTAGCAGAGTATGTGCAGCTCAGGTTTAACTGCTGTTAGGATTAGCTCCTAGGTTAATTCGAGAGCCCGCAAATCATGCTAGGTACGCAGAATAGCCTGGAACGGCGTCTAGTGGGGTCATAATTTCCCAATGATCTAAAAAAGGCGCTGCTATGTGTTGGTACTGAAGCGTAGATTTCTAATGGCCGACGCCTAATTTCATCCTCCACGTATATGAGTCCCGAGGCTTCGTGAAGCAACCTGGTGGGAAAGTAACGACCCACAGAATATTTAGACAGTATTCCTCAATTCTGTGTACGTTGAAGCCATGCCAGCCAGCTATCTGCCGCCATTTCCCAGATCTCGCAGGCCTATATCATCACTGGAACTAACAGCGCTCGGAAGAGGTATAACTTCAGGGGAACCGGCATCAAGCTCGACACCAGCATTGGGTACATGGAAGCAGTTGCTTCCTGCACCATCGCCACCAGGTCCGTGATGTGCTGGGGAAAAGTTAGGCCTCTAGCCAATTCTATCCCAAGGTACTGGACGGAGTTAGTCCACTCTATCCTTCGACCTCGGTAGCTGAAATTAGGGCAGTCTGCGGGGGTGTGGCGCTTCGTGAAATATATGCCTTGGCTTTTGTCCGGATTAATAGATATCCGCCAAGGCGGACACCACAGTTGTGTGAGATGGAGGCGTCTTTGAATGTGGTTGAAGGCTCTGAGGATCTTTTTGTCTTTGCAGAGCAGAGGCACGTCGTCAGCCTATTGTGACATTTCGACACGTGGCTTTGTGGGGAAGTCTCCCATAAAGACTGGTCTTATAGTTGATATTTTCCCCGCTACTGTGACCTTTGATCAATATATTACAATACTGAATAACAAGTGTGGACTGTATGTGCATTTATTTATTCATACACTCAACAATTAAAGTCAAATCGTCATTACATTTTATAACATAAACTAACATTGCCAAATGATACACATTGTGAACAAACAAAGCAGTTTGTAACTGTGCAAAAAACAATTTTGCCTTCCATTACTAAGGAATTATATTTTTAAAGTCAAAATTCCGTTTCTTTCTCACACCTGTGATGGCACTGTAATTTAAACTCGACGTAGAACGGAATACAATGAATGACTGTCGAATTAAAGCAGTTTTCACTACTTCTACTTTAGATTTACATGCTTTTACTAGTGACGAAGTGATGTGCAAGATATCGAATAAAAACATTCGCTTGCTGTGGAATATTATTAGTAGTCGATATTGTAAAATGGTTGGTACGTCACTTGTTGCGACACTAACGCCAGCATAGGTTAGTGTGTGCATATGAACAAGATGACAGTGAGAGAAATCACAAAATATATGTTAGCTAAATAGAAAAAGTATCAATATTTTATTGTTATGAATGACACAATAGCTTTACTTACCTTCACAGGCCTCAGATACTGTATATTGCAGCAGCGTAACCTTGGAGATGATACTGGGATTCTCATATCTCATAATGTTTACATCATGTTCCAAGATTCTCTAGTTCAGTTTGGAGCTAACCTCTGTGGTAGCTGCAATCACCTTTGTGTCTTTCTTCACTTGAACTTTGAAAAGAAGATCAGAGATGGCAGCATAGGAAACATACTATAGTACAGGAAATATAACTTGTTTTCCGATGGAGTACCCTTTAATAGTTGTCATATAATTGCGTTTTGGCAAAGAATCTCATATCGTGGAAGGGATTAAGTGAGCGATATTTCTTTTAACAAGGTTTGTATATTTTGTATATATATCGATCTTTGCATTAGGGATACGAAAGTCTGCAACTAGTGCTTTAAGAATGTTGTGCTTTTAGTTGTTGCCCCAGGACATTATGATAAAACTGCTTCAATTTTTGGAGCCAGGGGCAGCTATTAGCTGTTTCCTGGGGGTAATTAATCTATTTATGAGACTAAGGTGCCATCCCCTCTCCCAAGACGTTCCCGATTATAAATTCATATTCAACTTCACTGGCCATAATTTTTACCAGCTCTTCTCCTCAGCAAGCCCTTGGAATCCCCAATATCAACACCATCTTCATTATGTGGGTTCGTAAAATTAAAAGTCCAAGTTGCAAAAGTTCAAATTCTCTTTAGTAGTATAGAATTGAGAGAATCAGCACAGTGTAGATAAGATGCTGAACTCTCCTCTGTGTTAATATATGAGTGATGTAGAATGCTCATTGATTTAGAACTCTCCTATATGAAAATCGAGGTGTAAAAGAAGGGGAGTGTTGGCGTAGTGCCGTTCTCCCCTGTGCAGTGAGATGTGTTTGAGGGTGGGGTAATAATGATGATGATGATGATGATTGTGTGTGTGTGCGTGTGTGTGTGTGTGTGATGTGTGATGGGTGGGTGGGTAACGGGGTTCCGGTGGTGTTTGAATTAAATGTGAATTCTTTTCGATGTGTGTGCTTAAACTCTCATGTATGAATATCGAGTCTAGGGTTCGATATTGTGATGGGTGGGTGGGTAACGGGGTTCCGGGGGTGTTTGAATTAAATGTGAATTCTTTTCGATGTGTGTGCTTAAACTCTCATGTATGAATATCGAGTCTAGGGTTCGATATTGTGATGGGTGGGTGGGTAACGGGGTTCCGGGGGTGTTTGAATGAAATGTGAATTTTTTTCGATGTGTGTGCTTAAACTCTCATGTATGAATATCGAGTCTAGGGTTCCATATTGTGATGGGTGGGTGGGTAACGGGGTTCCGGGGGTGTTTGAATTAAATGTGAATTCTTTTCGATGTGTGTGCTTATACTCTCATGTATGAATATCGAGTCTAGGGTTCGATATGGGATTCGGGGAGGGGCGATGTTTGAATTAAATGTGTTGATAGTAATTCTTCGATGTCTGTGCTTAAACTCTCATGTATGAATATCGAGTGTAGGGTTTGATATCTATTACGTTTAGTGCTTCGATGTCTGTGCTTAAACTCTCATGTATGAATATCGAGTGTAGGGTTTGATATCTATTACGTTTGGTGTATGATATATGATGCAGTATCGTTAATCTTTAGATAAAAGAATATCGAGAGAATGATTAGGTATGTGTACTGGGAGAGATTTATGAAAATAAATGTAATAAGACATTCTGGTAAGGGGTGTTCCCTATCCAGAATCTATCCTTGAGCTACGTATCCATGAGCGATGTAAAGGTTAAGAAAAGGTTAAATTCCATTCCCACATCGAGGTACGCGAAAATATAAATCTGTTCCACATTGAAGTATAAGGGTGATGACGTGTTGTCATTCCTCAAGATTTGTGCATATGTGTATATGTGTGGGCGTATAAATATTCATCTATGAATATTGAGTTCTCGGGAGGATTCATATATATGAACATAGGGTCCTCGGTTCGATACCCATTCATGTACGCGAGGATAAACACTAGTCCTCCTCCAGTACAAGCGACGAGAGGGTGGAAGGGGGGAACGTGATAAAACGGTAATATAGTAAATTCGAATTAACAGGTCTCATCCTGTCCCGCCAGCTCGGGAACGAACGTGTCCTCACTTCACACAAACCCTCCGTACGTTAAGTACAATCGACGATAGGATGGAGAGGGGGGGAGACAGGTATGATCACGTTTCATCACCCATCTGCTCACTCGGGAACGAATGCATTCTCACTTCACATCGCAACGTCAAGATGAGTGGAACAACAACTCCTGTCATTGAAAGTGATACCAGATTCTGGGAGAATCTACGCAATTTCGAAGATTTGCAAAAGCATTGGGTTGAGCATCACGATGAAACGTGTGATGGAAAGATGCATCAAGTGCTTTGCAAGAATCCTTCCCATCATGATTCGATCACATCTTATGCTCAATGCGGAAAGAATTGTAAAGTGTATCTCGGGTAAGTAGAATTATAATTGCGTGTTAACGTGAAAGTGTTGTTATGTGTTAGATAACTAATGATAAATATGTTTATTTCAGTAAAGCTCAAAGTGAAGATGTGGCATGCCAGTCCGAACAGGATCAAGGTGAAGATGTGTGCGGTCCGTACAATGATCGTCAGTTTAAGGATATCGGTACATCGAAACCCGAGGAGGAAGTCATAGAAAAGTGAGTATAAAATAATAAGAGTTTTACGTTAACAAGTGTATTAAATATTCACGATGTTGAGACATAGTTCGTGTATGTCCGCAGATCCAGTAAGAAAGGAGACAAGAAAAAGAAGAAGACGAACTGCAAACCGAGAATCGTCAAAGCCAAGAAGACGTTCGATCAAGACAGTTTCATCATAATGATGTTCGAACCCTTCACACCCTTCGCAGAAGAAGTAGAGGAGGAAGTTGCGAGTGATGGTAAATAGTGTGTGCATGAACGATAACGACATCTCCATCAGCATTGACTTTCGTGTGAACATAGGATTATACAATGAACTCCCATCACTTTACATTAAAGCCACACATGACGATACGTTTGTGTATATTACAAAAGAGGATTGGGAGGTAATAATGTCAAATTTGTGTGTTTTGGATACGTATCTGAAAGATGGTAAGCATCCATGTGCACCGTACAGTGAAAATATAATATATGCATTTAATATAATGTTATACATGAATAGGATGCAAGAAATAACGTTTGTGAATACATGTTTAAATGTGGGCAGTATAAATCTGAATAGTACTGCATTCAATGGACTTAAAAGACTAATTCCATATATTGAAAGAAATTTATATCAGTTGTATGATATTCATAAATCATTATGTTCATATGATGCAAAAAGCAGGAGTGCAAGGAAGAGGATATTGGAGATGTATGTTAAAGTCAATAAAAAGATAATTTGAATTTGTAATGTTTTATTTATTACACCTATATGATAGATTGTACAACATGAGTTAATGGTTTATAAGTGAATAATTTATCATGAATAATTAAACAGAATAATGAAGTTTGTGCAGGAAAATTTGACGATGCTTGAACTTCCAATCTGACATTCACTGCCCCCGTCACAGTATCCTCAGGTTGATGAGAGCAATCGATGACGAATAGCGGTGCATATTTCAGAAAGTCGTTCCTTTTCAAAAGAGGGTAATTCTCCTTTCCATAGTAGGATGATTGAAATTTGGAATATTGATCATACAGAGATGCAAATTTCGAATTGGCGAAATCCAAATTCATATCGTGATAGGGGTAAGATTCACTGTTGAGATAAAGTTTCAGATTGGTGATATTACAATTATCAAATAGAGACGCATCCTTAGCGAGATGATTCAATCTATCCACTTGTGCACCGACTATGACGAAACGTGGTTTTTCAAGTTTAGTCGTGGTTGCAATGTTCCATGTGAACGCTTTAGTTTGAGGTACAGCAGGTTGAGTGTGAAGGTCCAAGGTTCGAAATGCGACGTGTAGAGGTTTATCCGATTTGACGAGTTTAAGTTTATCAACTCGTTCAGAATCTGAAAGTCGAAGTACAGGCATCCTCCATTCGAGTCTAGTTAGTTGTATGGTTGTAGGATCGTTTCCAATGATACAATTATTAGAATCCTTAGATCTAATGAGAATAAGTTCAAACTTGCTATTAAGTATGACCTCCTTGTGATCGTCGGCGAAACCCAGCAACATCGAAAGAGGAACGATAGCATTGAAGATACCATTCGATGTATTCACGATGTCTACCACACCTCCTGGATAGATCCATCCAGCATTTAGTAAACGATTCGATTCCAGTTCATTCAGTGCTGCATAGTTACGCATCGTTGATGAAATGCCCGGATTCCTAGTTCTATCAATAGTCGTTCCATTCATATCCAGACGAATCTCATCGAATAGGAATGCGATAGCATTGTTACTCAATTTCGATGTGGCGACGGTGCCGTCGGGTTTAGTGAGAGTCCCCTCAATGTAGAGATAACTTCTACTAGGAAGCGTGTACAAATCTTCAGCTTGACATGGAATTCTAATTTCATCGTTCACATCGAGAGCTGACGTATTGTACGGTAGGAATACGTGCTCTTCCTCCTTACTGATCTTATCATCAAAAGTCGGAATCCCGGTCACGTCCAACACATCCATCATAGAACCTTGAAGCCTAAGTTAGCGAGAAATTTTCGATTAGACGATGTGATTAGCTTGCGGGTCGATGATCGAGTAGAGTTCAATCTCGAGAGATGTTTTTTAATATAGCATCGTCTCTTAAAACTTATACCCATTACGACGTATGTGCAATCGTACAGTGATGGTTTCGTTCCTGAAATCTAATTTATCACCGTTCTGGTCTACCACTCTAATGTCGAGATGATCAATGAGATTCGTATCGATGATTGGTAAATATATAGGACTTGATGGTTCCTGCGAGATATGATAACCTGGAGGTACCGATGGGAAAAATTCATACAGAGAATGACCACTTTTACCACTGATGAAAGATCCCGTTGCAAGACTACACTCGATACGTATGATGCTGACCTTGAATATGTTAACCAAATCATTAGACTCGGTCAGCACGTTTGCCGGTACCCTCTGTTTAGAGGTGAAACCGAGAAGAGGAGCAATAGATCTCTCACGACTAAAGTCGATAATATAGGGAGATTGAATTTCTGATTTCATGGTGTTATTATTAGCACATAGAATAAAGTTGTCACCGATGTCGAGAGCATCCTTGATCAATCTGGCGATATCATCCAATTCATAAGTACCCGGTGGAATTACTATACGTTCGACTTTTCCATCGCGAACGTAATGGAATAAATTATTACTCTCGTCCACATTCGGAATCGAGTAAAAAGTCTCAAAATTCAATAGAGCTATCTCGTAATGTCCGTTAGGATCCAGATGTAACGGTGGATTTAAAAATGTAGAGAAGCTGGTATCACTACCACTCACGGTGATCGTGTAACTCATCGAGGAGAAACTGAAGGCACAAGTGACCGCAAATCACAGAATCGAATTCTTGAAATCTCGTCGTATTATATAGGAGCTTGACACCTGAAAGGTACGTTTCTATCTCTTCCGGAGGTCTCAGATCGCCGAAACTGTCAAAGTAGTAGGCAACATCACCATCCTTACGTACAGCAACCCAATGTGTACCAGGGTTATTTGATGTATCCAGATTCACTACTATTCTCTCACAGTATCGAGGACGTGGAGGTAGTTTATCGATCATGTAGACACCTCTAAAATGTGGAATGTGTAGACGTCGTGCATACGAATCGATCTCGTTAGCACTCAGGGCTTTTTCCGGGATAAATATAGGCCTCGCCCCGAGTTTTTTGATCGAAGATACAATCCTCTACCCAAACGACGTCTCTTACGGCGAAGACCTTTGCCCTGAGCCAAAGATTCCATGCGCTCGTTGTGATGTGTTAATTCCGCAAGTTGTTTTGCATCCGAACGTTTCTTATTGACAGCCGTAGCAATCTGAGCAGCACCTCCAGCTAGACCACCTGCAGCACCTAGAGCTGCTAAAAGTGGTAGCAAAGGTAAGAAACCACCTCTCTTGTTGCGACGTTTACGCATGCCAGCGCCCGCTGCCAATTTACCCTTCATAAGTGTAGTCACAAGTCGAGCTGCAAGTCGTTCGCCCAAAGAAGCGTCGGCAGACTTTACACGTCTCCAAGCTTTCTCCACCAACACCTTATCGGCTAGATGACGAGATTCTGTATCAGTACTCTCTGCGTAAGCCCGATCGTGATCGAGACACGCTGAATCTAACCCGTTCACCGGTAAGTCACCTCTCTGCAAGCGTTTATGTAGTTTCGTTCCGGGACCGCAGAAACGATAACCCGGTAAATGTGCCTCAAATGGCAATGAATTAATCAAGGAATTAAGAATTCCCGAACCTTTGCGTGCACGTGTAGAGCGCATGTCTCACTATGAAATAAAAAAGGCAAAACGTGTGCTTTATAAGTATACGATTCCTATGACGATTGGCTAAATCCAGTAAAGACATAGATTGCCCTTATCACGAACGAAATAAAAGACAAAACTTATGCTTTATAAGTATTAGTCGCGATATGGAGATAGTAAAGCAAAAGTGTACACTACCCATACAGGTGTTAGATTTCGAGGATGACATTCGCAAAGGACGACACGGTACGTTGTTTCCGAGTAACGTTAGAGCGCTCATACTGGGTAGTTCAAATGCTGGAAAAACGAACGTTTTACTCAACCTGCTTATTCACGAGAATGGTCTGAGATTCGAAAATCTCTACATATACTCGAAATCGTTGCAACAACCTAAATATCGATATTTACTCAGGTTACTGAAAACTATACCCGATATTGGTGTATTTACGTTCGATGATGGTGATAAAGTGATTCAAACGTCGGATGCTAGAGAAAATTCGATGTTCGTATTTGATGATGTGATAAATGAAAAACAGGGTAAGATAGCTTCATATTACAGTATGGGTAGACATCGTAATGTCGATGCTATATATTTAGCACAATCATATGCTAAAGTACCTAAACATTTAATTAGAGATAATGCAAATATGATTATATTCTTTAGACAGGATAATCTCAATTTAAAACATATATACGAAGATTATGTAAATACCGATATGTCCTATGATGAATTTAAGGATATGTGTAAACATATATGGGAGAGTGATGAACGATCCTTTGTTGTTATAGTACCAGAATATCCACTGAACGAGGGACGCTACCGTCACGGTTTTGATCGCTTTATCAGAATGAATAAATAGAATAATCCATCACTTAAGCAATGAGTATCGACAGGTTCGGATCCCGAAGAATCATACCCTCTAGGGGTGTGTTCAATCGATATATCATAACTAGAGATGGATCGGGAAACTATCGATTCAAGGGAAAGCGATTGTGCAATATTCACGACCCTGAAGAAGGTGAGGATGCATCGACTAAACGTTATGTGGATACGCATACGGCTGACGTCGAGAATCGAATGCAGATCTTCAGCGAGCAGACCTCGTATCAGCGTATGGGCGAGTTTGAAGCTATGCTTAGGGATCACATACAAAAATCGCTCGACATCCAATACAACAATTTAATGAAGTACTTAAGTAAATATGCATTTAAACGTGATTCCGAAAATAATGTCATTATAGATGGTATAAGAATGAAAACGCTGTTGGACCCCCTTCACGAACACGACGTTCTTATAAAAAATATATAGATGATAGGATTCCAATTCACGACTCTAATGAAACTCTATCATTTCGAATGAAGAGATTGAAGGATTTAGCCGACCCGATAGATGATAGTGATGCAGTCACCATGAGTTATGTTAATCATTTCTTTATACAGAAACACAATGAATTGCAAACGGGTTTAACTGTGACTATAACAATCATTGCTGATACTATTACACGGAAACAGAATGAATTACAAAGTCAGTTAACTAGAACAATCACCTCCGCTAGCGAGACTATTACTTCAGCTGTAGAAAAAGAAGTGAAAGAACTAACCGCACGACAAACGGAACTTGATAATAAACTAATCACTATAAATAATGATATTCATACTATGAAAACACGAATGAGAAATGTTGTAAACACTATGTTACAACAATTGAAAGCACAACTCATAATTTCATTGCAAACACGTCCGTTTCGAGGTCCCTCTTTAAGGTATACGTTAACATCGGGACTCGAATACTATAAAGTTCCTGGAAATGGAAGTGTACTCTCGTGTTCTATTGTATCATCGGTACATCCGCATGCTGTAAATGATACATTGTTTGCAATAAACGGAAGATTAGTTGAAAGATATCCTGTAAGAGTTGAAACTGGCGATATTCTATCGTTTACAGCGCCAGCCGGACGTGCTAAAGATGGTCATATATTAAGTATAGAACTGATAGTTTCATATAAATTAGCAGTAGCTGATTAATTATACATTCATTTCGATATGGATGCTGAAGCTATAAGACTTAAGGAATCCATTGCCCGTCACAGTAGGGCAATAAGAGAAAAGTTACGTTCTCTCAAAGGAATGAAATTCGAAACGCAACGAGTCATGTCTGAAGTTCTTCAAGCTGTAACCGAACCATTGAAAGTAATAGCGAAAGCACACCAAGACAACAACGACGACGACGAAACTACAGATGATGCTAACGGATCTGATCTCGTGTCAAAGTATCTACACAAGTTTCGAACTGCTAGTTCGAGTGACATGGACAATACTTACGGCATACGTTACGAGGATAATGAGTATAAATTGGGTAACAAGACAGTTGTGTTTAAATCTGATGGTGTTCAGATAGGAACAGAAACGTATGAACCCACAGCAGGCTTATATGAATTATTATTTAAACGTTTACCTCGCAAGACATCGTACACAGATGATGATTTAGACGTGTATTCACAAATCTTACAGAATACTCAAGTTTACAGACACGGTTATTCAAGAGATGTCCGTTTAAGAGCAAATCGAGGGTTCAAGTATCGTCATATACTTCGTGACCTTGTTAGTAATCGAACTGGATTTGGTTTACGTTGGAAAGAACATGTACCGCAGAGAAACTTAGATTACGTCTACTGGAACGATCCGAATGAAATAATAAACAGATTAAGATTATTAGTTGCGTCGAGGGATGCAGGTAATTTGAATCACTCACCCGAGATAGAAGAAATTATTACAGAACTTAAAACATCAAAAATTATAGCATGATAAAACGTCGCATTGCAACCGAGTTACATGCACCAGCTAGAAGACGATTTTTACGTCGTAAGATCATAAGCAAAGGAATGAACGATTTAGTACAAATAGATCTTATGGACATGTCTAATTATGCAAGAGACAATAGTAATTATAAGTATATTCTTCTTGCATGCAATTTTTATTCCAAGATGGCTTATGCACGACCATTACGTGATAAAAGTGGTATTAACGTTTCGACTGCTATGGAGGAGATATTGAATGAAATGGAATCGTTTCCTAAGAATGTTCAATCTGATAATGGAAGGGAGTTTTACAATAAACATTTCCGCGAACTAATGAATCGTAATAATATTAATCATTACAGTACATTCACTCACGTTAAGGCTGCTGCAGTGGAACGATTAATAAGAACGATCAAACTGAATTTGCATAAGGAATTTATTGTTCAAGGCTCATATCAATGGATAAACATACTACCTAGAATTATTCATACATACAATAATACTTACCATCGAACGATTCGTATGAAGCCTGTAGAAGTTCGTGATAATTCTCTCCTCCTCAGTATATACAAATATGATAGAAGTCTGCGTGAGAAGCGAAGATCTAGACTTCATCGTGTTGGTGACTACGTGAGGATTTCTAAGCATAAAGGTGTTATGGAGAAAGGTTATCTACCAAATTGGAGTGTTGAAGTCTTTAGGATACGTACAGTGCAAAGGACACATCCATTGACCTATCTCATCGAGGATCTGGAGGGTAAACTGATTGAAGGAGCATTCTACGGTTACGAATTACAGAAAACTCAATATCCAGACACGTATTTAGTTGAAAGGGTTATCAGACGACGTGGTGATAGGATTCTGGTGAAATGGTTAGGATTTCCTACCCGTGAATGGATTAATGAGGTGGACATTGTATAAATAAAAAACACACAACTCAATAAAGAAATATAATTTTAATGATATATTGTGTTTTATTTTTTTGTTCACATTGATTCCTGATATCTTCTGTAACATAACGTTCGTGCTAGTTCACATTGATTATATATAAATTCACATCTCCTTAACTTAAACATGATAATAACATTTTTATACTTTTTTAAAAAATCATACATGATTATAGTTGAATTAACATTTAATTGTAGAGATTTTAACATAACGTACATGCTAGTTCACATTGAGTATATATAAATTCACCTACCCTTAACGTAAACATGATAATTACAATTTGAAGTAATTAGTAATATACGTTAAACAAACATCATACATGATTATAGCTGAAATAAGAGCCTTTGTACATGCTAGTTCGCATTGATTATATATAAATCCCCCCCTCACCCCTTAACGGAGACATGATAATAACATTTTGATATAATTAGTAAATATATTATAATAAAAAATCATACATGATTATAGTTGAATTAACATTTCATTGTAGAGATCAATAAGGTTACATTGATTTCTGCTATCTAACATTTCAAAACGACATGAATAGGAAAAAATATTCCTTCCCCCCCTAACGTAAACATAAAAAAGCAACACGTTTTCTTTCAAATGAAGTAAATATGTTATTATCATGTAATTAGTAACACACTTTACAATTATACTTGAAACTCAATTATTTCGTTTTTTTTTTTAAATACAGTAATATGTTATTATCATGTGCCTAGTAATACCTTTTAACTCAGTTGTAACACACTTTACAATTATACTTGAAACTCAATTATTATTATTATTATTATTATTATTATTATTATTATTATTATTATTATTATTATTATTATTATTATTATTATTATTATTATTATTATTATTATTATTATTATTATTATTATTATTATTATTATTATTATTATTATTATTATTATTATTATTATTATTATTATTATTATTATTATTATTATTATTATTATTATTATTATTATTATTATTATTATTATTATTATTATTATTATTATTATTATTATTATTATTATTATTATTATTATTATTATTATTATTATTATTATTATTATTATTATTATTATTATTATTATTATTATTATTATTATTATTATTATTATTATTATTATTATTATTTTTATTATTATTATTATTATTATTATTATTATTATTATTATTATTATTATTATTATTATTATTATTATTATTATTATTATTATTATTATTATTATTATTATTATTATTATTATTATTATTATTATTATTATTATTATTATTATTATTATTATTATTATTATTATTATTATTATTATTATTATTATTATTATTATTATTATTATTATTATTATTATTATTATTATTATTATTATTATTATTATTATTATTATTATTATTATTATTATTATTATTATTATTACTATTATTATTATTACTATTACTATTATTATTATTATTATTATTATTATTATTATTATTATTATTATTATTATTATTATTATTATTATTATTATTATTATTATTATTATTATTATTATTATTATTATTATTATTATTATTATTATTATTATTATTATTATTATTATTATTATTATTATTATTATTATTATTATTATTATTATTATTATTATTATTATTATTATTATTATTATTATTATTATTATTATTATTATTATTATTATTATTATTATTATTATTATTATTATTATTATTATTATTATTATTATTATTTTTTGAAATACAGTAATATGTTATTATCATGTGCCTAGTAATACCTTTTAACTCAGTTGTAACACACTTTACAATTATACTTGAAACTCAATCATTTTGTTTTTTGAAATACAGTAATATGTTATTATCGTGACCTAGTAATACCTTTTAACTCAGTTGAATCTATGCTTTATTGAGAAAAGAAAAAAAAATTACACTTGACAATTTTCTATAGCATAATGTCCCCATGCTAATGTTGAAAATGAATTATCGGGAATGTATCGTTTTGTATCGATACCACTTAAAGCTATCTTATTAGATTCGATGGTATGAACATCATGTTTATAACTTCTGAAACATGTCTGCATGCTTCGATGTATCGTGTCAGGATGTGTAATACATGAGAGATATTGTTCAAAGGTTATGAATCTCATCGAATCTTTTGTTACACCTTTTGATTTTTTAATCACTTCAGTATCATATCGATAACAATATAATTTCGATTTCAACCCCACATATTCAGTCATCACTCTACCGGCTAGCTCATCCTTGAATAATCCTGAAATTTTCTTATTTGCTAACGGAATACCATACACATTATCCATTGGATAATTCGATGTATCGAATAAATGTATATTGTTTTTAATAAATTCATATATATCGCAGCTAGATTCAAAGAGAAAAGCATCCGTGTCCGTATAGATTAAAGTTACAACTTTCAATTTTTTCTTCAGAATTTCATAATAAAAATCATACATTTTATGTTTGGATAGCTCCAGGATTGCTTGTCCTATGTATATTGGCTTATTCATCAATATTTCATCTCTGACCAATTCTATACCTATTAAATTTTCATCAAAAATCACGTACCTTATACACGTCTGTCGAGCTAACAATTTACGCGCTCGTTTCCAGCTGGTAGCCAAATGAAATGAATTATAACGTTTTACATTCTCTATAAATTTTCCATAAACACAATTATTCATTAACTTCCATAGATTTTGGCCAAATTTCGTCTTATCTACAATACGTTTACGAGCGTTGAGCTCAATGTAAGGATTTATCCAGTTAGATTGTTTATAACCTATTACTCTATGTATACGTAATGGAATCAAACCAAGTTTAACACATTGTTGAAAATTGAGATAATGTAATACGTATTTATTTTTATCATTCAATGTTGTTAGCAATTTTGTATACTTATCACCTGGCGCGATTTCATTCAAAGGGCATAATGGCAAATCATTTTGTATATCATGAAGTTCCTGTGGATATTTAAAGTCTACTTCCAACACATATCCCACGTCAGAATCACTTGTAATAGACATAAAATCTATTGATTTAATTTCAGCATCAGTTAGCCACCTTATATCAGTGTATGGTAAGCTATTATTTTCCATTGTATATCCATATAAAGAATTGCAGTCGACGTACATTAAATAATTAGTTGGTTGAGTGTTATCATAGCTAGTCATGTACCTGTTATTCGCCTTTGCATACCGTTTGGACACAGTGCAAATTCCACCTCGTATTCCTTTTTCGAAGAAATCTAACATAGTCTTATCTGTTAATAATGAAATCTGTACACCAGTCGTTCTTAACATTGCATCATAGGCTAATCCGGGAAGTGTGTAATACTGACACGGGTCGAGTCCGTACAAACCGATACTTAATTCACGGAAGCGTTCAAACACGTCCGTTAGTATTAACGTATCACACTTAAGATATATATTTAAATATTCACCCAGATTTTTAACATTGAATTCATTCCATACCGTTCTAGCATGACTATAATCCTCATCGCTTACATGATCAAACTGATGTTTGGATGGTAGACTGTTCTCGTATAATTTTTCTATAGCATCCACATACGTGTACGGGAACACACCTTTGCGTTTCATCAGTTGTCTATGCAAAGGATTCGTATACGTATTATTGGTATAATGAAAATCATCTGATTCTAACATATCCGAAAGGTTACTAAGTTTTGAATCCAAAAAACGATAGCTATCCAGAAATCTTAGATATATACTCATTCCATTCGAATTTGTATATCTTTTGCTAAAGGATAAGTAATTTTCAGAAGTTTGTGCAATACAGTTGATAGTCTCCGTATCGTAACCTAGTTTCTTTACTATGAAATGAGCATCGTATTTTGACAAGCAATGAAAGAATATTGGTATGAATCCTGGCATTTTCCTATTTAAATTGCAGTGCTTATGGGCTGGGCCAACGCAACTTAGTGTCAAATGACAATGATCACGAACCTTTATACACGAGTTAAGAAATTCACGTTTGCATATGTGACATCGTGTTGCATTTTGATATTCTAGCTCATCCACATCTCTCATACTTATTTCAATTTTATTAGCATATATATTAATGACCTGATTTGCAATTAACGTTAATTCTTTAAGAAAATTTTCAATTGCATATGGACCTTCAAATGATTTGAAACGTGTTAAATTTTTATCATAACAACAGACCAAATGTAATGCAATTGCATACGCTTCATGTTTATGAGTGGTACGTGTCCAACTTTTACTCGATACATCTTGACACGAATCTACCTTACGTAAGATACATTCTATGTCTGCATAAACCACGAATGGAACTTTTAGACATTTCGAATATGCGTTAAATTCAACGAGATCAGTTTTACCAGCCTCGGGCATTCTGATAATTTGATTCATCATACACCGCTTTTTATGGCTATTTAAACGTGATTCTGATGTGAAATACAAGTTACAATTGTTACATAACCATTTTCGCCCATTATGTTTAGTTAGCTGCTTTCCTAGCAAACGTGATAAGTCTGTTATCAGACAATAATGTCTTTTATACATTAAAAGATTAACATGATGTGATTTTATCTCTCTTGGTTGGTATAAGAGAATAATCGATTTATTTTCAACACCGTATATCGTTATTGAAATATTTGAATTTTGATTCTCGAATTTTTCTACATCTTTCAATGATACGGGGAATGTTATATTCTCAAAGTTAAATTCTTTAAGAAACTCATATCTTTTATAGGACGTGGGTCGATTCTTGTTACGTTCTACTGGGTATTTGGATGCTAACAGACAGCAAAGCAATATTTATCAGTATTACGAATGTTAATAACAGCTCTCTTCGATTTTATAAAGTCGGGTAATTCAGTATACATCCCTGCATTCAATGAATCGTATTGTGTCACATATATTGTTAATTTCTCAATACTGTATAAAGCTTTTGAACTGGTACGCGATTCAAAATTATCCATATGATCTAGTATAGGTTGTACAATCTTCTCTTCATACCATATAGATTTATCTGTAGATTGCAATATCACCTCAAGTTTACTGTTAAAGTTAAATGTATGAATATTATCGCTCTCTTGTGATATTATGACATATTGACAGGATAAACAGGATCCTATCTTAAGACCTGATTTATACATGTTTAAGCCCTTATCAATTTCATTCAAAATTAAAGGTTTGCATTCTGCTAAGAATATGACGGGGTCAAGTATATTAACACAGTTGTGAATTTCGTAGGTAACTAATCTATTTTTGAATGCGGACTCACTGTGAATACATTGTAAGCGTTCAGCCTGGGTCACGTTCAGACGGGTTTCATCTTGCTGAATCGAGGGTTGTCCAGTGGCACTATCGGAGCATCTTGTCGCCGTTTCTGAAAAAGTAATTACAACATTCGATTAACTTTACATACGGGAACATTGATTTACATGTATGTAAGGTGGTGACAGAAATAACATACATGTTAATAACTTTTACATGTATGAATCTCAATTTTACGTAAACTCTATACTTTACATAGAACGTAACATGCATGTAACTTTTACATATGAAAATATTTACATAATGATTATGTATTTTACACAGAGATTTCAATTATTGCTATCATCACGTAACTACAATATTCAGATAGTATGTAACTGTTTTACGTAATGCTCTTTCCCTTACATAAATGATAAAACACACAACGTAAACCATATACATGTAAAATACCGTAACTGAACTACGATATTCACATGTACGTTTTTACACATATAAATTAACATTCTTTTTTCACCTACAACGTTACTTTTACGTGTAACAAACAAAACATAACTAACATGCATGTGAAATAACGTAACTGAACTACGATATTCACATGTACGTAATTAGTACATATGAAAATTAACCCTACAACGTTCACTCACTCTCAATTACTAATACTACATGACGTGCGATAATTAACATTTTAAGTTTTAATACAACATGTACGATTTCACATTTACATGCAAGTAACTACATTATCACTTTTTTATGAAATTTTATTCAATAATTATGCTCACCTTTTGACGACATTACGGGCTGCTTAAAAAAGACAATTTATGTCGTTTGAAACCACTTTCTAGAATTTCCTCGCCATGGTATTGGAGTATGCAGTCACCACGGTTTAGTAGATCTTTCTGCGCTGCGGTCATGTGTTTGAATCTCTCCGGGAGGAAGACTTGGAATTCTGATGTTTCGACGACAACCCGTTCACCATATCTGGTCTTCACGGTTTTGACGGATCGAATGATGTGTTGAACGGACTGATCTAATTCACGTAGTTTCTTTGTGGGAAGATGTGTTCCACCTTCAGCTAGTTGATTTAGCTGGAGCATCTCATGATCTGAAACAAACATATAAGCACACACGAATCAGTATTACTTCAACATTCTTCGTAGACAGAGATAAAAAATGAATTACAGTATACAACTTTTCTATCTTACCTGTAGGATCCATATTTTCAGAGAATCGACTGCCTCCTCACTCATCCGTACCGCGGTATTTATTAACAGCTGCTCCGCCCCCTCCGTCCGGGAGAGGTGTTACTGTCTACATATTACGCTATGAGTTTAAAGTTGTTGTGACTACGTTATGAGTTCAAAAGTAATACTAGTAACTTTATTATCATAGTTTAAACTTTATATAGGTTCATCATTTTTTACACCCCCTCCAACCGTAACACCATGTTGCGTGCGCACACTAACTGTGATTCGTTCCCTACATCTTGGAGGGGGGGATATAGTTACACATTTCTTTACACACACATACTTGTACAAAATATATTTTTCTGAACATTTGATTTTTTACATTTGGTATACTAACACATTCATAGTATTGTTTCATCATTCATACAAATATATAGATTCATTCGTTTAATTTTATAATATATTCTTTTTTCCCTAACGTTATTTGACAAAATTAGACTTTGCTACAGCAATAGGAATGTTTTGACCATCCCTGTCACCAGTCTGGAGAGATTAACTCTTTTTTTCTCTGACCCATATACCAAGAGGGATGTAGTTCATTGGAGTATTCGTAATACTGAGGGGAGATTTTCTAGACAATTTTTTTTTCTATATGGAGGGTGATATCTTGCCATGGATAGTTAGGATATCTACACTATAGATCTCTACTTGCGTATATATATTATCATATTGATTGATCAGTTTTGTAATACTCATATATACTTAAAGATGAGATACTTTTCTCTCGTTATCTTAATCATTTTTGAATAGATGGTTAGTGCTTTTATTTTATTTTCGATGTTATGTTCCACTTTTATCATGCTTAGAGGGAATATTATTTTTAGGTTATCGTGCTTAGAGGGTGCGTTCCTTTATCATGACAACCCTTTCAAACAGATTTACATTTGCATTCTTATACTTTTCTCTCAATATTTTTTTATCATTCTTAAAGAGATGGGTAGTGCTTTTATTTTATTTGCATTTGCTATGTCCCACTTTTATCATGCTTAGAGGGAACATTTCTTTGTCATGAGACCCTCTCACATAGATTTACATTTCCATTCTTATACTTCAATGTGGAACAGATTTATATTTTCTCGTACCTCGATGTGGGAATGGAATTTAACCTTTTCTTAACCTTTACATCGCTCTTGGATACGTAGCTCAAGGTTAGATTCTGGATAGGGAACACCCCTTACCAGAATGTCTTATTACATTTATTTTCATAAATCTCTCCCAGTACACATACCTAATCATTCTCTCGATATTCTTTTATCTAAAGATTAACGATACTGCATCATATATCATACACTAAACGTAATAGATATCAAACCCTACACTCGATATTCATACATGAGAGTTTAAGCACAGACATCGAAGAATTACTATCAACACATTTAATTCAAACATCGCCCCTCTCCGAACCTCATATCGAACCCTAGACTCGATATTCATACATGAGAGTTTAAGCACACACATCGATAAGAATTCACATTTAATTCAAACACCCCCGGAACCCCGTTACCCACCCACCCATCACACATCACACACACACACAATCATCATCATCATCATCATCATCATCATCATCATCATCATCATCATCATCATCATCATCATCATCATCATCACCCCACCCTCAAACACATCTCACTGTACAGGGGAGAACGGCACTACGCCAACACTCCCCTTCTTTTACACCTCGATTTTCATATAGGAGAGTTCTAAATCAATGAGCATTCTACATCACTCATATATTAACACAGAGGAGAGTTCAACATCTTATCTACACAGTGCTGATTCTCTCAATTCTATACTACTCTCTTTATTTCCGTACAACTCTGATATCTGCAGAATGACGTAACAAACGCGTACGAAACCTTCAAGTCCGTATGCCGCACGTCCACGCTGCACAATGAACAACCCTCGAATGACTGCTCCTCTGCACGTCTGCACACAGCTCCCTGGCACCAACTGCAACTCACCGCCCGAACCACCGACCGACCGACCGGCCGACCGAGGTGCTGGCTGGTTGTATAAAGCCTGAAGGTTTTTGCTGCGTGCACACCCGTTAAGGGTTTTACCGCAGGCAAGGTATTTCATCTCGAGAATTTTGTAGAATGTGATGTGGGTTTTGAGATTGAATATTCCTGTGAGTCTAAAATTTTGTACCTAAGCGTTGCAAGGACAGGATGCAATACCTTGCACTCTGGAGCTTTTATTTACTTTAAGTTGGAAAAATTTGGATGCCAAACAGCTTAGGGGAATTATGTGGAACTCAGCTTTAGCTGTTGCTCGGATTAGCTCCTGGGTTATCTCGGGTGCCCGCAAGCCAAGCGGGGTACCCGATGTAGTCTAGAAACCGCCCGACTCCCCGCCGGACTCTTATTTATACACGTATCGCTGTTTCACGAACATTGGCGAAGAAATCCGAAACTTCACGGCCTTTCAAGGCGGCAGACGAAGGAGAGAGAACTGTCCAGACATTTCTTTGGCTCTTTCACTCGCCGCCCCGTCGCTGATAATACAGGATTAGGCGTGGCTTGGGTGCTATATGACTTTTTCAGTCCCCGCTTCACTCTCGGCGTTCGCTTACGAGTGTCAAAATAATGCCTCGTGACAAGAACTTATCCTCAGGAGCATCATTCACAAACTTAGTTACATACTCCATCGAAAACGCTTTTGATTTCCTCGGGTGATGTCCAACATTTTTCTTCTTCAAGAAGCGCACTAACGTAGGAAAACTTACAATATTTATTCACTTATTTAGCTTTATCGTGTTTTTAACATTGAAAATTCAGAGCGCAATCTTCCTGGACTAATCAGTTAAATACTTTTCAGTACAAAATACGGCATATGCTCTTTTAACCATTTACACTATGAGTAATTTAGCAACTCAAAATATCTTTAGATTTTGTTGGTATTAATTGATTACATCAAGCTTTCCACGCCTCTACTTTTATCATCACTGCACATATCGTTAAAACTTTCTCCATAATGAGAATTAAACCCTCAGTCGAATTCCTTTTACACCTTTAACAAATATAATATCGTGGCATGACCAACATGTATTACTTCTGCATAGCAACACACATAGGCAATGCACGTTATACCTTCAACTTACAATAATTGTAGTTTATTGCCTAGTTTCTCCGTCTGTTTTCGACATTGCCGCTCCAATCTGCAACTGTCTGAATATCAACATCATTTGCTTCACCACACACTGCATTCATAACAATGTTATGGCGATGTTTGAAGCTCACGAGGCCTCCATTGGAATCTCTGAAATGGTCTTTGCCAAATTTTTTTGCTGTCTCTAAAGCTCCAGCCAGAAGCAATGGTCCAGAAATGGGAATTCCTTTAGTACGCGCATTAATAAACCACTGTAACACGTTACGATAAAGCAAGTCATACTCTGTAGATCTGGTGATGCTATTCCCTTTAGCGACGCGTCTTTAATTTCTATTTTGTTTTTCAAAATGTCATAAGTCTGAGTTTTCCATACTTTAATCAACATAGCTCTTTCTTTAGCTATACGTTTGTTCTTTTCGTGTTCTTCAATACAATTAATTTGTTTTTCCTCCAGTGATAATATCATATGCTTAGAACTAGTTTTACAGAATTCGTGTACATACAATGTTTTTAGAAATCATTAAAGTTCACCGTCGTAACTTGTACCAGATCACTTGTAAGATCGAAACTGAGAATGAACTCACTACAAAACAGTTGTATCCTTACCATTTGTGTTGGAAGAGAGTTGAGAGCTAATAGTTTGCTCTCTCTTTTCCTCGAAGTATTAAAATCTATGACTTTTTTGTTCTTGTAACTTGTGCAAGCACAGTAGCCTTAAGAATTATTGCACTTTATAAAATACATATGTTGTAACAAATTACACATAAAGTAATCCATTTTAATCAGGTTAATTAGCAAACAATTTCCCAAATATTTCAGTTTCCTTGTTAGGCAGTCTTCCGATTTTTTTTTTCTTTTTAAATGTTACCTTCTCCGACGTTGTCATATCGAACGGTAGGCGGTTTTCCAATTTTGAGTATGATTTTACATACTCCGGCATAAAAGGGCATCCAAGGTAAAATTGGAGTTAAATTCGAACAACAGCAAAAGTTGAATTCCGCCAACCCGGACACCACAGTTGTCTCAGACGCTGGTGTCTTTGATTTAGGTTGAAGGCTCTGAGGATGCCTTATTCTTTGCAGAACAGAGGCACGTCGTCAGCGTATTGTGACATTTCGACACGTGGCTTTGTGGGGAAGTCTGCCATGAAGACGTTGAATAGGGTGGGAGATAGCACAGAGCCTTCGGGTACTCGGCTTCTCACTGGTCTTGGTGTTGATATTTGCCCCGCGATTGTGACCTTGAAAGTGTGGTGTCGTAGGAAGCTGTGTATGATATTGATCATCTGTGTTGGGAGCCCCAGATGGATCAGTTTGTATAGCAGCCCGGCATGCCATGACGTAGAGAAGGCTACTCCGCTGGCGTGTCGCGATCTCTTATATATACCTCCATTGATAATTCTAGACTGTTCTAAAATGTTCTATATCAATCAAGATGTCACTAGAATTTTCCATTTATCTAACTTTATCTGTTTCGGCAGACCGTTTATCTCTGTGCTATCTTTATCTATTTCTTTGAGTGGAGAAGCCGTGCTATCGCGAAAACGGGTTCGCGACTGCGGTAGGATTAGAGGTGGAACGAGGAATCATGGCCCAAGACAAAGATCAGCTTACGGTCAGAATGTTGATTGCAGGTAGAGAACTTCTTTTTTGTATTTTTACATCCTCCAACGTTAAGTCATATCAGACGGTGAATGGAATCGGTGAAATGATGCTCAAATGTTTCAAGGGTCCATAGAGCTCAGAGTTACTCAATATTCCTCTTTTAGGTTAATAGGAAACCCCGGAGAAAAACCTTATTCAGATAACTCACCCTCACCGAAATTCAAACCCAGGACCTCTTGAGCGTGAGAGAGACACGCTACCACCACGCTACCGAAGCGGGCTCCAAGCTAGAGAATTTATCTGATACTTAGAGAATACTTCCAACAGGAAGACGAGAGTTTGCTCCTTATCAATCGATAGCTTATTCCTTTTATCCAAAAGCGACAGTCCCATGTCAGTAGATATGCTTGCACGTAACAGAGTATCTGTGGGTAAAAATTTCGGCGTATCGGCGGCGTTGATATGAACATGTCAATCAACAAAGCCGTCAATAATAGTATATTGCGATATTAATGTATACGAAACGAGAAAAGCTTTGAAAAAACGAGACGCTCGCACCGAGTTCTTTCAATTCTCGAGATTCCATTATATGCTTACCACATGTATGTTGCTCATTATTTTTTGAACTATGTTTGGTTATACAAATCTTAATTTTAGTAGTTAAGATATTAGCTGAAATATTAATAAACATAATTGACAACAGATTTTAGAACGTGTATTGCGTATATGTTTCTATGGAGAAATACCGTACTGTGCAGAAATGTCAACTTACGATACATAGCAACAATAACGGTAAGTATGGAATATTAGTTACACAGTGCCAACAATTATTTAAAAGAACTCACACATATGAAAACCCTACAACGCAGTGAATGTGTGACCAGCTTATTTATGTTTTTAAAATAGGCTAATACAGATTAACTGTGCACATGTTTGTTGAGGTGAGATAACTCAAACCCTTGTTTATGTTTCGAGAGTTGAGAGGATAAAGAAAGAGAATCTGGTGGGCAACATTGCACTACCCACGTGGGGAAGCAGATGACCTTCACGTATCTTCTTTTAAAAATCAGATTTTAATGGGAAACGTTTCCGAAGCTTTCCTTGTTTTCTGGTGGTAACCTGGCTATGCTAAATGCAGCACACATCACATTATTTGTGTCATATGTTCTAAACACGTGTATAGCTTTACTTTGAGTTCAAACTAAATAGTTAAATTTATATTGTTGTTACTTGCACAGGTTCATTTCTGTACGATTTAGGCTCCCAAATGCATCATAACTATTATAACGTAAATTAATAATCTATTTTATTGTTTAATTTATTTTCTTTCTGGATATCTTCCTTAATTATGTAGTGATATAATCATTATCAATACGGTTAAGCTTACAAATAAATAATTAGTATTACTGTAAACGAAGAGTTATATCGAAAAATTCAGTGCCATGCACAGGAGTTGAACCTCGAATCTTCCGAGCTCAGTGGTTAAAGCAACTAGTTGGAAAGTGCGAGATCCATGGTTCAAATCCCAGTGAAGTCATCGATAATATTTTTAACCTTGTGCTACCTACGGCTAATGTGAAAGAACAATTACTTTCTAGGATTATTATACATTTTGCTGGGCCGTAGCTTTACGCAAACCTAAGATCAGTTAAGCAATTTTTTGTTCTTCATTTATTCCCCTCCCCATTTAATAATTTTGCATATTCCTTCAAATAGATAGATGCATTGGAACCAGTAATGTTACTCCCCAACGGACAAGTTTATTCAGTTCAGAGAAGAGGGAGCGCTCAATAGTTTGAAAATCTCTCGTCAGATGTCAGCATTAACTGTTTTTTTGACAATGGTCTGGAATTACTCGCAAGGAAAACTGCGTTATTATTGATTTAGAAATAGTACACTTGATAGAAACCGGAAGGTAGATATTATCACAATAAAGCACGGCAACACACCAAATTTTGATGGAAACCAAGATATAATTAAGTTGTGGAAACGTAGAGTCAGACTGAAAAATTCAATGCCATAGCCGGGATTTGAACCACGGTTCTTCTGGTTTCCGTCCAGCCGCACTACCATTGTGCTACTATGGCCCACGTGCCGATATGACATTAAGTTCTCCAACTGACTGGTATTTTCTCGGTAAACCACTTAGGCCACTTACACACGGCCAGTGTGAAAGAATAATTAATTTCCATATAATTAAGTTGTTTACGAGTATCAAATATGTCGATAGCACTTTTCATTCAGATTGTTGAACTCGACTCGACTTTCTTGTGTTAAGATGCTTGCAGCAAATAGTTGGAGGTTACTATTTCATTTTTATAACAACGAAAGCAACTGCTATTTAAAAAAAACATATCAAATACTAAATAAAGAATATACAGAATATTAAGGCATTTGGGGTTAACGTGGTTGTAGATATCCTCTACAGAGCACATACCGGCGTCAGTTCCTACAGATGGCAATGTCTTTCTTCTCTAGAACTTTGAGCTGAAATTCACAGATGGCAGCATATGAAATATAGTACTTTATTAGAAATGTAAATCGGTGTTCGATGAGGTATTTCTGAATAGTTGCAAAGTAACTGTGTTCTCTCAGAAAGAATCATATTATGGAAGGGATAAAATAAGTGGTGGGTTTCTTTTAACAAGGTATTTGAATTTTGTGAACATATTGATCATTTCACAGGCGAAGCAGAAAGCTCTAATTAATGCTTCATAAACTATTGATATCATAGTATTGATGTTGACTATCTTTTTGACAATTTTGACTACCTATATTTGTGAACTTCACGTGAGTAATATGTGGACGAGGTGCTATTCTAGACATAGTCACATCCTTCAACCCAATCTCTCACAATAGAGTGGTGCAGATCACAGAACATACATTTATTAGAAGTGAACCTTCCATATTGATCGTTGGCAGTACGAGGTGATCGCAGTGCCCCTATTTCCGGGTGATTAACCAAATTATGAAAAATAGCGCCTCCAAAGGCCACGTTTTCGCAAGTATTGCTATATTTTTCATATTTGCTTAGCTGTTAGCTGTTGATATGTTCCAATACCGCATTCTTACAGATGCAGAAAGATAATTACGTGAGCTTTGAGAGTTGTGACTGAAGTTTCGAAGTTGTTTTATTTTCTAAAAGCTTATATAATTTGTAGTAACACAGTATTGGAACATAATCAGCTGAATCTAGCAGCGAATTTTCTGCATGACATCTGTAATATTTTCTCCTTCAATTAACTCAAAATGTTTTATGAACTTTCAAGCAATTAACAATAGGAAGTGGTTTTACTTTTTTTTAATTTTAATTCACTTCCGCCCCAACGTTAAGTTATTTCAGACGGTGAATGTATTGTGTGAAATGATGCTCAAATCAGTCCAAGGTCCAGGGAGCTTAGAGTTACCCGACATTCGTCTTGAAGGATATGGGAAAATCCCAGAAAAACCTTATCTAGGTAACTCACCCTGACCGAGATTCGAACTCACAACCTCTTGAACGTGAGGCAGACATGCTACCATCTACGCTACCGAGGCGGGCAATAGGATGTGGTATTTGACAAGAAAATTTGAATAATCACGTTGTTTTGACAGTTACTGCTACCTTTTATTATTCTGGCTAATTCATATATAACAAGTTAATTTGTCATTTACTTAAATAACATGAGTAATTCAACTAAATCAATTACAAAGAATCTATAGAACAATACTAGCTCTAAGACAAAACACTTAAGTGATGCAACATGGGTAATTCAATTAATTACAGAGAAACTTTAGCAAAACGTTGTGTGTAATATTACACACATTTGTAAATCATATGAGTAACCCAGTAACCTCTTTCATTTAAAACAGACACTTTAACATAAAGCTACAGCTGCTGTACAAGGTGATATAAATGACAGAAATGATAAATTTGAATATTTTACAAATAAGCTTTAATGTGATGTTCTGTAATAGCACTCTAGGGATTGCTGAAGGGTTTCAAGTGATGAATAACATAAGTAATTTATTGTATTACATGGAAAGTTTAGCATAACATTATAATAATTTAGCTATGTATTAAGTATAATACATGTTTCAATCTTAATGAGATGAGTTGCCCCTGGCATTTACCTAAGGTGAAGGAAAAACCTTTGACAAAATACCTCAAACATGTAATGAAATACACAAATAAAAGTACAAAAATAAATCAATGTAATCACAGTATTACGCTATACCATATCATTAAACATACACACTCATATATATCAGGTACTGAGCCTTTTCCTGCCGGTGTAGTTGCTTCAAGTATGTCCCCAAGTTGAACAGTGGCTTTGATTTCAGTAAGAAAAACGGTGTTCTGGGTACTAGGGTTTTTAGTTTATCTTTGTCTCCGAAAAAGTGTCATATGTATGAAATACATAGAAACACAGTGAAATTTATTTATGACATTTAAGGACAGAGGTACTAAAACCTCCAAGTTAACATAAGCTAGTGAAAATCTGATGCTACTATTAAAAACCTCCACAAACAGTTATATAAATTTCTGGATGATTTTGGCCATACTAGTTCTCTGGGGGATAATTTTACTTCAATTTTCAAAGCTCCAGATAGCAATGTTGAATGACACACTAAAACTCTTGAGTTATATGTAAACAGGATGTAGTTTAACGAGAAACACGAGAGAACCCCACCGTTAGAAACTCACACAAAAGCAAAGTAATAAACATTACCATTTGCTTTCAATGTTTGTAGCCAGTGTTTTGTTTCCATGGTGCCACATGTTGTAAGAAATAACCATCATACCAACACACAAAATTCCACCAGAAACTTTGCCCGCTAATTTCAAATGTATTAATTTAGTGCATTCAATCGAACTCAAATGACAGAATTCTGTAACTCCAAGGGCCGGCATGTACGTGAGCACGGGCATTTAAATTGTCATGTGAAGGTATTTAAATGCCTGAAACTCATACATTTAGTTGGATTATGATACTATAAGGTTCAAAGTATTTTATTAGCTTAAAAACAAACAAAAAGTATTGTTTTCCCATATCTTTAGCCAATTTCGCTGCTGCATTCCCTTAAATTGAGTAACTTAATGTAAATGTGTTGTATTTAAAGTTCACCCCCAAATGCAGAACATATAACTCACTAATCCGAATTTGTTTTATTTATATAGATGACTTCAGACAACTTTCTATGGCGGCACGAAGTTCGCCGGGTTAGTTAGTAAAATAAAATTAGTTCAGAGGGAGCTTAGTGGTTTGAAGTTTCCTCGTCAGAAATCGGGGACATTGCCTTATATTTGTTTTAGAAGTAGTACCTACCCTTGATGGCAGCACCTTATGTTTCACCATTTTAACGGTTCTATAAACTGGCAGGAATATACCGCAATGAAGCACGGAAACAGTAATCACACCGAATATTGGTGGAAACCAATGAATAATTTAGTCATTTACGAGTATAGAATAATTCGATAGCAATTTTCATTTCGATTGTCGAACACTAATCGAGTTTCGTGTACCTAAGATGTTTACAGCAAATAGTTGAAGGTCAGTATTTCATTTTTATCAGAGCGAATGCAACTGCTACTTGTTTACCACTTACAAAATTGGCAAATAATAAATGCAGAATATTAAGGCACTTCAAATTAATGTAGGTTGTAGATATTCATAATAAAGCACATTCTGGCACCAGTTCTTACAGATGGCAGTGTGTTCCTTCTCTTGAGCTTTTAGACAAAAGCAGAGATGGCAGCACAAGAAATATATTACACACTAAAAATATGGCTTGTTTTCTGATGAGCTATCCTTTAACGATTCCCGAAAATTGTGTCCTCGAAAAGAACATCCTATTATGGAGGAGATAAAATGAGTGCTACTTATTTTAAAGAGGTATTTAACTTTTGTGCGCAAATCGATCTTTTCTCCAGTGCAACAAAAGTCTCCAATTAGAGTGTTAAGAACAGTACGCTCGTGTCTAACAAACAGCGCATGATACAACTATTACATGAATTTTTGGATTCCGGGACAGCGCCAGCGCTATTTCCCGGGATAAACATTGTATTTATAACAAAGCCTAAGAAACCTTCGTTTACAAGGGCACACCGCATCACGTCATCCCGGGGACCGAGACCGTTGGTTAGAATGCAGCTAGCCAGCACCGCGGATCTGGAGGGTGCCCTGGTTTGAGGACCGAGGCCTGCCGACAGACCCGACTAGCTCCACGTCGCCGTCACTGCGCCTACGGGCATACAGCAGAATCCTGCGCAGACGATGCGAGGTGCCACCACTGTGGTGCCTCCCGCCTTACCTTGGTCTGCACACAGCACGTATTCCTGTAGGAAGGCATCACCTGTCCCACCAGTGCCATCATCTCCTCAGCGACAGCCGAGCTTACAACAGCCGCTACATCAGCAACCTCACCAGCCAGCAGCATCTCCCACTGTTAGCCAGGAGGAGCTCAGGGAGGAAGTCCGGGACCTAGGGGAGGACGTTCAGGATCTCCATTCGGAGTTCCTGGTTATAAATTCCAAACTGACCACCTTGGAGGAACTTCTAAGGGAGTTCATGGCCTCATCTGCTCAGCAAGCACCAGCACTCGAGGATCTCAGGGCTGAGCTTGTAAAACTTCAAGAGGACATACAGAAGAAGCATGACTTCTCGGCCAAACACCGCGACACACACCTCCTTGGTCTCCGGAGACTCATCAAACAGGAAGTGGCAGCCGTCCAGACGATGTTTGACGGACCCAGCACAAGAAGTCGACACCAACCGGCGCAGAAACCCTTCACTCGTCCTTAATTCCATAGCCACTTTCAACTCACGACCACTCACCACGCCCTAACATATTACCCAGAATTTGATGATACACCCACTCGTAATACGCAAGGGCGTAAGCAGTGCCTCGGTCATGCTTACATCCTGCCGCTTTGCTCACCTTGGCCCAGGCTTCTGCCCGACCAATATATCCCTTCCTTGAATCCGCAACATTTCAACAATTCAAACTTTCAAAAATTCAACAATTTAAACATTTCAACAAAAACACTAATCTTAAAATCAAAAACAATCTTATTATTTAAACGTCCATAAACTTCACATATCTTTTAATTTAACTTTATAACTTAAAGTAACAAACATGATTAAATACCATTACGAAATACCAACTCTATCAAAACCAAGAAAAAACATTTCTTTCAATCTAAATTATCCTTAATAACGTATAAATATTAAAATAATTAAATATTTCTATTAAAATCCTTTCAAAATATCATTTATACAGTTCATAATATATAACACAACATTTAAATTTAAACTATCATACATTTTCAAATTAAAACCCTTCCTTCATATTTACACTTACATTTACAAAAACAGTTAAGAAACAATCCATCTTTAGAAACGTTTCATATATTTTCACAACTTAAAACAAATTAATATTTTATACATATTAAATCAACTCTGTACATTAACCAAAACTCCATAAATCCATTATTCAAACCGACACTTCTTAACACACTACCATAATCCACTTCTTAAATATAAAATGCACTTCTTCCTTCATTTCATCTCTAATAATCCACAAATTAAATACTGAATTCAACTTAAAAATTTCTTATACATCATATCACTCACTACACAAACTTTCTATGCAAATTTCAAAGAGTGTGTGGAACAATAAATAGAACATTTGGAAACCAAATACGTAAAGAAACAAAATTAAAGTTCTGCAAAGTTATGGCTGTACCTATACTGACATACGGAAGTGAGACTTGGACGTTAAGTAAAAAGCAACAGAGTAAAATACAGGCTTCAGAAATGAAATTCTTGAGAAGTGTGAAAGGATGCACGAAGAGGCACTTAATAAGAAATGAAAATATAAGAGAAGAGCTGGACATTTTTAGTATGAATGATAGGTTAAAAGATCTCAAACAAAAATGGAAGGAACATGTTGAAAGAATGCCAGATAATAGACTTACAAAACAAATATTACAGTATCATCCTAAAGGTAGGAGATAGGTGGGCAGACCCAGGAAACGATGGCTGGAGGACTTCGAAGGCGGAACAGGCACCTGGTTGCCTATGCCATAAAGTGAAGAAGAAGACAAAAACTTTCATCTAAAACATTTTCTTTATCCATTACTACACCATTTCCTCACTTAATCGCTTCATCACTCCTTACTTCCATAACACGCACCTGGGGGGGGGGGGAATCCCTCCCTAAAAACACCAAATCACAAATAAAACTTCTATTTCACTTTAAACACCTGAGGGAGGGGCAGAGTGCCCCCCCCCCCCAAATACAAAAAATAAAAGTGATAATATTTTTATTTTGGGGAGGGAATTCCCTTACACTATTTCCAAACACTATACTTTTTTCCCCTTTAAGCTGAATTCCTGCAGTTACCTTCACGTTCTACTGCTAGCTGGATGTCATCAGACGAAATTGCAACGAACAGCCATGATACGAGTACCTGGTTCATCTGCAGGAGCTCTCTTCATCCTCCTCAGAACTGATTGCTATGGCAGGGAAATTACGCCTCTCCTCGTCCTGCTCATCGTCCCTGCTGTCCTCTCCGGGTCCTCTGAACGGTTTGATTCCTCTCCTATTACCCGAATCTTGTCGACCGAGAGATACATAATATCCTCTTCTGCTATTTCCATTTTACTATCCCTCAATTTCAATATCTGCTTGAATAGCAAAACTTCTTCCATTACCAGGATTAATTCGTCTTTCTGATCGTCTTAGAACACTAGGAGATTGAATATCTTGTTCTGGAATATATTCGGGTAAAGAAGATTTCCATGCCAATTCACTTATAATATTTCCTAGCTTGGCTAGTATATTATATCGCTCTGGCGTTCTTATTATATTCCATAAGTGATGACCTCTTAATGCATTTCTTCAATAATTTCATCTTCACACTCGGTGCATTCAAACAAAACATGTTCCGGATTATCGATTTTGTTGCATAAATTACAAATGGGATTATTCAGCATCTTTATTTTGTGCCAATATGTGCCATAGGGTCCATGGCCTGTTAAAAAATGAATTAAACCTTTTGTGGGTTTCACACGCTTCAGTTTTAGACGTTCGATTATGCATGGAAAAAATTCATGGGTTCTTCTGCCTACATTCATGCTGTCCCATTCCTATTGCCAATCTCTCAAAAGATGTTTCTTTATTTCTTGTTAGGTGCTGCATACATTTCCTACAATACTGTTTACTTTATTAAAATTGTTTTTCTTTAACCAAAACAGTGCAGCTCTGAGTCCAATTAGAAGATCTATGGATCATATTCGTGTAGTGACAAACGACAGTTAATGACAGAGGTTCTACTCCCATTATACCTGGACCCGCAGGACCAAGGAGCCGCATCTCCTTCTACCAGGGAGTTACCGAGCTGTAACGACAGATCGCCCAGTGCCTCCGAGGCTCCTTTCATAGGGCAACACCTAGAGACTAACAGGCCCCCCCCCATCTGGTCCTGTGGACTCAAGACGGGATGGAAGTGAATATGCCACTAACGCGCGCCAACTCCTAAATGGGAAGGTTACCGATATGACCTCGGTGGGGCCGCCTGGTGATCTAGCACACCTTCTACTATCTATGCTGGCTAGTACGCGGGAATATTAATGGCTACCCTCAAACCCGTCCGGAGACGTACCCGATCTCCCACGGGTGTCGGGAACCACTGTCCCCTTGAGTCCAACCCAATCCTTCCCCTTCAGCTGCCGTGGTGCGGGCGCTGCGCACCCCTAGCACTCGTGGTACAGATGTATTATTTTATCTTGACAGGAATCCTGTGCGGTAGGGATGAGTAGCAACTGTGGTGGGGATAGTGCACCTATCGCCACAGTGCGTCACACGCGTAAGATTACGAGAGGGGAGGGCGGTGCATATGGTGTCTAAAAACAAATTTCATTCTCGAAGCCAGTTCTGCAGCTCTTATAAACTAAGTTGTAATTCTTACTATGGTAGTACTCTCCACGCTTTTGTTGGATCTTATACATAGGCATTTGGAACAAAACCCTGTTCTCCTCCAGCAGGCATGATAAACAACTGTCGGCCTTTCAGTATCGCTGCGTAGTCCCTGTAACGTATTTCACTCCACGCATAAAGTCTAGTATGTGTTGTATTTATATAAGTTTCATCCATATAAACTATATAAACTTCACTTCGATATCTCCGAATATTTCGTAAATACTTAAGACTTTTTGCACGTATGGTGCGATGTTCGATTACAATTTGTTTGTCACGCTTAATGTTTTCTTTTCTACAAACAATCCTAGCTTCAAAAGAACTTTTCTTAATGTTCAGACACTGCTTTGGAAGTCAGTAGAATTTTTAGCTTCATAAGCACTTTCTTCAAAGTTGGTCTTAGTTTTTCTGTGCTTTAAAAGTTATTCATAGTTCGCCTAACTACTCTGAATTAAAACATCCAAATTTGATTTTGCGCATGTTCTTAATCTTTGTTTTCTGGGCATGGATAAGGACGTTGTTGCACTAGCAACAATGACTTTTCTTTCCTTAATAACTCTCCTAAACTGCTTTCAGACACAACTGTTGCCTCAGATACCCTTCCCAGAATTTATATAGCTAACCCAGACCATTGTACCTTTTTTTATAAATCTATGGATATTGGTTATTACTTCTCGTGTTTTTAAATGTAGCACTTTATTTCGCAATGTGCTGCTATGAGGCGTCATTTATAAATGCTCTCTTGGAACCAGGAGACGAGCACATTTTGAAACAAGCTGTAGTTTTACCGAGTAGCTTTGCACGTGTTTAGTTGCTCGCAACTTTTACGCAACTGACCTGCCCTCCCATCCAGTTGCAACCGTTCTGAGGTGGACTCGTCCAGATACCACTACCCATCGCTCTGCACTTTTCAAGATAAAAAGATAAATATGTACGCATTTGGAAGTTCCAGGTTCGATTCTCGTGGCCGACCTGTCTGACACATAGGTTTAACGGGGAGCGGGGTGTGTTCATGTGTCTCCAGGCAAATTCCGCATTGGTTATTACATCCCGGAATTTATTGTCATCTCCATTTTCATTTCTTATCTAGTGGTCTCATTCAGTGTAAGATATCGGCGTGGGGGGGAGGTGTTCCTGTATCCGCAGACAAATGCTGCATAGGTTATTACATCCCCCGAATTTATTGTCCGTCTAATTCATCTCCATTTTTATTTTTTATTCAGTGGTCTCTCAGTGTAAGAAATATCGGTGGGTGTCTCGGAGTTGGATGGCAGGATGATATGCTCTGAATATTTCAGTGTCACCAGGTAGCGAGCCACTTCTAAAACATCAATTAAACCACCAATTAGCGTTAAAGATTAGTAATAACTGGAAAGATAGAGTTAGATTGAAGAGTTCAATGCCATAGGCTCGATCCAAATCACTGAGCAGCAGGAGGAAGATCGCGAGATCCGTGAAGTTCAGTACATTTTCTTGATGTCCAATAGAATTTGGAAAAGCCTTTTTGATTTATTTTTGCCCTTTACTTTTTTTACACATTTTACAAAAATGTAATTAACTAACCACGAACTGTAAGTTACTTAGATCTCGAATGTATCCTCAACCTGATAATTATCACTTACAGCTCCGCGAACAAAATGCAGTTGGAGACGTGGCCTACCACCACTGGAGTCCTTTAGCTTCCAGCGCTGCAGTAGGCAAACTTGAATTAAGAGGATGCCACTTCGAGCAATATCTGTAACCTTCGACTTCGTATGGCAGTTCTGAAATAATTGGCCTTCATATATATAGGTACATATGGAGTTATTTTATTGTTTTGATGTCCGTAACATGCCGTCCAAATATATGACACGAATGATAAGATACAGCACGTATAGTGTCAACTAACCCATTCTGTCATACCGTACAGGAATTACTAGCAGCTTCACAAGATGGGACAAAAAAAAAAGCCCCCTAGCCTGTGCTTCCACAGACTAGGGGGCTCCTTTATTCTTTCTAAGTCCAGCACCTATTTTATAAGCTGGACTTGTAATTACAATTTTATAATATTTCATTTATACAATGTTATTATAATAATTAATTAACATAATAGGAGAATAAATATATGACTTAGCCTAAGTATTTACTAATTCCTATACTCTCTATATCGTTTATTTGATAGTTTATCTGCGAGACTGTTTAGTAGGTTAAAACTTCGCTTATTCCTTATCAATTCATTTATTGTGTGATTTCCAAGATGCCACTGTATTTCTACATTAGTTACCCAACTTAGAGGGCATTCCCATGGGGAATGTTCCGGGGTATCTATTGCCCCAGACCTACACTTATCATCTAAAGATTGGCCAAACCTGTGTAGGTAGGCACCGTATGGGCCGTGCCCAGTGATGTAATGTATTAGGCCTCTGAGTGGTTTGACAAATCTTAGCAATGAGCGTTCTACAACAGATGGAAAAAAGGAGTAAACCCGCCTACCGGTTTGTACTAGGTCCCATATGTCTTGCCACTCACTTAATATACATTCCTCTAATTCCCATTCATCAGTTATTCTTGCTCCAGCTAATTGACTGGCCCTCATTTCATCACTATGGCGTAGCCAATACTTTGCCCCCCTTTTTCTGACTTCTAAATCGAGGGGTAGCAGCCCCAAGATGACTAGGAGCGCTTCCGTGGGAGTAGTCGAAAAAGCACCGGTTAATCTTATTAGAATTTTTCTTTGTAATGATCTTAGAATCTTTTGAGTCCCTACCAGATAAGCTCTGTGACCCCATACTGCTGATGCATAAGTTACTATTGGAACTAGAACCCCGTTATGGATGGCTTTAATGACCTGGAATGGTATCCTGTTTGTGAATTTAGCTATTGTTACTATTTTGTTTAAGACTCTAAATGCTTTTGATGTGACTTCGGTTATATGACTTTTAAATAGTAGTCCTTCGTCTAGATACACTCCTAGATATCTTGCGCTGCCAACCCTCTTTACATTTTGATTATACATTTTTATGGTAGGTAATCTCTGTAGTTTACCTTTTAACAATATATAATTTGTTTTTTCAAGCGAGATATTTAATTTCATGTTATTACATTCATTTTCTATTTCTTTAATTACAAAATTACATTTAGTTTCTAACTCTAATCTAGAATTGGCTTGGAACATGATTATAATGTCATCAGCATAAGCTACTTGTAATCCAAGTTCACCTAATTCACTGATACGTATCAAAGCCGCCTCTATTCCTAAGTTCCAAAAGAGAGGGCCTAGTATTGACCCTTGCGGGCAGCCCTTAGAGAGCATCTTTGAGTAAGTTGCCGTACCTATGTTGATGTTTACTGTCCTATTTCTACAATAATCCACGCAGGTGTTGTACAATTGAGTAGAGCAGTTTATATCGATTAATCTTTGATAGAGAACTGGCCACCATAGGTTATTAAATGCACCATCGATGTCTAATAGTACTGCTAGAACATATTTGCTAGTTGAGTCCTGCGCAAAATTTGCTACGCAATTAATTGCATTTACCGCCGATTTTCCTTTTGTAAAACCAAATTGATTTGTAAACATGTTTGTTTCATTGCGTAGGCAGTTTAACTTTTCTGTCAGCAATATTTCGTAGACTTTGCCTAAGGTGTTGAGCATGCATATGGGCCTATAGGAGTTGACGACGTGTGGGTCTCTGTCCAAGTCCTTCTTCAATATAACCAGCTTACCTTGTTTCCAGGTGTTCGGAAACCTGCCCCTGGCATAACAAGCCGAAAGTAATACGGACAGCGGTTCGGCTACCCGACCGCTCAGTGCCCGTAATACCTCGGCCGTTATTTCATCGGGGCCTGCTGCTTTCTTTTCTCTTAGCTGGCCTATTGCTGCTTGAGTCTGTTGGACACTAAAGACCTCGTTGTCCACCCACCCCGGAACTGCCAGGCCTACCCTCTCCCTCAGAACCTCATTATTTCTGGTGTCATTGTCCTCTTTGTCATCTGGTAGTAAGCTATCTACCAGGTATTGTAAGGTTTCGTCTCCAGGGAGGGTGTAACTGCCATCCGGCTTCCTGAGGGTGGACATGGCGTCCTGATGGAATCTGTCTCTGGTGATTTTATATGGGAAGCCCCATGCATCTTTTTGCATGCAGTCCTCAACTAGCTTGTTCCAAGAGTTTCTTTTAGTTTTTTCTAATAGTTCCCTGAATGCAGCTTTCCTACGCTGGTAGATAATTAACCGTATTTGTGCTTCGTCTATAGAACCTGATTTTTGATAAGCACTTCTCGCTTTCCTCATGTTTCTGCGGAATCTTTGAAGTTTTTCATTCCATGGACCTCTTTTTGTTATGTTTCGAAGTGCTTTATATGGTATAGCCTGTTTCATTGTTTTAATTATGCTACCAGTTAGCTGATTTGCGGCTCTATCAATGTCTATTTGTTGTTCATTGAATACTGGTGGCACAAAATTTTCTCTTAAACTGTCCCAATTAGCACGTCTGAAGTTGTATTTGTATTGCACCTGCTCGTGATCATTAGATTTCTTTATGTCGAATCTAATTACATTATGATCGCTCTCGGTTTGTTGTTGTAAAACCCTCCAATTTGAGATTAAACTATCAGCGCATCTATTAGTAAAGGTTACGTCTATGTTAACTTGTACACCTACCCTGCCTATGTATGTAGGTGGATTCCCTGGTTTGTTTTGCACTGTTAGGTTTAATTCCATTAGCAAGTTCTCTACGTTATCTCCTCTTTCGTCAGTTCTGCCACTATACCATAGATTCGATTTGGCATTTATATCTGCAACTATAATTATTGGGTATCTATCTAGAGTTATACATATAGATCTTAGCAGAACTAACCCCTCATTTATATCATGACTAGGAGGGAAATACATATTAACTAATATAAATTGCTGTGGCCCTAATATTTGTACACAGTTACAAAGTTCATTACAAAATTGTGATATTCTTATTGCTTTAATGGCTTTGTTCATTACAACGATTGCAGCTTTAGGATGTTCACTAGAAGTAATGGCTAAAGAAGATACTGGCATGTAACCTACTCTACCGTTAAAATGGTATGGTTCTTGAATACATAAAATATCTAGGTTATCTTCTTCAGGCAGCTTCCGGAATTCCTGCATAACTAATCTGCTTCTTGCAGCATTTAGCTGGCCAATCTTTATATGATTTTGAGTATAACTTATAGTGTTATTCCTAGTCAAAACAGTATTTAAGTTATTAGCCATAATCTGTTCTCTGTATTAATCTCGCTCTTAAAGTTTTATAAATCTCGCATTCTTTAGAGTTGGGATTTTTACAATTTGTTTTGTTCCTATATTTACATGCAATACATACTTCGGGTAAATCTTTCTTCTGACATTCTTTCTTAAGGTGGTCCTGCTCTGAACAGTGTTGACATACCTGTTTATCAAATGGACAGTATTTCATGGTATGGCCTAGATCCTGACATCTGTGGCATCTTGGTACACTAATAAAATCTTTAACAGAGATAGCAGAAATGTGTATGTACACCCTACCCTTACTAAGTAAGATATTGCGAATTTTTGGGCTTATTTCAAGCACATGATGTGCGTTGTTTCCCCCTCTTGGGCCCGTTATAAATCTATATATAACATTTTCATTGAATTCCTCCTTTGAAATTTCATCCTCTAAATTTTGACCGTATAAATAATCAAGTAGTTTATCTTGCTCTATCCATCTGGGGACATCATATAAAATTACCCTAGGTTTGATTTTCTTTGGTTTATTGACATCTATTTCTTTTTTCAGTAACTGATGATCCACTAACTTTTTAGCGTCATCCTCTGAGTCTATATGAACCATTACTTTATTACCCATTGTCCTGACTGATCTGATTTTGATTTTGTCCTTTACTGGGTTTACGAGTTCTCCTAGTTTCTTTTTTATTTCCTCAGGATTTTTCCCTTCTTTAGATAACATGACTACTGGGGAGGATTGAACATCACAAGATGGGACATATGTAAGACGCAGTCTCTTTGTCACGTGTAGTTCAGAGTGAAGATAAATAAGTGCGAAAATCGAATCCTGGATCAACAACAGTTGCCAACATTAGCACTCGTTTGAAACATCATGGAAACTTTTCTTGATGGAGTGTTTTCAAATATGCTTCCCTCCAACAGTCATTTGTCATTGCTGGGGTTTCGGTGAACAACGTCACGACTGCTTCTTCAACCTCCAGCCATTTAAGTTTTCAAATTATAAGTATTTAATTTTTGTTCGAAGTAAATACCAAAGTAAACTGAGAGACCTGTATATCTAGAGAACTATAATAGGATATATTATATCCCTTTTATTAGGACATGTAAGAGTTTCTCGGTCTATATGTTTGCTCTTCAGAAGCCTAGACATAATAGATTTTTGAAAAACATAACACTGTTGACCAGCAAATCTCCTCCTCGTCTACCTCTGTTGGTATCTTACATTATTTTAACCTCAGTTTTTATTATATTATCCATCAGTGTGATGAATCTGAAAAGTAATGACACTGATTCTAGGTTTGATGCTTTCAACTTCAGAGAGCAGAACTTGCAGAACTTCTGAACATGCGCAAAAAGGTATTGTGTTCATATTGGAGCTACTGTAATAGAAAATGTTACGTAGAATTCATAAATGACATCAAAACTTAAATTTAATATAATAAAATATCACTATATTACAAAATCACTAAATCACACACACGCCATGTTAATGCTCTTTTTCATACTTCATACTTTAGGGACATCTATCAATATTGCTGCTATATAGCTTTTTCTTTCCAGACGGGAATGGAACCATTTGTTTGGATTTGAATGCCACCATGTTAATCATTATAACTCCTTATTGTTGATGGACATATTCCGTGTTTATCTAGTTACTTATATCTGGACATTGAACGTAGGAAGCCTAATTGCTGCTGTCTGTAATTGTAATATTAAAATAGCAACCTGAAAATAAACCAAAGCTTTAACACGTTTATGGTTAGCGTGACAGAAGTGAGCTTAAGATCTTGGGAGACCTATAAGGCGCAGCGAAATTAGTCTTGTGTAGTTCGGGTATAAATGACTGCGGCCTAAACGACGCAACCGAGGATCAAACCCCAAGCTAAGAACCATGGGCCTTAGCCTGAGTTTCATTTTACGGTGTAGTTATGGCACCATTAATTTTCTTACAAAGAGTAATAACTGTTTAATATTTCGTTGTAAGTATCGAATGTTATTACCATGCTTCACCGTTAGCTTTTGGAAGGCAATCCGTAATTCATCTTAGTTTGTAGTCATACGCTTTAGATTTGTAGCAACTAAGGGAAAATAGCAAATCATATGTTACTTGGCAGAATATACTGTGCTTAGATAATACTTTATGGATAATATAAAAGCAAAATATTAATTAATCGCGGCATTTTACGGTTAAGTATGAAACATTCGTTGACAGATCGCAAATATCAGGACAAATACAGTACTTTCTTTGCTAAGTTCCTTTCATTATTGTAATAAACCATTTAAAGAGCACTATAATAAGTAGATTGCCTAGGTTTGGAGCCCAAAGGCCCTATCGCTAATTATATTTAATGGACTTCGTCTTTATTCAGTTATGTATATCCGGATATTGAACTTAATAAGTTTCCTGTTTGCTACCTGTGGATAATATATCTCCATTCAAACCCAACTCTCAACACATTCCAGGTTAACGTGACGGTATTAAAACCACTTCTTAAGCTGGGAAAATTTCATGACGCATCTACCGTAGTTGTGGGTAGTAAAGGCTGAAATTATGTATTATAGCCTAAATAACTACTCCGAGGATAAGTCGGAGGACCGACAGCTAAAAGCGTTGACTTTGTATATCTAGTACTGCAGTTTCTGTTACAAAGAAACGCTACTCTCGAAGACCACCAGATACTACGTTCACTGAAATCATCACCCACACCATCTCTCAGCAGCCGTGATCGTCTAGTCGTTAGGGGTTTATATTGTAGCCGCAATAACCCAGGTTCGAAAAACATAACAATTGGGAAATTCAGAAAAGTAACAAAGTGTAAATTTAAAATGTTTATTCTAAAACTCATCAAACATAAACTGTACGTTACAACAAGACCTAAGTTATATGGGTAGTAAGATTTTGTCTATTTCTTACAGTTTATCAGTTATACAAAAGCCATTCAAAATGAAAATGGCTGTTGAGGACGTTGCCTGCAGATTTAACATACGCAGTTCATTTGCCATCCACATATTTTAAGCATATATTGCATTAAATAAATTTATTTGAGATATTTATAACAAATGGCAAAAAGGTACTTAAAATTTATTTCACTTAAGAGGATCTTCACACGTCGCCCTTGAAGATACCGACATTTAACCGGCTTTCCAGATTTGGGTTTTGCTGAAAAGATTTTTGTAATTAGATTCCTAAATACTTATTTTCTGTGCAATCTCTACATCGATATAGTACAATTGATAGAAGGCACGGAGCTCCCTCCTCTACCTACTATGTATTACGTGGTACATAAAATATTATTTTAACACTAAAATAAACCCTAAGAAGCCCCAAGATGAAAACCGGTTCTGCTGAAATATCCCGCGTGTTTACTGAGTGGCTGCGATCACAGCGACACTGTGGAATCTTCATGCAACATGAAGTACACGTAACAGTCTCCAGATGACAGGCAAGTTGTAATTATATATCGTATAAACCAATATGTCTTAGTTATTACAAATACTTTCCACAACATGGCAATCGTGATGCTGTGCTTTGTTACAAAAATGTCATAAATGTGAACAAAAATAAGTTGGAGCTATACTTTATTTAATGATCAATATAGATGGACAGGAAGTACTGTGTTTTGGAACGAAGGAACGCAAAAGCATGTATAGGTTCAACAAATTCAGCCACTGCTTCCATGCACACATTCACAATAGTAATTCAAAAATTTAGAAGTTTGTTGCTGGTAATGAGTACAATGATTTCAGAAATTATCATACTACTGAGTGACATGAGAATATGTGGGGTGTGTCAAACCCAAGAGCTCTGAAATACCTAAAGACAACAGCACAACAATGAGAACGTACCTGAGGCCTGATAAGAAAACTAATGCCTTTGTACCAAAAGCTGGCATCAGATAACATCCTAAGGAGAAAGGTTACATAGCATAATATGGTGCAAATGCCGAAAAGAAATATTTGTGTCAAAGAAGAGACTTCAGATTGCTGTGACATCAGCCATCAGTAAATTCAATTTGTATTGTTCTGCTTCACTCAAGCTGCAGTGAGACATGATGGACACTGAGATTTCACCAGCATCTCTAAAAATTAGCCAAGGGAAGGACTAATTACGCTTACTTCACTCAGTAATTTCTGCGAAGGTAACTTCTAAAACATACAGAAGGAAACAAAAATTGAAGAAAACTTCTGCAGAAGAGAGAAGGAAGATGCAGGAGGGTCCAACTTAGACATCTTGAGGGTTTTATTCTGCTTCAAGCTATGTAGCTGAGAGGGAAAATGTTTTGGATTTTAAAATTTGATTTACTCAGTTATAGTTTTCTTCAACATTTTTTGTCACTCAAAGTCTTCCGGACGATGCAGTTTTGATTCTGTCCCTTTAAAATGTTCAACACATATTCTTAGAAAGTAAACAAAGGCTTCTAACAAATGAATTTTTAATATTCATTTACTTTTTATGTTATTGTCATATAAAATCCTAGGTTTAATCATTTTTTTTCACGCCCGGCTTGGTAGCGTGGATGGTAGCATGTCTGCCTCACGTTGCAGAGGTCCCGAGTTCGAATCTCGGTCAGGACGACTTGGAAAAGGGGTTTTCCGGGTCTTATCCCTTATCCTGAAAGACGAATGTCGGGTAACTCTAAGCTCCATGGAAGCTGGACTCAGTTGAGGATCATTTCACCCTTTTCAGTCATCGTCCGATATGACTTAACGTTGGAGGACGTAAATTACAACAACAAAAAATTCCGCCTTTTTTTGTTTGCTCCATACCTTATTTTTCCTCTGGAACTAAAGGCAGAATAAGAAATTCATATGATCGATCCTGTCTTCATACACATATAAATATTTTATAAATAGAAACATTAAAATTTTGATCGTTTTCATCGTGTGGAGTGGTTTGAATTTTGCTCAAATTTTGAATTTCACAAATTAATTACTTAAAAACGATTGAAGAAACAAACAGCAAATTTTTAATTCTGTGTCCACTATGTATCAGAACCAGTGTTGCCAAACAAATTACTTTAAATCTCGCAACAGGTGGAGCAAAATTCCGTTACACTCTGCTACAAAAATATAAAAAAGTAACAACAAACCTTTCTCTTTGAGGTAGCAAATGACCAAGACGATGGATTAATACTGATTATGAGGATCCAGATATCTAATGAAGGTGTTTATATATTTCATAAATTAATAACTGTCACCAGAAATAAGTGAAGGGAGATCTGCACTGAGTACCTAAAGTGGTTTAATAACTGTAAGAAGATTCTATTATCACTGTAGCACATCTTGAAAAATTGCACATGGATTTTCCAAATTATTTACATTTTTATCAGTTATTGGGTATGGGAACCAGCGATTGTCCGTGCTTTGAATGTCAATTTTTTACTTTTAGGAGTCACTCAGTGTTTGAGTTTATTCCTTTTATTAGATTCAATGTCAGCCATCATGGTAAACAGTGTTTCCACATCAGCGTTTCCATGGCAACACAAGTAATAGTTTAGCGAATTTTGAAATATTCGAGAAGAGACACTTCCCTTCAAAACGTTTTTCTCCTACTTGACACCAGAACACAAGGGTACAGCGTGATTGAGTTAACTTTTCTTTAATATATAATTGGTGACACATAAACGCAACGTACTAAAACGTACTATTCACCTGACAACTTGAAAGAATGATTTAAATTGCAATGAAGTCTGAGGCCCTGATGATGAACGAATGGTGCATGATGCTACATATGGTTAACGTAGCTTGCATAAACATGTTGATAACTTGAGAACCATCGAGTAATATGTTTATATTGTCACGCCTGATGCTTGACGTAAATAAATAGATAATAACATGAGCTACAATCTACATGAGAGATTCTTAAACCAGATTTCTCTAAAATTATGATAGCATTGAATTTTAGGATGAGTTTGTGTCTTTTTTAAGAAATATTGACAAGAATCCCTACATTTTCCCACTTTCCTGTTTTCCTCCGTTATGTCTCCCGAAAGGTCAAATGTCGCTAAGCGTAGCGGAATTCCGCTACGGTTGGCATCCCTGCTCACAACTAAGTGGCAACAGTTTCAGCAAGATCTGTTGCAAATTGTTGAATGGCGGTTTTCTGTGCTGCATTCCCTTAAACTGCTATATCTAGCTTTAAAATTTCGTTAGAAAAGTACAGCTTAGGCAAGTTATATGTTAAACACATCGTACACTGAGCTCAAATAAAGTACAAATTGGCTCAATATTATAATAGAAATCACTTGATACGTAGCTACCAATAATCATACCTTGTAATTTCAAAAATATATATACAGGAAATTAGTACAATTTTTTGCAGTTATATAAGTTTATGAAAGCTTTCATTCCAGCGTACAATAGCTCTTCCTCATTTGTATTCAACTTTTATTAGAATATGGTGTCAGCTTAACATGGTTCATATTTAAAACATATTGTGCATCTAAGCAATACACCAGTTTCTCAATTTTTAAAGCGTTTAATAAATAGGACATGCTGATATATGTATACAAAACAATTTCAGCTTTCGCGACATCTGTACCACATTATGTATACTTCCCGTTACATGAGACGTCCACTGTGTCGCTGTGATCGCAGCTACTCAGTAAACATGCCGGATATTTGTGCAACAACGGTTTTCTCCTTCGGACTTAATTTTGATATTAACACAGTACTTTCTATACCACGTACATAAATGCCAGGTAGAGAGGAGGTTCCTTTCTCTCAATGTCAAGATTGGACAGGAAATAAATATCTCCGGATCACAAATTAATAATAAAAAAATAAAATAAAACAAGACAGTTTTCAGTAGAACTATAAATTAGAAAGCCGTTTAAATACCAAACGTATATATAGGTTCACTGTCTTTAAAGACGACATATGAAGATTTTAGAAAATGTATTACAATAACACACCGCCCCTTAAATCTGTCAAAAATTTTGATTATGTCATTTGTTAAAGGAATAGCCCTAATGATTTAATTAGCCAGCTCATGTTTAAAATATAAGGATAACAAGTGAAATGCATAACCTAAATTTGCAGGGCATGACCTCAGAAGATCTTTTAATTCTTAAAGACTTCTGTATAAGCAGAAAAGCTAAGAGATAAAACAAAATCTTCTTACTTGTATAACGTAGATCTTGTTGCAGCATTAAATGTAAGTTTTATACAGTTTATTTCTTAGAGTGAATCACTTCAGATTTACACTTCGCTATTTTTCTGAATTTCCCAAATAGTTACAATTTTCTAATCTGGGTCACTGCGGCCAGAACACAATGTCCTAAGTACTACACTACTCACGGCTGTCGAGAGGAACTGCAGCAAATGCTTCCAGCAAATATAACTGTTTGGGAACTCTTATTTCAATTCAATTAAATTTAGTAACCAAAGAATTCGTACAGAACTATCAAATCGTCAAAATATTTGGGATATTATTACACAATATTTACAATCTAATACTTACACTTATTTACTATATCAAGATTACCACAAAGTTACACAAATTACTGTTTATACTTGGTAGCACTAATACAATGTGTACAATCGTACATCACAACTTATTCATTCAGACATTGACACTATTATTCCTATGTTTATGGGTAGAAAAAGTGTAAGCTGGGAAAAACATATTGATAGGTTAGTAGTGAAGCGAGGCCGAGTTTGTTTACTTCTCTATCAGCTGACAGCTCGAGTAACATTTAAGGTCCTTCATTATCTACCATCATACACTGTAACACTGTCTGTGCTATAACAGTAAGATAATATTTAAGCAGCAAAAGAAGACTAAGAATTATCTGTGGTATACCAAAATCAGAAGTCTGCAGAAATCATTTCAGGAATTTCAATTTCTGGATCCCACCAAGTTTTTATATGAAACAATAATTATTAACTGATATGAAGACTAATAGCACAAATTATGACAGAAGTGCTCAAATACACAATAATAAGACACGTAATAGATATAAATTTCACACATATTTTCATAACACTAAGATGTTTTAAATTTCTTTAAATTATATGTGTTTAAATATATAAAAATTGAAGTTGATTAATTAATTAAAAGGTTAGAAAAGTATAACTATTGGGAAATACAGAAAAACAACATGGTGTAGATACGAAATGTTTGGCTCTGATCAGACATAAATTGTATGTTACAACAAAATCTACATTATATGTGTAGTAAAGTTATGTCTAGCTCTTACAGTTTACCAGTCATACAGAAGTCGTGAATAACAAAAAAGATTTCTGAGGACGTTTCCTTCAAATTTAAGAAAGACATTTCGTTTATCATATACATATTTTAGACATATAGTACTTTAATTAAAACCCTTAGAACTGTTTATCACAATTGACAAAGTCGAAGATTTTGAGGAGGTTTTCATTTTAGGGGCGATTTTTTAAAGTATATTTTTAAACTTCTTCACGTGTCACCATTGAAGATGCTGAACTGTATACAAGTTTGGTATTCAAAGGTTTGCCAGCTTTGAGCTTCCATGAAAAGGTGGTTTTTAGATTCAGGTGATCCTGGAATATTAATGTCTTATGCAATCTTAACATTAAGAGAATGAAAATTCTCCTCCACATATTATGTATGTACGTGGTACAGAAAGTATTATTTTATCACTAAACTTTTTCTCGACGAAGGAAAGCAGTACAAACATGTAGTTCAAATGTCCGGCGTGTTTACTGAGTGTCTGCGAGCAGAGCACACAGTGGAAGTATCATGTAACAGGAAGTACACGCTTTACGCTACAGATGGCGGGCAAGTTGTAATTGCTTTTTATATATCAATTTGTCTTAGTTATTAAACATACTATCTAGAGCAGTACAATAGCAATATTTGGTTTTTGTGCCAAGTAAGTCTTAGGTGTGATGGACTGTAAGTTGGTACCTTTATTTTATACAATAATCGATGTAGACTGACAATAATTACTGTGTGTCAGAGCAAAGGTTTACGAAAACTAGTATAAGTCTAACAAATTCAACTCCTTTTCTACGTTGTTTCATTCTATTATGATGTTGTTTACATCAATGAAATAAGGGAGTGTTTACTACATGGAATAGGCTGCTAAATAGGACAGTTGTCGAATACATGTTGTCTCTAGCAAATAGTGGAATTATCAACTTTCATTATGGCAATGTTACACAAAGTTTTTTTCCTTCTCTTTCTTCAGCTTCCAGCACCTCAGGCTCTCAAGTTAGGAACAGTTGAATATCTAGAGAACAAAAATTATATATGTTACACTCTTTATATCAAACGGAATCTATGATTACTGTTGAGATCTTCAGATGGAATTTATTTTTGAAAATTGCTACTCTTCGCATATACTTCTGTATGTGACACACGATTTTAACTTCATTGTTTGATATGTGGTACATATGTGGCGAAGGATCTTGAAGCCAATAATACTGATTCAACGATTGGTGCAGGAAAAACAAGCTGGAAATCGGCAACGACAAATCTGCATTGATGCCAATGTACGTGAGGAAGAAGGAAAAATACATCAGTCATCCTACAGTTACAGGAAGACGGATAAATGTAGTGACGAAGTTGAAATACTTGGGAGTAATGATTGACAACAAAATGGACTGGTACCCTCACATGCTTTACCTGGAAAACAAAGTAATACATATAGGCAACAGCCTAGTGAGATGTTCCAAAAGTACATGGGGAATGTCCTATCCTCATCTAATTACAATTTATAACCACGCCATTCTTCCTGCAATATTGTACGCTGTGGAAGCCTGGAGTACGTCTACATCCCAAAGGGCCACATTCAAAATACGCCAAATCCTAAGATCCTTCTTGATTTTCGCTACAAAAGCGTACAGAACTGTATCAAGCAACGCCTTGCAGGCAATCGCAGGTGTTATGCCCATCGAATCAGCTATCCTCTTACATAACGGCATTAAAGCTATATCGAAAGGACACTCCACTAATGCAGTAATCCCGATGCTGAAACGAGCGGAAATTACAACCAGATCCAGAGGTATTTATCCCAAAGATAACCATACCCATATAAATACTTCAGCAGAATAAGGGAAAGCTGAAATTCTTATTCTCACAGATGGCTCCAAGACAGTAAACCACGTTGGTGCAGGAATGGTGGTTATAAAAAACTCCAAAGAGATCTACATAGGAGTTAAAAGATTAGAACTAGTAAACTCAGTATTCCAGGCTGAACTTCTAGGTATTAAAGCAGCTCTGGAGTGGATAGAACAGAAAACCAGTAGCACAACCTTCGCCATACATGTTGACTCAATGGCCGCTCTCCTCGCCATTGCACACAGAAGAACAACTCACCCCTTGGCCGTTCAGCTCAGGGAAAGATCAAGGGACACAACGTCACTCTTCACTGGGTCAAAGGTCGTGTAGGTCTACGGGGAATGAAAGAGCTGATTACCTCGCTAAGATTGCTGCCAGTCACAAGACCACCTTAGACTACAAATCAGTTCCCATAACTCGGGGCAAGCAGCTGTTAACCGAATACTACACTACAGTTTGGAACTCCATATACACCAGATCCAACAATGCCTTTCATACCAAACTTTTCATTCCCAACATACAACAGCGTCTGTCCTTATCTCTATGGCCCAATCACATAACCACACAATTCCTCACAAATCACGGCCATTTCCAGGCCTACCTTCATAGAATGAAAATAAGAGCCTTGCCGTCCTATAACTGCACTGATAAACACCCACAGATGACTCTGCATTTGATGACAGAGTGCAGTAATTTCTCAAAAGATCGAGCAGACTTTTTATATTCGGCTCCTCTACCCGTGGTTTTGAAGATTCACTTCAATACAGTTCAAGTATCAGGATTCATCAAGAATCTACCGCACGCTTGAATAAATCTGTATAGTACTGTGTAAATAACTATTGTGAATAATCCCGTGATATACCTTTAGATAAAGCACGGGCTGTAAAATATTGTTTAAATAAGAAAATTAAATAAACGATTGATTCTTTCTCTTTTAGGGAGCAGTAATTGTAGAAATTGTGAACATGCAGAAAAATGTATTGTGTTCATTTTGGGACTACTTTAAGTCGAAATGATATATAGACTGCGAAAACGACACCAATGGTTGGAACGAAAGACATAACATATTACTACAAACAATTAAAGCAGCGTACTAGACGTACGAGAAAATTTGTAATAGATCTTGTGTGATCTACATTTGCAATTTATCTTCATAGAATTACGATAAGGGAATTAATAAAAACGATTTATAAGTTTGTAGTAGTCGATGCAACAATACTTTAATCCGACATTTAATGACTATTTAGAAGAAAATCTTAGTGTGCTAATAGAAAATGTCTGAATACCTTTTCAGTTATTTGAAATACTTATATTAATCAACAGGGAGTGAAATGCGAGGTAGAACCCAAGCGACGTACGACTTCGGTAGAGTGCGTGATCTGTACTTGGATGCCATGGGTTCTATTCCTGGGAGCCTCCAGAGGTTTAGCACTACGAGGATAGTTTAGAGTGACCTCGGATGCTTGCGAACTAAAAACGTCGGGGACCGCGTCTTTGCTTTTATTTGTTGTTATTGGGATCTGATCGCCCTATCAGTCTCTCTCCTACTTCCTTCCGATGACGTTACAACCATAATTTAAAGATAATCTACTCCATTTTGGGTGCTCTCTCTTACCTTCCTTGATACATTAATCCAACGCCCAAGACGTCGTCCTTTATCAAGGACATGCTATATTAGTATACTAAGATAGCTGAGCTGTCGAACACTTAATAATTCGGAGCCCTAATGGACGATAGTTTATCCGACAATCTATTGTTACTGTTTTAACTTGGTTTAACATTTAAAGTTATAAGTAGACCGTGAAAAAAATGTAGTTGAAGGTGTGTTTTACCAACTCTAGCTTTCCCCCCTCTGCCGTCATTTAAGTTTGCCGCCACTCCATGGCTCGGACTGCACTGTTCCCCCAGGTAGTGGAAAGAATTAGTCCACTCTATCCTGCGGCCTCCTAAGGCCCGGTCGCATAAAAATCGCTAACTGTATTTCATTTATAATCGAAGATCAAAATTTAACTAAGTTTACGAACCCGCGTGGGTTGTAAAATGCTGATCTTAAATCAGGTGAACGCCGTTCAGTTCTGATCTGAGATCATAAAGGCGGATACGGCAACATCGCCAAACATGTTGCAACTTTCGTGTTGTATCGAAAGGATTCGAGATTTATTGAAACTATTCGACTCTGTATTATACTATTGCACAGAGTAGCCAATATAGACATAACAAAATCTAAATAAATCTTTCGCTTTATGGTTATTAGTCCTATAAATAGTGTTCTTTTATATAAGCAGTATAACAATTCACTCTATATTGAGACAGTTAATCCTTTCGCTTACTTTATCTCTATTATATGTCTAATGTACATAATTTTCATTTTCGTCTGTTTACAACATTGTGAGTTGGAAAACATAAACAAACAAAAATGGAAGTTCAAGCAAAGAAGATACGTTCTGCGAATTTTAAAAATGAAGAAAAAACTATGTTGGTGGACATTGTCCTCCAATATAAAGATGTAATAGAAAATAAAAAAATAAAAACGGACAGCAATACGACAAAGAAAAAGAAGCAGGCTTGGAAGGAAGTAACAACAGAATTTAATTCTTGAAGTTGCGTTGCACGTGACCAGAAAGCATTAAAACTATGTTACGAGAATATTAAAAAGCGGAAAAAAAATGAACGCTGATGACAAAGTTCAGACACATAAAACAGGTGGAGGTATGTTTGTGCCGTCTTCCTTATACGAAACTGGACACAAGCTAATTGCAGCACTGAAGCCGCAGTTTCATCCCATTAGCTGCGACTTTGACGACGACGTGGGTATCCACACTGAGGAAGTTGGAGAAGTGGCTATGGATGTCATGTGTGCACCCCAAGTGGACTTCAATGATGTCCAACTGGAGGTCGTGGACGTCTGCAGGTCCGAGAATTCCGTGGAAATGGTGCAGCTGACTGAACCAGGTCCTTCAGCTTCAACTAAACCCCGGTCTTCATATACTGTAAAGAAAAGGAAGGAAGACGTTAGGGAACAGTTTTATAAGAAGAGGCTGGAATGTTTGAAAAAAGAACACGAACAAAATATGAGATTTGCTAGAAAAGAACATGAACTAAGAATGAAAGTATTACAGTTGCAAGTAAAGGTAGAACAGAAAAAATTAAATTTTAAGCAGTGAAAAGTAAGGTTATGTAAATTAAAAATAAATAATGATTACCTGAATGTGTTGTTAATTAGTGCAGTTCTCAGTGCTGTGTTTTCCCTTCTATCTCTTTGATTTAAATGAGGTATAGGTAGTTCTTGGTACACTCTCCTTCTCCTGTAAACAGCATCGTCTACGTCAGGAATGTCGTCTGCATTAATGGCCAAGGTATGTAATACAAATGTTGCTACCATTATGGGAGGAACTCGAAGTAATTTCACAGCTAATTTCATTCTTAAGCATGGGAATCTTCTTTTGAAAACACCAAAACACTTTTCAATAACTGATCTTGTTTGTCTGTGAGCCCTGTTATATGCTCATTCTGCAGGAGTTTCTTCGTGCAATGCACGTGTAAGTAAGTAATGACAGCAGCGAAAAGTACTGTCCCCTAGAGGCACACCTCGGGGAAATTCTTCAGCTTCAAACTGTGCATGAATTTTAGAATTTCTAAAAATATTGCTATCATGTGTCGAACCTGGTCACCTAGCAACAACATTCAGGAATCAAAGTTTTGAGTCACAGATAGCTTGAACATTTAAAGAAAACCAACCATGGCGATTTCTGTAAATCTCGGCATTATTCCCACCAGGTGATATAATTGGGATAGAAAGGTCTTAAAGCTGTAATCTCCCTTGTAACTCTATGGATTGTTCTACACGCCGTTCCTTTATTTATATTAAATATATCCCCAATCACCATTTGGAAGCTTCCAATTGCATAGAACCATAATGTGAGCAGGATCATAAATATTGGATTGAGTGCATAATTCCTCAGGGTTTGTGTTTTTAACTGTTCATGTAGCCTATGCTCCAGTTCTTCAACAACATGCTTTGATAGTCGAAATCTCATTTTGAATTCTCTGTCATTAAGATCTATGATGGGATTTTCTCTATGTTGGGAAACACGAGGAGCCCTTTCAAATTCAAAATTCTCATCATCAGAGTAAGTTGAAAATAATAAAAATGTATAGGTTATGAACACAAACAATGCATCATTAACTGACATTTGTGAAATAAAAAGATAATTTATTTCCAAGTAACCACCAAAATGCATTACTTTCCATTTTATTTAAAGCTGCACTTATTTCTTCTCAGGAACTATTGTGTAAATTCTGCAGTTCTGCTGATCTAACTTCAACCAAGTTAACTGGAGAAAATTCACTCAGTTAGATTTGATCTTAGATCAAGAGTCCATGAACTTAGTCCAATGTTTATACAATCAAAATTCTAACTTCAGCTTAACTGAAGATCATTTTCGTATGCTTGAACTTAGATTATTTTTATGCAACAGGGCCTAAGTGGCAGTTGGGGCAGACAGCAGGGGCGTGGGGCTTGGTAAAGAGAATGGCGGGGCTTTTGTCCAGATTGATGGACATCCGCCAACGCCTGCACCAATCTTGTGTGAGACGTAGGTATCTCTGAATTAGTTTGAAGGATTTAACTAGGTCTGTGTTTGCAGAAACCAAAACTTCGTCAAGATACTGTCAATAAATGCTCCCAAAGAGTCATACTAATGTCCACAAAGGAAAATCTGAAACAGTACACAGAGTATTTCAACTGATGTTATAGCACTAATTGGAGCTTTCTGCTTCCCTTGTAAAATGATCTGTATGTGTACAAAATTCAAATACACTGTTAAAATGAACCCAAAACTCCTTTTATCGCTTTCGTAATATGATTCTCCCGAGAAAACATAATTATTCTGCAACTATTAAAGAATACCTCTTCCAAAACCAAATTACATTTCTAATGCAGTATTATGTTTCATATGCTGCCATCTGTGTACTTCATCTCAAAGTTCTAGAGAAGACACTGCCATCTGTAAGAACTAGCGCCGGGATATGCTCTGTAGGGATATCTACAACCTGTGCTAATCTGAATTGCCTTAATATTCTGTGTAATATACATATATGATAATTTTTGAAAGTGGTATAAACGATTATTTTAAATTAGCGGTTGTTTTCGCTGCGATAAAAATGAAATAGTAACCTCCAACTAATTGCTACAACCATCTTAACACACGAAAATCAAGTAGAGTTCGACAATCTGAATGAAAATTGCTATAGAATTATTTAATACCTGTAAACAACTTAATTATTCCTTGGTTTCCATTAACTTTTGGTGTGTTGCCGTGCTTTATTGTGATAAAATCTTCCTTCCGGGTTATACAACCGATAAGAACGATTGAATATAAGGTTCCACCATCAAGTGTACTATTTCTAAATCAGTAATAACGCAGTTTTACTTGCGAGTAATTCGAAACTATTGTCAACAAACAATAGCTGATATCTGACGAGAGATTTTCAAACTATTCAGCGCTCCCTCTGCTCTGAACCGAATAAACCTGTCCGTTGGGGAATGTCATTACCGGTTACCATGCATCTATCGCTTTGAAGGAATATGCAAATTTATTAAATGGGGAGGGGAATAAATTAAGAACAAAGAATTGTTTAACTTGGGTTCCGTAATGCTAATACCCAGCAAAATGTACAATAATCCTAGAAATTAATTCTTCTTTCACATTAGCCGTATGTAGCACGAGGTTCAAAAAAATTATCAATGCCATTACTGGGATTTGAACCATGGATCAGGCACTTTCCAACTATTTGTTTTAACCACTGAGCTCGGAATATTCGAGGTTCAAGTCCTGTACATGGCACAGAATTTTTCAATCTAACTCTTCGTTCACAGTAATACTAATTATTTATTCGTAAGTTTAACCGTATTAATAATGGTTATATCACTACATAATTTAGGAAAATATCCAGAAAGAAAATAAATTAAGCAATAAAATATTACGTTATAATAGTCATGATAGATTTTGAAGCCTAAATCACACAGAATTGGAGCTCTGCAAGCAACAATAATATAAATTCAAGTATTTAGTTTGAACTTCGAGTAAAGTTATACACGTGTTTAGAATATATGACACAAGTAATGTGACGTGTACTGCAGTTAGGATAGCCAGGTTACCAGCAGAAAACAAGGGAAGTTCCAGAAATGCTTCCCATTAAAGTCTGATTTTTAAATGGAGATACGTGGAGGTCATTTGTTTCTCCACGTGGTAGTGCAATGTAGCCGGTTATCCTCTCAACACTCGAAACATAAACAAGGGTTCGAGTTATCTCACCTCAACAAACATATGCACAGTTAATTTGTATTAGCCTACTTTAAAAACAGAAATAAGTTGTTCACACATTCACTGAGTTGTAGGCTCTTCACATGTGTGAGCTCCTTTCGATAATTGCACTATGTAACTAACATTCCATACTTACTGTTATTGTTGTTCTGCTTCGTAAGTTGACATTACCGCACAGTGCGACAGATATTTCCCCATAGAAACATATACGCGATGCACCTTCTGAAATCTGTTGTCGTCGATTATATTTATTAATATTTCAGCTAATATCTTAAGTACTAAAATTCAGGTTCATATAAATACACATAGTGCAAAAAGTAATGTGCAGCACACATGTGGTAAGCACATAATGGAATCTCGAGAATTGAAAGAACTCGGTGCAAGCGGCTCGTTTTTTCAAACCTTATCTCGTTCCGTATACATTAATATCGCAATATACTATTATTGACGGCTTTGTTAATTGACATGTTCACATCAACGCCGCCGATATGCCGGAATTTTGACCCACAGCAATTCTGTTACGTGCAAGCATATCTACTGACATGGGACTGTCGCTTTTGGATAAAAGGAAAAAGCTGTTCATTAATAAGGAACAAACTCTCGTCTTCCAATTGGAAGTATTCTCTAAGGGAACAGATAAAATCTCTAGCTTGGAGCCCGCTTCGCTAGCGTAGTGGTAGCGTGCCTGGCTCCTGTTCAAGAGGTCCCGAGTTTGAATTTCGGTCAGGGCGAGTTATCTGAATTAGTTTTTTCCTGGGTTTTCTCCTATCCTAAATGGCAAATGTCGGTTTGTCCAAGCCCTATAGACCCTGCGATCATTTGAGCAACATTTGACCCATTCCATTCATGGTCTGATACGAGTTAACGTTGGAGGACGTAAAAATACAAAGAAAAAAAACTAGCTTGATTGTGCAATGTAACATCCCGAACGTAAGCTGATCTTCGCCTTGGGCCATGATTCCTCAGTTCACCTCTAATCCTACCGCAACTACGTCTTGCTTCCATAAAAACTTGTTTTAATTGTGTTTCAACAAAGTAGGCTAACAATACACAACGCAACTAGTTAAATTCTGTTTCCCGCAAACAACTAGCTTTAACTGAGATAGCACAGAGCCTCAGGTACTCGGCCTCTCACTGGTCTTAGTGTTGATATTTTCCCCGCGAGTGTGACCTTGAAAGCGCGGTGTCGTAGGAAGCTGTGTGTGATGATCATCTGTGTTGGGAGCCCCAGGTGGATCAGCTTGTATAGGAGCCCGACATGCCATGACGTAGAGAAGGCTACTCCGCTGGCGTGTCGTGATCTCTTATATGTACCTCCATTGATAATTCTAGACTGTTTTAAAATGTTCTGTATCAATCAAGATGTCACTAAATGTTCCATTTATCTAACTTTATCTGTTTTGGCAGACCGTTTATCTCTGTGTTATCTTTATCTGTTTCTTTGAGTGCACTAGACGCTCTATGGCGATAACGGCTTCGGACAGCATTTTAACTGGAACATATATATTCTAATGACATTTACTTGACCTTTGTGATTTATTAAAATATCAAATAAGCTATTCCTCTAGCATTTCCCATGTTCTACTGAAGCTTCTTTTATTGACAGAGCAGTGTGAAGGTTGCCAGTAATTGATATTTAATACTGTAAACCATTTAATATAATTTTGGTTAAACAACAGAAACAAAGAGGAATGGATTATCAAAATATTACAATACTGAATAACAAGTGTGGATCGTATGTGCATTTATTTATGCATACACTCAACAATTAAAGTCCAATCGTCATTACATTTAGTAACATAAACTAACGTTGCCAAAAGATACACATTATGAATAAACAAAGTAGTTTGTAACTGCGCAAAAAACTAGTTTATATTCGATTACTTAAAATTATATTTTTAAAGACAAAATTCCGTTTCTTTCTCACACCTGTGATGGCAATGTAATTTCAACTCGACGTAGAACGGAATACAATGAATGTATGTCGAATTAAAGCAGTTTTCACTACTTCCACTTTAGATTTACATGTTTTTACTAGTGACGAAGTGAAGTGCAAGATATCGAATAAAAACTTTCGCTTGCTGTAGAATATTATTAGTAGTCGATATTGTAAAATGGTTGGTTCGTCACTTGTTACGACACTTAAGACATCATAGGTTAGTGTGTGCATATGAATAAGATGACAGTGAGAGAAATCACAAAATAAATGTTAGCTAAATAGAAAAAGTATCAATATTTTATCGTTATGAATGACACAATAGCTTTACTTACCTTCACATGCCTCAGATACTGTATATTGCAGCAGCGTTACCTAGGAGATGATACTGGGATTCTCATATCTCATAATGTTTACATCATGTTCCAAGATTCTCTGGTTCCGTTTGGAGCTAAGCTCTGTGGTTGCTGCAATCAGCTTTGTGTCTTTCTTCACTTGAACTTTGAGAAGAAGATCAGAGATGGCAGCATAGGAAACATACTATAGTAGAGGAAATATAACCTGTTTTCCGATGGATTGCCCTTTAATAGTTGTCATATAATTGCGTTTGGCAAAGAATGTAATATCGTGGAAGGGATTAAGTGAGCGACATTTCTTTTAACAAGGTTTGTACATTTTGTATATATATCGATCTTTTCATTAGGGATACCAAAGTCTCCAACTAGTGCCTTAAGAATGTTGCGCTTTTAGTTGTTGCCCCAAGTCATTATGATAAAACTGCTTCAATTTTTGGAGCCAGGGGCAGCTATTAGCTGTTTCCTGGGGGTAATTAATCTATTTATGAGACTAAGGTGCCATCCCCTCTCCCAAGACGTTCCCGATTATAAATTCATATTCAACTTCACTGGCCATAATTTTTTCCAGCTCCTCTCCTCAGCAAGCTCTTGGAATCCGCAATATAATTACCCTCTTCATTATGTGGGTTCGTAAAATTAAAAGCCCAAGTTGCAAAAGTTCAAATGCTCTTTATTTCCGTACAACTCTGATATCTGCAGAATGACGTAACAAACGCGTACGAAACCTTCAAGTCCGTATGCCGCACGTCCACGCTGCACAATGAACAACCCTCGAATGACTGCTTCTCTGCACGTCTGCACACAGCTCGCTGGCACGCGACTGCAACTCACTGCCCGAACCACCGACCGACGGAGGTGCTGGCTGGTTGTATAAAGCCTGAAGGTTTTTGCTGCGTGCACACCCGTTAAGGGTTTTACCGCAGGCAAGGTATTTCATCTCGAGAATTTTGTAGAATGTGATGTGGGTTTTGAGATTGAATATTCCTGTGAGGTTAAAATTTTGTACCTAAGCGTTGCAAGGACAGGATGCAACACCTTGCACTCTGGAGTTTTTATTTACTTTAAGTTGGAAAAATTTGGATGCCAAACATGTTAGGGGAATTATGTGGAACTCAGCTTTAGCTGTTGCTCGGATTAGCTCCTGGGTTATCTCGGGTGCTCGCAAGCCAAGCGGGGTACCCGATGTAGTCTAGAAACCGCCCGACTCCCCGCCGGACTGTTATTTATACACGTTCCGCTGTTTCACGAAGACCCGGCGAAGCCATCCCTGTTTCCCTCTTTCCCTCCACGCCCCGTCACTGCTAGTACAGGAATAGGCGTGGGTTGGGTGCTATATGACTTTTTCACTCCACGCTTCTCTCTCGGCGTTCACTTACGAGTGGCAAAATAATGCCTCGTGACAAAAACTTATCATCAGGAGCATCATTCACAAACTTAGTTAAATCCTCCATCGAAAACACTTTTGATTTCTTCTGGTGATGTCCAACATTTTTCTTTTTCAAGAAGCCCACTAACTAAGGAAAACTTACAATATTTATTCACTTATTTAGCTTTATCGTTTTTTTATCATTGAAAATTCAGATGGCGATCTTCCTTGACTCATTAGTTAACTACTTCTTAGTACAAAATACGCCTATATGCTCTTTTAACCATTTAAACAATGAGTAATTTACAAATTCATACATCTGTTTAGATTTTGTTGGTATTAATTGATTACATCAAGCTTTCCACGCCTAGACTTTTATCATCACTACACATATCGTTTAAAACTTTCTCCGTAAGCAGAATTAAACCCTCAGTCGAATTCTTTTTACACTTTTAACAAATATAATATAGTGGCATGACCAACATGTATTACTTCTGCATAACAATGCGTAGAGACAATGCACGTTATACCTTCAACTTACAATAATTGTAGTTTATTGCCTAGTTTCTCTGTCTGTTTTCGATTTTGCCTCTCCAAACTGCAGCTGTCTGTATATCATCATTTGCTTCTCCACACACTGCAATCATAACAATGTTATGGCGATGTTTGAAACTCTCGAGGCCTCCATTGGGATCTCTGAAATGTTCTTTGCCAGATTTTCTTGCTGTCTCTAATGCTCCAACCAGAAGCAATGGTTCAGAAATGGGAATTCCTTTAGCACGCGCATTAACAAACCACACGAACACAGTACGATAAAGCAAGTCATACTCTGTAGATCTGGTGATGCCATTGCCTTTATCGACGCGACTTTAATTTCTATTTTGTTCTGCAAAATGTCATAAGTCTGAGTTTTCCATACTTTGATCAATATTGTTCTTTGTTTAGCTATACGTTTCTTCTTTTCGTGTTCTTCAATACAATTAATTTGTTTTTCCTCCAGTGATAATATCATATGCTTAGAACTAGTTTTACAGAATTCGTGTACATACAACGTTATTAGAAATCATTAAAGTTCACCGTTGTAACTTGTACCAGATCACTTGTAAGATCGAAACTGAGAATGAACTCACTACAAAACAGTTGTATCCTTACCATTTGTGTTGGAAGAGAGTTGAGAGCTAATAGTTTGCTCTCTCTTTTCCTCGAAGTATTACAATTTATGACTTTTTGGTTCTTGTAGCTTGTACAAGCACAGTCGCCCTAAGAATTATTGCAGTCTTTAAAATATTACGTTGTAAGTAATTACACATAAAGTAATCCATTTTAATCAGGTTAATTAAAAAACAATTTCCCAAATATTTCCGTTTCCGGGTTAGGCAGTATTCAGACTTTTTTTTCTTTTTAAATGTTACCTCCTCCAACGTTGTCATATCGAACGGTAGGCGGTTTTCCAATTTTGAATATAATTTTACACGAGAAGCAGCTCCGTTGCGAAATTTATTTTCCGCATTTCCAAGTTTTCGGCATATAAGGGCATCCAAGGTAAAATTGGAGTTAAATTCGAACAACATCAAAAGTTGATTTCCACATAAATTTTTCAAGAGCGGTTAGACTTCAAAATCAATCCTAAATAATTTTAAAATCCAATAACTAAGAAATAATTGACTTCGCACCCTGTTAAAAATTCAGAGTGAATAAGCTACCTCATAATTTTTCATTAAAATATCCCATAACATCCGTATATAGAAAACAAACCCCAACCAAAGTTTAAAAAAAACTGGGTGGTCGCGTAAAAAAAGCATCAGGCAGTGCAAGTGTGTGTGTGTGTGTGTGTGTGTGTGTGTGTGTGTGTGTGTGTGTGTGTGTGTGTGTGTGTGTGTGTGTGTGTGTGTGTGTGTGTGTGTGTGTGTGTGTGTGTTAGAATATAAGTGCTGCCATCAAGTGTACTATTTCTAAATCAATAATATCGCAGTTTTGCTTGCGAGTAATTCCAAACCATTGTCAACAAACAGTTAATGCTGATATCTGACGAGAGATTTTCAAACTATTGAGCGCTCCCTCTGCTCTGAACCGAATAAACTTGTCCGCTGAGGAGTAACATTACCGGTTACAATGCATCTATCCATTTGAAGGAATATGCAAACTTATTAAATGGGGAGGGGAATAAATTAAGAGCAAAAAATTGCTTATCTTGGGTTCCATAATGCTACTACCCAGCAAAATGTACAATAATCCTAGAAAGTAATTGTTCTTTCACATTAGCCGTATGAAGCACGAGGTTAAAAAAGTAATCAATGCCATTACTGGGATTTGAAGCATGGATCTCGCTCTTTCCAACTAGTTGCTTTAACCACTGAGCTCGGAAGATTCGAGTTTCAAGTCCTGTTCATGGCACTGAATTTTTCGATCTAACTATTCGTTTACAGTAACACTAATTATTTATTTGTAAGTTTAACCGCATTAATGGTTATATCACTACATAATTTAGGAAGATATTCAGAATGAAAAAATAAATTAAGTAATAAAATGGTTCATTAGTTTACGTCATTATGAATTTTGGTGCCTAAGTCGCACAGAAGGAGCAGTGCGAGCAGCAATAATATATATTTAGTTTATACTCAAAGAAAAGTTATACACGTGTTTAGAATATATGACCCAAATAATGTGATGTGTACTGCATTTAGGATAGCCAGGTTACCAGCAGAAAACAAGGGAAGTTCCAGAAATGCTTCTCATTAAAGTCTCATTTTTAAAAGAAGATACGGGTAGGTCCGTTGGGGAATAACATTACCGGTTACAATGCATCTATCGCTTTGAAGGAGTATGCAAACTTATTAAATGGGGAGGGGAATAAATTAAGAACAAAAAATTGCTTAATTAAACTTTGGGTTCCGCAATGTTACTGCCCAGTAAAATGTACAATAATCCTAGAAAGTAATTGTTCTTTCACATTAGCCGTATGTAGCACGAGGTTAAAAAAAAGTAATCAATGCCATTACTGGGATTTGAAGCATGGATTTCGCTCTTTCCAACTAGTTGCTTTAACCACTGAGCTCGGAAGATTCGAGGTTCAAGTCCTGTGCATGGCACTGACATTTTCGATCTAACTCTTCGTTTACAGTAATACTAATTATTTATTTGTAAGTTTAACCGTATTGATAATGGTTATATCACTACATAATTTAGGAAGATATCCAGAAAGATAATAAATTAAGTAATAAAATGGTGCATTAATTTAGTTATAATAGTCATGATGATTTTGAGATCCTAAATCGTTCAGAATTAGAGCTGTGCAAGCAACAATAATATAAATTCAACTATTTAGTTTAAACTGAAAGTAAAGTTATACACTTGTTTAAAATATGTGACCCTCAGTCAGCCGCCAGCTGCTTGAATGAATGAATGATTTTGCTTATCCTCTTGAGGGTTTTGACTACCTACATTTGTGGACTTCTCGTGAATAATATGTGGACGAGGTGCTGTTCTAGACATACTCAGATCCTTCAACCCAATCTCTCACAAAAGAGTGGTGCAGGTCATAGAACATATACTTATTAGAAGTGAATCATCAATATTAATTGTTGGCAGTACGAGGTGATCGCACCGCCCCTATTTCCGGGTGGCTAACTAAATTATGAAAAATAGCGCCTCCAAAGACTACGTTTTCACAACGATTGCTGTATTTTTATACTTGCTTAGCTGTCAGCTGGTGATGTTCCCGTACCGCATTGCTACAGATGCAGAAAAATAATTACGTGAGCTTTGAGAGTTGTGACTGCAGTTTCGAAGTTGTTTTATTTTCTAAAACCTTATATAATTTGTAGTAACACAGTATTGGAACATTATCAGCTGAATCTAGCAGCGAATTTTCTGCATGACATCTGTAATATTTTCTGCTTCAATTAACTCAAAATGTTTTATGAACTTTCAAGCAATTAACAATAGGATGTGGTTTTACTTTTTTTAATTTTAATTCACGTCCGCCCCAACGTTAAGTTATATTGGACGGTGAATGTATTGTGTGAAATGATGCTCAAATGAGTCCAAGGTCCATGAAGCTTAGAGTTAGCCGACATTCGTCTTGAAGTATAAGGGAAAACCCCGGAAAAACCTTATCCAGGTAACTCACCCTGACCAAGATTCGAACTCGGGACCTCTTGAACGTGAGGCAGACATTCTACCATCTACGCTACCGAGGCGGGCAATAGGATGTGGTATTTGACAGGGAAATTTGAATAATCACATTGTTTTTACAGTTACTGCTACCTTTTATTATTCTGGCTAATTAATATATAACAAATTAATTTGTCATTTACTTAAATAACATGAGTAATTCAACTAAATCAATTACAAAGAATCTATAGAACAATACTAGCTATAGGTCAAAACACTTACGTGATGCAACAAAGCTAATTCAATTAATTACAGAGAAACTTAAGCAAAACGTTGTGTGTAATATAACACACATTTGTAAATCATGTGAATAACCCAGTAACAGACACTTTAACATAAAGCTACAGCTGCTGCACAAAGTGATATAAATGACAGAAATGATAAATTTGAATATTTTACAAATAAGCTTTAATGTGATGTTCTGTAATAACACTGTATGGATTGCTGAAGGGTTTAAAGTGATGAATAACATGAGTAATTTATTGTATTATATGGAAAGTTTAGCATAACATTATAATAATTTAGCTATGTATTAAGCATAATACATGTTTCAGTCTTAATGAGATTAGTTGCCCCTGGCATTTACCTTAGGCGAAGGAAAACCCATACCTCAAACATGTAATGAAATACACAAATAAAAGTACAAAAATAAATCAATGTAATCACAGTATTACACTATACCATATCATTAAACACACACACATACACACACACACACACACACACACACACACACACACACACACACTCATATATATCAGGTACTGAGCCTTTTCCTGACAGTGTAAATGTTTCAAGTATGTCCCCAAGTAGAACAGTGGCTTTGATTTCAGTAAGTAAGAAAAACGGTGTTCTGGGTACTAGGGTTTCTAGATTATCTTTGTCTCCGAAAAAGTGTCATATGTACGAAATACATAGAAACACAGTGACATTTATTTATGACATTTAAGGACAGAGGTACTAAAACCTCCAAGTTAACATAAGCTAGTGAAAATCTGATGCTACTATTAAAAACCTCCACAATCAGTTATATAAATTTCTGGATGATTTTGGCCATACTAGTGCTCTGGGGGATAATTTTACTTCAATTTTCAAAGTTCCAGACAGCAATGTTAAATGACACCCTAAAACTCATGAGTTATATGTAAACAGGATGTAGTTTAACGAGAAACACCAGAGAATCCCAACAGCTAGAAACTCACAGAAAAGCAAAGTAATAAACATTACCATTTGCTTTCAATGTTTGTAGCCAGTGTTTTGTTTCCATGGTGCCACATATTGTAAGAAATAACCATCATACCAACACACAAAATTCCTCCAGAAACTTTGCCCGCTAATTTCAAATGTATTAATTTAGTTCATTCAATCGAACTCAAATGACAGAATTCTGTAACTTCAAGGGTCGGCACGTACGTGCACACGGGCATTTAAACTGTCATGTGAAGGTATTTAAATGCCTGAAACTCATACATTTAGTTGGATTATGATACTATAAGGTTCAAAGTATTTTATTAGCTTAAAAGCAATCAAAAAAGTATTGTTTTCCCATATTTTTTGCCAATTTCGGTGCTGCATTCCCTTAAATTGATTAACTTAATGTAAATGTGTTGTATTAAAGTTCACCCCCAAATGCAGAACATATAACTAACTAATCCAAATTTGTTTTATTTATATAGATGACTTCAGACAACTTTCTATGGCGGCACGAAGTTCGCCGGGTTAGTTAGTAAAATAAAATTAGTTCAGAGGGAGCTTATTGGTTTGAAGTTTCCTCGTCAGAACCAGCAGACCAGTAGAAGAGTCGAGTCGTCCAGGTTTACCTGGACGGAGTGTTTGCTGCCCAGCACCTAGCCGCTTATTGCGTCTTTATCTGGGAAGTATAAAAGAGTCATCTTTTGTCTCAGGCGGTTGTCTTCTGCAGTGGTATAACTAGCCTTATGCGCGCTGTTGCCCCGTGGGGGTTGTGCGCCCAGTGCTGGCTACGCTCTTCCGCCTGCCTGGGAGGCATCTGAGCACAGTCCGCTTCACAGGCTAGAGGGAAAGGAACAGTGTTTAGGTATTGGACTTACCAAGCCCATTTCTGGGCTTGGGGGTTTGAAGTCAGGGGAATGTAGCCCTGTTCAGTTCCAGTTACCCAAAGCATCTTTGGGTAACCGGTAGCTCGGTCGGCGGCGAGGAGCCCTGTGGTCATAACGGCCAAGGGTGTTCACCAGGATGTTTGGATGGGAGTCCAGCTTATCGTAGATGGTGCGGGATCTCTCCCGCACCACGTCCACGATGTACGGGACGCCGGAGTAGGTATGAAGGATGTGGGACGGGAATCTACGCCCGGTATCGTAGATCATGCGCAGTGCCCTGTTCCGGACGTGCTATATTCTAAGAATAGTGGTGGGAGCCGCTGATCCCCAGACTTCGCAGCCGTACTGAATCAGGGGCGGTATAATCGCCCGATACAGGCGTAGTTTGAGGTGCGTTGGCATGGTGGATTTAAGAATTGGGTATAACTGCGTTAGCGCTGCATGCCCTTGTCCGGCTTTGACCCGGACGTTAGTTGCGTAGGTGAGACCACGATCGAGGTGGAAGCCAAGGTGTTTGGCAGTGGGAACCCAAGGGATTTGCCTCTGCCTCAACCTCAGCGATCAATCCGGTCGCCAGCTCGGACCTTAGCCAGGAGAGGAGCAGATCTCTTCTCGGGGCTAATGGCCATCCTCCACTTCCCACTCCAACGGCCAATGGCTCGGAGCTGGCGCTGCAGCGGAGGATGACAATATCTTAGGTTTTTGTTACGTGCAATTATGAGGACGTCGTCGGCATATTGGCACCTAACAGTCTTTGGTTCTAAGAGGAAGTCAGACATGTAGGCTGCAAAGAGTAACGGGGACAGTACACTGCCCTCCGGGACTCTCGCGGCTATGGGTCTGATAGATGACAGCCGTCCTTCCACTCTCACCCTGAACGTGCGGTCTCTGAGGAAACTACTAATCAGGGTGAGATAGGGAGGAGGTACGTTGGCCTCCCTGAGTTTGTACAGTAGGCCTTGGTGCCAGGTTGAGGCAAAGGCTTTCTCTACGTCTAGCAGCACCGCGACTGTCTTGAGGTTTTCCTGGAATCTCAGGGCTGTCCTCTAGGCCAGTCGCAGTAGCTGTAGGGTCGTGGAGTGTCCATGACGAAAACCAAACTGGTGATCGGGTAGGAACTGCATTTCCTCGAAAAGAGGGGTCAGGCGAGATAGGAGCAACCGCTCAAATAGTTTTGAGACGGTTGGGAGAAGACTTAGGGATCGGTAGCTAGACGGAAAGATCGGATCCTTGCCGGGGTTCAGGATGCACACCACTCTCGCCTCCTTCTAGCAAGCCGGAAAGTGGCGGAGGCACTAATTGAAGATCCGCGTCAAGTGGATGACGGCCCTCTTGGGAAAGTGCTGGAGCATAAGAACACTAACGCCATCATCTCCAGGGGATTTGTTCGGTTTCAATTTGCGGATTTCAGCAGTCACTGCCCTTGGGATAACTATTGGGATATTGATCGCCTCATGGCGCCGCTGTGGCTCCTCCTAGAGGTCTTCCACAGCAGCCTCCACGAGGTCAGTGAAGTCTTCGTTCTGCGGGTCCTCCCTCGGCTCGAATTGGCTTTCCAAATGATCCGCTAAAGCAGTGGCCTTATCTTGGGGCTCGAAAGCGAGTCTCCCGCGAGCGCCATGCAGCGGATGCTGGTAAAGAGCTTTTTCCCTCCTGAGAGACTTGGTGATCTTCCAGGGGTACTTTTCCTAGAGGTCGACGTTTCTGAAAGTGTTCTCCCAGGCCACCTTACGATGGGCACGGAGCAGCCGCCTTGCCAGGGATTTGAACCGCTGGTAAACTGCTCCTATCCTGGGATGACGGAAACGCTGCCATAGCTTCCGAACAGCTGTCGTTTCTCGTTTGTGATGGTCAGAGGGTTAAGTGTGTTGGTTGGGATACGGTGAGTGTGTGCACTCACCGCTTGACGGACTTGTTGGGAGAAACTCATCGCCGCAGCCTCCAGCGCCTCGACATCGTCGATGCGTGGTCGAGGGTCGATGGTTTGGTTGAGTTTGAGGATGTCTGCAATCGACCTCGTCAGAAATCGGGGACATTGCCTTATATATGTTTTAGGAGTAGTACCTACCCTTGATGGCAGCACCTTATGTTTCACCATTTTAACGGTTCTATAAACTGGCAGGAAGATATCGCAAAGAAGCACGGAAAGAGTAATCACACCGAATGTTGGTGGAAACCAATGAATAATTTAGTCATTTACGAGTATAGAATAATTCGATAGCAATTTTCATTTCGATTGTCGAACACTAATCGAGTTTCGTGTACCTAAGATGTTTACAGCAAATAGTTGGTGATCAGTATTTCATTTCTATCAGAGCGAATGCAACTGCTAATTGTTTACCACTTCCAAAATTAGCAAATAATAAATGCAGAATATTAAGGCACTTCAAATTAATGTCGGTTGTAGATATTCATGATAAAACACATTCTGGCCCCAGTTCTTACAGATGGCAGTGTGTTCCTTCTCCTGAGCTTTGAGACAATATGCAGAGATGGCAGCACCAGAAATATAATACAGCACTAGAAATATTGCTTGTTTTCTGATGAGTTATCCTTTAACAATTCCCGAAAATTTGTTTTCGAAAAGAACATCCTATTATGGAGGAGATAAAATGAGTGCTACTTATTTTACAGAGGTATTTAACTTTGGTACTCAAATCGATCTTTTCACCAGTGCAACAAAAGTCTCCAATTAGAGTTTTAAGTACAATACGCTTGTGTCTACCAAACAGCGCATGATACAACTATTACATGAATTTTTGGATTCCGGGATAGCACCAGCGCTACTTCCCGGGATAATCATTGTATTTATAACAAAGCCTAAGACGCCGTCGTTTACAAGGGCACACCACATCACATCATCCCGGGGACCGAGACCGCTGGTTAGAGTGGAGCTAGCCAGCACCGCGGAGCTGGAGGCTGCCCTGGTTTGAGGACCGAGGCCAGTCGACAGACCCGACTAGCTCCACGTCGCCGCCACTGCGCCTACGGGCCAAGGCAACTAGAATACTCAGGTACAAGGCAACTAGAGTACTCAGGTAGGCCATTCCGGAGAGTCGCGCTGCCATTGGCTAACGCGCAAGACGTCACGGAGAATACAGTTCAACCGCGAGAGTTAAACACTAGCCCCTCAGTATGTGTTATTTAAGCTCTGCTACGTGTAAAATCGGAAGGAATAAACATCCACTTGTGTATTATAATGAAGGTTCTTTCTAGCAGTTGTATTAAGAGTTTAAAACCTGTTACTATTCATATGTACTTAATCAGTGTAGCTCAAGAAAATGACGAAGCAACCCATTGAAGATTTTTCTTTGCTGCAAGTTTCCTGATCATTTCTGCCTTCGCTCTTTTGTTTAGGTGCCTAATTCTAATGAAGGTTCTTGTCCTCACATTAAGAGAGATCACTTTGTGATGAATTTCGGGAAACTTGGAACTTATTATAGAAATTAAGTTTTGCATCACTCCATTACACTTCGCAGCACTTTGTCCATGGAAGCTACAAAATATTACTTCTGTACCTTGTTCTGCCGTTTCAAAACACTGTTTTCTTTCTTCAGGGCTTGCATCTGAGTCTTTAGTCTAATTATTTCCTCTTCAGCAACAACAGAGTGGTCAGGAGCTACCTCCGTGATGGTCGACTGGTCAATTTTTTTTTTTTTTTTGGGAGATAGACAGCGCCCTCTTTCGCACGGTCCTAACTTCGCACCGGGTATCTCTTTCTGATATTGCCTATTAATAAAAACAGTTTTATTATTTATTATTATTAATTATTTATTATTATTATTATTATTATTATTATTATTATTATTATTATTATTATTATTATTATTATTATTATTATTATTATTATTATTATTATTATTATTATTATTATTATTATTATTATTATTATTATTATTATTATTATTATTATTATTATTATTATTATTATTATTATTATTATTATTATTATTATTATTATTATTATTATTATTATTATTATTATTATTATTATTATTATTATTATTATTATTATTATTATTATTATTATTATTATTATTATTATTATTATTATTATTATTATTATTATTATTATTATTATTATTATTATTATTATTATTATTATTATTATTATTATTATTATTATTATTATTATTATTATTATTATTATTATTATTATTATTATTATTATTATTATTATTATTATTATTATTATTATTATTATTATTATTATTATTATTATTATTATTATTATTATTATTATTATTATTATTATTATTATTATTATTATTATTATTATTATTATTATTATTATTATTATTATTATTATTATTATTATTATTATTATTATTATTATTATTATTATTATTATTATTATTATTATTATTATTATTATTATTATTATTATTATTATTATTATTATTATTATTATTATTATTATTATTATTATTATTATTATTATTATTATTATTATTATTATTATTATTATTATTATTATTATTATTATTATTATTCCACGCATAAAACTTGTCTTATAAAAAAGGAGCGAATAAACTCAGTGTACACATAGAAACAATTACATAAATGGAATGTGTATCTGATAATTACCTGCAAATTGGTTTTGCTGGTACTTGCTACTTCCGCCTCAAATACATCCCCATGCCAATTAGGAATTTTCTATGACGGTACAGCGTCGCCCTTTAATTTTCTTTTCAGCTCGTTTTTTAAATCCCGTTCATAGTTTTCCGGCAGGAAGTGATCGGAACAAATCCTTGCATTATTCACATTAACCGGATCAGCCCTTTTACAGCGTAAAACCCACTTGCGCTGTAGTTCTCGATCTTTAGGCAAACAATGGAAAATCACATTCGTAGTTTTATACGAAGCATGTCTGCTTTCAGCAACAGCGCAATGGTTTTCATAATGTTACGACAAAAAACACAGCCAATAACTACAATAGCTCATAAGCAGCTGCATCTCGTTTATTTCATCAGAATGATTGTGGAATTTGCATGCATCAGCGCCTTATCTTATAATGTGCAATCATAATATTGCATTACGCACATTAACGTGTAAGCGATCTTGCGTTGTATTCTCAGTGACGTCACGCCCTTCAGTCAGCAGTGACAGTGTTTTGCGCGGGAAGGCGGGAATGGCCTGCCCTGCCTACGGGCATACAGCAGAATCCTGCGCAGACGAGGCGAGGTGCCACCACTGTGGTGCCTCCCGTCTTACCTCGGTCTGCACATCACGACCCTCGCCACCGTCGCCGCTATTTTCCCTCTTGTGGAGGGCACAATCACCACATAGGGCAGGTGCTCTGCTTCCTGTATCCTTGTAGGAAGGCATCACCTGTACACCAGTGCCATCATCTCCTCAGCGACAGCCGAGTTCACAACAGCCGCCACATCAGCAACCTCATCAGCCAGCAGCACCTCAAACTATCAGCCAGGTACAGCTCAAGGGGAGGCCGCTCAGGATCTCCATTCGGACTTCCTGGTCATAACGGCCAAACTGATCACCTTGGAGGAACTTCTAAGAGAGCTCATGGCCTCATCTGCTCAGCAAGCTGCAGCACTCGAGGATCTCAGGGCTGAGCTTGCATAACTTCAAGATGACATACAGGAGAAGCGTGACTTCTCAGCCAAACACCGCGACACACACCTCCTTGGTCTCCGGGGACTCATCAAAGAGGAGGTGGCAGCACTCCAGACGATGTTTGACGGACCCAGCACGAGAAGTCGACACCAACCGGCGCAGAAAACCTTCTCTCGTCCTTAATTCCATAGCCACCTTCAACTCACGGCAACTCACCGCTCCCTAACATATGACCCAGAATTTGATAATACATCCACTCGTAATACGCAAGGGCGTAAGCAGGGCCTCGGTCATGCTTACATCCTGCCGCTTTGCTTACCTTGGCCCAGGCTTCTGCCCGACCAATATATCCCTTCCTTGAATCCGCAACATTTCAGCAATTCAAACTTTCAAAAATTCAAAAATTTAAACATTTCAACAAAAACACTAATCTTAAAATAAAAAAATCTTATTATTTAAACTTCCATAAACTTCACATATGTTTTAATTTAAATTTAACTTTATAACTTAAAGTATCAAACATGATTAAATACCATTACAAAATACCAACTCTATCAAAAACAAACAAAAAATTACTTCTTTTACTTTAAATTATCCTAAATAACATATAAATATCAAAATTATTAAACATTTCTATTAAAATCCTTTCAAAATATCATTTATAAAGTTCATAATGTATAACACAACATTTAAATTTAAACTATCATACATTTTCATTTTAAAATCCTTCCTTCATATTTACACTTACATATACAAAAACAGTTAAAAAAACAATCCATCTTTAGAAACGTTTTATATATTTTCACAACTTAAAACAAATTAATCTTTTACAGATATTAAATCAACTCTATACATTAACCAAAACTCCATAAAACCATTATTGAAACCGATACTTCTTAAAAAACCACCATAATCCACTTCTTAAATATAAAATTCACTTCGTCCTTCATTTCATCTCTAATAATCCTCAAGTTAAATATTGAATTCAACTGTGGAACAATAAATAGAACATTTAGAAACAAAATACGTAAAGAAACAAAATTAAAGTTCTACAAAGTTATGGCTGTACCTATACTGACATACGGAAGTGAGACTTGGACGTTAAGTAAAAAGCAGCAGAGTAAAATACAAGCTTCAGAAATGAAATTCTTGAGAAGTGAGAAAGGATGCACGAAGAGGGACTTAATAAGAAATGAAAATATAAGAGAAGAGCTGGAAATTTTTAGTATGAATGATATATTAAAAGATCTCAAACAAAAATGGAAGGAGCATGTTGAAAGAATGCCAGATAATAGACTTACAAAACAAATATTACAGTATCATCCTAAAGGTAGGAGATCGGTGGGCAGACTCAGGAAACGATGGCTGGAGGACTTCGAAGGCAGAAAAGGCACCTGATTGCCTATGCCATGAAGTGAAGAAGAAGAAGAAGAAGAAGAAGAAGAAGACACAAACTTCCATCTAAAACATTTTCTTTATCCATTACTACACCATTTCTTCACTTAATCGCTTCGTAACTTCTTACTTCCGTAACACACAACCTAGGTGGGAAAAATCCCTCCCTAAAAACACCAAATCACAAATAAAGCTTATATTTCACTTTAAACACCTGGGGGAGGGTCAGAGTCCGCCTCCCAAAAAAACTACAAAAGTAAGAGTGATAATATTTTTATTTATGGGAGGGAATCCCCTAACACTATTTCCAAACACTATACTTTTTTTCCCTTTAAGCTGAATCCTTGCAGTTACGTTCACGTTCTACTGCTAACTGGATGTCATCAGAGGAAATTCCAACGAACAGCCATGATACGGTACCTGGTAAATCTGCAGGAGCTCTCTTCATCCTCCTCGGAACTGTTTGACATGGGAGGGAAATTACGCCTCTCTTCAACCTCCCTGCTGCCCTCTCCGGATCCTCTGAACGGTTCGGTTCCTCTCCTATTGCCCCAATCTTGTCGACTGAGAGATACATAATATCATCTTGTTCTATTTCCATTTTACTATCCGTCAATTTCAATATCTGCTTGAATAGCAAAACTTCTTCCATTACCAGGATTAATTCGTCTTTCTGATCGTCTTAGAACACTAGGATATTAAATATCTTGTTCTGGAATATTTTCGGGTAAAGACGATTTCCATGCCAATTCACTTATAATATTTCCTAGTTTGGCTAGTATATTATATAGCTCTGACGTTCTTATTATATTCCATAAGTGATGGCCTCTTAATGCATTTCTTCAATAATTTCATCTTCATACTCGGTGCATTCAAACAAAACATGTTCCGGATTATTGATTTTGTTGAATAAATTACAAATGGGATTATTCAGCTTATTTATTTTGTGCCAATATGTGCCATAGGGTCCATGGCCTGTTAAAAAATGAATTAAACCTTTTGTGGGTTTCACATGCTTCAGTTTTAGACGTTCGATTATGAATGGAACAAATTCTTGAGTTCTTCTGCCTACATTTATGCTGTCCCATCTCTGTTGCCAATCTCTCAAAAGATGTTTTCTTTATTTCTTGTTTGGTACCGCATACATTTCCTACAATACTGTTTACTTTATTAAAATTGTTTTTCTTTAACCAAAACAGTGCAGCTCTGAGTCTAATTAGAAGATCTATGGACCATATTCCGTAGTGACAAACGACAGTTAATCACAGAACCCAATAGTCCTGGACCCGTAGGACCAACGACCCGGGCCTACTTCTACCAGGGAGTTACCGAGCTGTCCCGAAAGGTCGCCCAGCGCCTCCGAGGCTCCTTCCATAGGGCAAGACCTAGAGGCTAACAAGCCCGCCCCCCCCCATCTGCTCCTGTGTACTCAAGATGGGATGGAAGTGGATACGCCACTAACGCGCGCCAACTCCAGAATGGGAAGGCTACCGATATGATCTCGCTGGGGCCGCCTGGTGATCTAGCACACCTTCTACTAGCTATGCTGGCTAGTACGCGGGAATATTAATGGCTACCCTCAAACCCGTCCGGAGACGTACCCGATCTCCCAGGGGTGTCGGGAACCACTGTCCCCTTGAGTCCAACCCAATCCTTCCCCTTCAGCTGCCGTGGTGCGGGCGCTGCGCACCCCTAGCACTCGTTGTACAGATGTATTATTTTATCTTGACAGGAATCCTGCGCGGTAGGGATGAGTAGCAACTGTGGTGGGGATAGTGCACCTATCGCCACAATGCGTCACACGCGTAAGATTACGAGAGGGGAGGGCGGTGCATAAGGTGTCTAAAAACAAATTTCATTCTCGAAGCCAGTTCTGCAGCTCTTATAAACTAAGTTGTAATTCTTACTATGGTAGTAATCTCCACGCTTTTGTTGGATCCTAAATAGTACATAGGCATATGGAACAAAACCCTGTTCTCATCCAGCAGGCATGATAAACAACTGTCGGCCTTTCAGTATCGCTGCGTAGTCCCTGTAACGTATTTCACTCCACGCATATGGTCTAGTATGTGCTGTATTTATATAAGTTTCATCCATATAAACTATATAAACTTCACTTCGATATCTCCGAATATTTCGTAAATACTTAAGACTTTTTGCACATATGGTACGATGTTCGATTAAAATTTGTTTGTCACGCTTAATGTTTTTTTCTTCAAATAATCCTAGCTTCAAAAGAACTCTTCTTAATGTTCAGACACTGCCTTGGAAGTCAGTAGAATTTTTAGCTTCATAAGCACTTTCTTCAAAGTTAGTCGTAGTTTTCTGTGCTTTAAAAGTTATTCATAGTTCGCCTAACTTCTTCTAAATTAAAACATCCAAATTAGATTTTGTGCATGTTCTTAATCTTTGTTTACTGGGCATGGATAAGGACGTTGTTGCACTAGCACCAATGACTTTTCTTTCCTTAGTAACTCTCCTAAACTGCTTTCAGACACAACTGTTGCCTCAGATACCCTTCCCAGAATTTATATAGCTAACCCAGACCATTGTACCTTTTTTTATAAATCTATGGATATTGGTTATTACTTCTCGTGTTTTTAAATGTAGCACTTTATTTCGTAATGTGCTACTATGAGGCGTCATTTATAAATGCTCTCTTGGAACCAGGAGACAAGCACATTTTGAAACAAGCTGTAGTGTTACCGAGTAGCTTTGCACGTGTTTAGTTGCTCGCAACTTTTACGCAACTGACCTGCCCTCCCCTCCAGTTGCAACCGTTCTGAGGTGGACTCGTCCAGATACCACTACGCATCGCTCTGCACTTTTGAAGATAAAAAAATAAATATGTACGCATTTGGAAGTTCCAGGTTCGATTCTCGTGTCCGACCTGTCTGACACATAGGTTTAACGGGGAGCGGGGGGTGTTCCTGTGTCCCCAGGCAAATGCCGCATTGGTTATTACATCCCGGAATTTATTGCCATCTCCATTTTCATTTCTTATCTAGCGATCTCATTCAGTGTAAGATATCGGCGGGGGGGGGGGGGGAGGTGTTCCTGCATCCGCAGACAAATGCTGCATAGGTTATTACATCCCCCGAATTTATTGTCCGTCTAATTCATCTCCATTTTTATTTTTTATTCAGTGGTCTCTCAGTGTAAGATATATCGGTGGGTGTCTCGGAGTTGGATGGCAGGATGATATGCTCTGAATATTTCAGTGTCACCAGGTAGCGAGCCACTTCTAAAACATCAATTAAACCACCAATTAGCGTTAAAGATTAGTTATAACTGGAAAGATAGAGTTAGATTGAAGAGTTCAATGCCATAGGCTGGATCCAAATCACTGAGCAGCAGGAGGAAGACCACGAGATCCGTGAAGTTCAGTACATTTTCTTGATGTCCAATAGAATTTGGAAAAGCCACTTTGATTTATTTTTGCCTTTTACGATGTTTACACATTTTACAAAAATGTAATTAACTAACCACGAACTGTAAGTTACTTAGATCTCGAATGTATCCTCAACCTGATAATTATCACTTACAGCTCCGCGAACAAAATGCAGTTGGAGACGTGGCCTACCACCACTGGAGTCCTCCAGCTTCCTTCGTTGCAGTAGACAAACTTGAATTAAGAGGATGCCACTTCGAGCAATATTTGTAAACTTCGACTTCGTATGGCAATTCTGAAATAATTGGCCTTCATATATATAGGTACATATGGAGTTATTTTATTGTTTTGATGTCCGTAACATGCTGTCCAAATGTATGACACGAATGATAAGATACAGCACGTACAGTGTCAACTAACCCGTTCACTCATACCGTACAGGAATTACTAGCAGCTTCACAAGATGGGACACATGTAAGACGCAGTCTCTTTGTCACGTATAGTTCAGAGTGAAGATAAATAAGTGCGAAGATCGAATCCTGGATCAACAACAGTTGCCAACATTAGCACTCGTTTGAAACATCATGGAAACTTTTCTTGATGGAGTGTTTTCAAATAGTGCTTCCCTCCAACAGTCATTTGTCAATGCTGGGGTTTCGGTGAACAACGTCACGACTGCTTCTTCAACCTCCAGCGATTTAAGTTTTCAAATTATAAGTATTTAATTTTTGTTTGAAGTACATACGAAAGTAAACTGAGAGACCTGAATATCTAGAGAACTATAATAGGATATATTATATCCCTTTTACTAGGACATGTAAGAGTTTCTCGGTCTATATGTTTGCTCTTCAGAAGCCTAGACATAATAGATTTTTGAAAAAATAACACCGTTGACCAGCAAATCTCCTCCTCGTCTACCTCTGTTGGTATCTTACATTATTTTAACCTCAGTTTTTATTTTATTATCCATCAGTGTGATGAATCTGAAAAGTAATGACACTGATTCTAGGATTGATGCTTTCAACTTCAGAGAGCAGAACTTGCAGAACTTCTGAACATGCGCAAAAAGGTATTGTGTTCATATTGGAGCTACTGTAATAGAAAATGTTACGTAGAATTCATAAATGACATCAAAACTTAAATTTAATATAATAAGATATCACTATATTACAAAATCACTAAATCACACACACGCCATGTTAATGCTGTTTTTCATACGTCATACTTTAGGGATATCTATCAATATTGCTGCTATATAGCTTTTTCTTTCCAGACGGGAATGGAACCATTTGTTTTGATTTGAATGCCACCATGTTAATCATTATAACTCCTTATTGTTGATGGACATATTCCGTGTATATCTAGTTACTTATATCTGGACATTGAACGTAGGAAGCCTAATTGCTGCTGTCTGTAATTGTAATATTAAAATAGCAACCTGAAAATAAACCTAACCTTTAACACGTTTAAAGTTAGCGTGACAGAAGTGAGCTTAAGATCTTGGGAGACCTGTAAGGCGCAGCTACATTAGTCTTGTGTAGTTCGGGTATAAATGACTGCGACCTAAACGATGCAACCGAGGATCAAACCCCGAGCTAAGAACCATGGGCCTTAGCCTGTGTTTCATTTTACTGTGTAGTTATGGCACCTTTAATTTTCTTGCAAAGGGTAATAACTGTTTAATATTTCGTTGTAAGTATCGAATGTTATTACCCTGCTTCACCGTTAGCTTTGGTAAACCAATCCGTAATTCATCTTAGTTTGTAGTCCTACGCGTTAGATTTGTAGCAACTAAGAGAAAATAGCAAAACATATGTTACTTGGCAGAATATACTGTACTTAGATAATATTTTATGGATAATATAAAACCAAAATATTAAATAATCGCGGCATTTTACTGTTAAGTATGAAACATTCGTTGACAGATCGCAAATATCACGACAAATACCGTACTTTCCATGCTAAGTTCCTTTCATTATTATAATAAACCATTTAAAGAGCATTATAATAAGTAAATCGCATAGGTTTGGAGCCCAAAAGCCCTATCGCTAATTATATTTAATGGACTTCGTCTTTATTCTGTTATGTATATCCGGATATTGAACTTAATAAGTTTCATGTTTGCTACCTGTGGTTAATATATCTCCATTCAATCCCAACCTTCAACACATTCCAGGTTAACGTGACGGTATTAAAACCACTTCTTAAGCTGGGAAAATTTCATGACGCAGCTACCGTAGTTCTGGGTAGTAAAGGTTGAAAATTATAAAGTATAACCTAAAGAACTACTCCGAGGATAAGTCGGAGAACCGACAGCTAAAAGCGTTAACTTTGTGTATCTAGTACTGCAGTTTCTCTTAAAAAGAAACGCTACTCTCGAAGACCTCCAGATACTACGTTCACTGAAAGCATCTCCCACAGCATCTCTCAGTAGCCGTGATCGTCTAGTCGTTAGGGCTTTGCATTGTAGCCGCAATAACCCAGGTTCGAAAACTATAACAATTGGGAAATTCAGAAAAGTAACAAAGTGTAAATTTAAAATGTTTATTCTAAAACTCATCAAACATAAACTGTATGTTACAACAAGACCTAAGTTATATGTGTAGTAACACCTTGTCTATTTCTTACAGTTTATCAGTTATACAAAAGTCATTCAAAATGAAAAGTACTTTTGAGGACGTTGCCTGCAGATTTAACATATGCAGTTCATTTACCATCCACATATTTTAAGCATATATTACATTAATTAAAGTCATTTGAGATATTTATAACAAATGGCAAAAAAGTACTTAAGATTTATTTCACTTAAGAGGATCTTCACTGTCGCCCTTGAAGATACCGACATTTAACCGGCTTTCCAGATTAGGGTTTTGCTGAAAAGATTTTTGAATTTAGATTCCTAAACATTTATTTCCTGTGCAATCTCTACATCGATGGAATACAATTGATAGAAAGCACAAAGCTGCCTCCTCTACCTACTATGTATTACGTGGTACATAAAGTATTATCTTAACACTAAAATAAACCCTAAGAAGCCATAAGATGAAAACCGGTTCTGCTGAAATATCCCGCGTGTTTATTGAGTGGCTGCGATCACAGCGACACTGTGGAAGCTTCATGCAACACGAAGTACGCGTAACAGTCTCCAGAACATGGGCAAGTATTAATTATATATTGTATAAACCAATATGTCTTAGTTGTTACAAATACTTACCACAACATGGCAATTGTGATGCTGTGCTTTGTTACAAAAATGGCATAAATGTGAACAAAAATAAGTTGGAGCTATACTTTATTTAATGATCAATATAAATCGACAGGAATTACTGTGTTTCGTAACGAAAGAATGCAAAAGCATGTATACGTTCAACAAATTCAGCTACTGCTTCCATGCACACATTCACAATAGTAATTCAGAAATTTAGAAGTTTGTTGCTGGTAATGAGTACAATGATTTCAGAAATTATCATATTACTGAGTGACATGACAATATGTGGGGTGTGTCAAACACAAGAGGTCTGAAATACCTAAAGACAACAGCACAACAATGAGAACGTACCTGAGGCCTGATAAGAAAACTAATGCCTTTGTACCAAAAGCTGGCATCAGATGAAATCCTAAGTAGAAGTACGTTGGGTAAGACACAAAATGCAAATGAAAGGTTACACAGCATAATATGGTGCAAATGCCGAAGAGAAATATTTGTGTCAAAGAAGAGACTTCAGATTGCTGTGACATCAGCCATCAGTGAATTCAATTTGTGGTGTTCTGCTTCACTCAACCTGCAGTCAGACATGATGGACACTGAGATTTCACCAGTATCTCTAAAAATTAGCCAAGGAAAGGACTAATTACGGTTACTTCACTCAGTAATTTCTGCGAAGGTAACTTCTAAAACATACAGAAGGAAACAAAAATTGAAGAAAACTTCTGCAGAAGAGAGAAGGAAGATGCAGGAGGGTCCAACTTAGACATGGGTTTTATTGTGCTTCAAGCTATGTAACTGAGAGGGAAAATGTTTTGGATTTTAAAATTTGATTTACTCCGTTATAGTTTTTTTCAACATTTTTTGTCATTCAAAATCTTCCACACGATGCAGTTTTGATTCTGTCCCTTTAAAATGTTCAACACTTATTCTTAGAAAGTAAACAAAGGTTTCTAACACGTGAATTTTTAATATTCATTTACTTTTAAGGTTATTGACACATAAAATCCTAGGTTTAATAATTTTTTTCGCGCCCGGCTTGGTAGCGTAAATGGTAGCATGTCTGCCTCACGTTGCAGAGGTCCCGACTTCGAATCTCGGTCAGGGCGACTTGGAAAAGGGGTTTTCCGAGTCTTATCCCCTATCCTGAAAGACGAATGTCGGGTAACTCTAAGCTCCATGGAAGCTGGACTCATTTGAGGATCATTTCAGCCTTTTCAGTCATCGTCCGATATGACTTAACGTTGGAGGACGTAAATTACAACAACAAAAAATCTCCTTTTTGTTTGCTCCATACCTTATTTTTCCCCTGAAACTAAAGGCAGAATAAGAAATTCATATGATCGATCCTGTCTTCATACACATCTAAATATATTAGAAATAGAAACATTAAAGTTCTGATCGTTTTCATCGTGTGGAGTGGTTTGAATTTTGCCCAAATTTTGAATTTCACAAATTAATTACTTAAAAATTATTAAAGACACAAAAGGCAAATTTTTAATTCTGAGTCCACTATGTATCAGAACCAGTGTTGCCATCCAAATTACTTTAAATATCGCAACAGGTAATAACTGTCACCAGAAATAGGTTAAGGGAGATCTGCACTGAGTACCTAAAGTGGTTTAATAACTGTCAGAAGATTCTATTATCACTGTAGCACTTCTTGAAATATTGCACACTGATTTTGCAAATTTATTTACATTTTTATCACTTATTGGGTATGGGAAACAACGATTGTCCGTGCTTTGAATGTCAATTTTTTTTACTATTAGGAGTGACCCAGTGTTTGAGTTTATTCCTCTTATTAGATTCAATGTCAGCCATCATGGTAAACAGTGTTTCCACATCAGCGTTTCCATGGCAACACAAGCAATAGTTTAGCGAATTTTGAAATATTCGAGAAGAGACACTTCCCTTCAAAACGTATTTCTCCTACTTGACACCAGAACACAAGGGTACTGTTTGATTGGGTTAACTTTTCTTTAATATATAATTGGTGATATATAAACGCAACGTGCTAAAACTTACTATTCACCTGACAACTTGAAAGTATGATTTAAATTGCAATGAAGTCTGAGGCCTTGATGATGAACGAATGGTGCATCATGCTACATATGGTTAACGTAGCTTGCATAAACATGATAACTTGAGAACCATCGAGTAATATGTTTATATTGTCAGGCCTGGTGTTTGACGTAAATAGATAAAACATCGAGCTACAATCTACATGAGAAATTCCTCAACCAGAGTTCTATAAAATTATTATAGCATTGGATTTTAGGATGAGTTTGTGTCTTTTTAATGAAATATTGACAAGAACCCCTACATTTTCCCACTTTTTTGTTTTTCTCCGCTATGTCTCCCGAAAGCTCAAATGTCGCTAAGCGAAGCGGAACTCCGCTACGGTTGGCATCACTGCTCAGAACTAAGTGGCAACAGTTTTAGCAAGGTCTGTTGCAAATTGTTGAATGGCGGTTTTCAGAGCTGCATCCACTTAAAACTTAAATTGCTATTTCTAGATTTAAAATTTCGATAAAAAAAAGTACCACTTAGCCAAGCTATATGTTAATCACATCGTACACTGAGCTCAAATAAGGTACAAAATGGCTCAATAATATTATAGAAATCACTTAGCTTTCAATAATTATACCCTGCAATTTCAAAAAATATATTTACAGGAAAATAGTACAAATTTTTCCACTTATATAAGTTTCTGAATACTTTCATTCCAGCGTACCATAGCTCTTCCACATTTGTATTCAGCCTTTATTAGAATATGGTGTCAGCTTAACATGGTTCATATTTAAGACATATTGTGCATCAAAGCGAAACATCAATTTCTCAATTTCTAAAGCGTTTAATAAATAGTACATACTGATATATGTATACAAAGCAGTTTCAACTTACGCGACATCTGTACTGCATTATGTATACTTCCCGCTGCATGAGACTTCCACTGTGTCGCTGTGATCGCAGCTACTCAGTAAACATGCCGGATATTTGTGCAACAACGGTTTTCTCCCTCGGACTTAATTTTGATATTAACACAGTACTTTCTATACCACGTACATAAATGGCAGGTAGAGAGGAGGTTGCTTTCTCACAATGTCAAGATTGGACAGGAAATACATATTTCCGGATCACAAATTAATAATAAAAAAACAAGGCAGTTTTCAGTAGAACTACAAATTAGAAAGCCGTTTAATACCAAACGTATATGTAGGTTCACTGTCTTTAAAGACGACATATGAAGATTTTTCAAAATATATTACAATAACACACTGTCGCTTAAATTTGTCAAAAATTTTGATTATGTCATTTGTTAAAGGAATAGCCCTAATAATTTAATTAGGCAGCTCATGTTTATAATATAAGGATAACAAGTGAAATGCATAACCTAAATTTACAGAGCATGACCTCAGAAGATCTTTTCATTCTTAAAGACTTCTGTATAAGTAGTAAAGCTAAGAGATAAAACAAAATGTTATTACTTGTATAACGTAGATCTTGTTGCAGCATTAAAGTTAAGTTTCATACAGTTTATTTCTTAGAGTGAATCACTTCAGAATTACACTTCGCTATTTCTCTGAATTTCCCAAATAGTTACACTTTTCTAATCTGTGTTACTGCGGCCAGAACACAATGTCCTAAGTGCTAGACGCCTCACGGCTGTCGAGAGGAACTGCAGCAAATGCTTTCATCAAATATAACTGTTTGGGAACTCTTATTTCAATTCAATTAAGTTCATTAACCAAAGAATTCGTACAGAACTATCAAATCGTCAAAATATTTGGGATATTATTACACAATATATACAATATAATACTTACACTTATTTACTATATCAAGATTACCACAAAGTTACACAAATTACTGTTTATACTTGGTAGCACTAATACAATGTGTACAATCACAAATCACAACTTATTTATACAGACATTGATACTATTATTTCTATGTTTATGGGTAGAAAAAGTGGAAGCTGGGACAAACATATTGATAGGTTAGTAGTGAAGCGAGGCCGAGTTTTTTTACTTCTCTGTCAGCTAAGAGCTCCAGTAACAGAGCATTTTAATTTGCTTATTTTCATTATCTACTGTCATACACTGTAACACTGTGAGTGCTATAACAGTAAGATACTATTTAAGCAGCAAACGAAGACTAGGAATTATCTGTGGTATACCAAAATCAGAAGGCTGCAGAAATCATTTCAGGAATTTCAATTTCTGGATCCTACCAAGTTTGTATATGAAACAGTATTTATTGACTGATATGAAGACTAATAACACAAATTATGACAGAAATGCTGAAATACACAATAATAAGACACGTAATATATATAAATTTCACACATATTTTCATAAAACTAAGATGTTTTAAATTTCTTTAAATTATATGTGTTTAAATATTATATAAAAATTGAAGTTCATTCATTCACTGAAAGGTTAGAAAAGTATAACTATTGGGAAATACAGAAAAATAACATGGAGTAGATACGAAATGTTTGGCTCTGATCAGACATAAATTGTATGTTACAACAAAATCTACATTATATGTGTAGTAAAGTTATGTCTAGCTCTTACAGTTTACCAGTCATACAGAAGTCGTTCATAACAAAAAAGATTTCTGAGGACGTTTCCTGCAAATTTAAGAAAGACATTTCGTTTGTCATATACATATTTTAGACATATAGGACTTTAATTAAAACCCTTAGTACTGTTTATCACAATTGACAAAGTCGAAGATTTTGAGAAGGTTTTCATTTGAGGTGCGATTTTTTAAAATATATTCTTAAACTTCTTCACGTGTCACCATTGAAGATGCTGAACCTGTATACAAGCTTCGTATTTAACGGTTTGCCAGCTTTGAGCTTCGATGAAAAGGTGGTTTTTAGAATCAGGTGATCCCAGAATATTAATGTCTTATTCAATCTTAACATTTAGAGAATGAAAATTCTCCTCCACATATTATGTATGTACGTGTTACAGAAAGTATTAATTTATCACTAAACATTTGCTCGACGAAGAAAACCAGTACAAACATGTAGTTCAAATGTCCCGCGTGTTATCTGAGTGTCTGCGAGCAGAGCACAGAGTGGAACTGTCATGTAACACGAAGTACACGCTTTAAGCTACAGATGACGCGCAAGCTGTAATTGTTTCGCATATATCAATATGTCTTAGTTATTAAACATACTATCTAGAGCAATACAACGGCATTATTTAGTTTTTGTGCCAAATATGTCTTAAGTGTGATGGACTGTAAGTTGGTACCGCTGTTTTATACAATAATCGATGTAGACTGAAAATAATTACTATGTGTCAGAGCAAAGGTTTACAAAAGCTAGTATAAATCTAACAAATTCATCTCCTCTTCATTGTTTCATTCTAATAGGATTCTATTTCGACCAATGCAATAAGGGAGTGTTTACTAAATGGAATAAGCTGCTAAATAGGACTGTTGTCGAATAGATGTCTCTAACAAATAGTTGAATTACTGACTTTCATTAAGGCAATGTTACACAAGAAATTTTTCAGTTTCTGGCACCTTAGGCTTTCAAATTAGGAATAGTTGAATGTCTAGAGAACAAAAATTGTATATGTTACACTCTTTTTATCAAACGGAATCTATGATTACTGTTCAGATGTTATTTATTTTGGAAAATTGCTACTCTTCGCCTGTATTTCTCTATGTGGCTTACACGATTTTAACTTCACTGATATATGGTACATGTGTGGCGAAGGATCTTGAAGGCAAAAATACTGATTCAAGGATGGTAGCTTTCACTTTTAGAGAGCAGTAATTGTAGAAATTGTAAACATGCAGAAAAATGTATTGTGTTCATTTTGGGACTACTTTAAATGGAAATGATATGTAGAATGGGAAAACGACCCCAGTGGTTGGAACGAATTACAAAACATATTATTGAAATACAATAAAAGCAGCGTACTAGACTTACGAGAAAATTCTTATAGATCTTGTGTGATCTACATTTGCAATGTATCTTCATAGAATTACGATAAGGGAATTCATAAAAACGATTTAGACGTTTTTAGTAGTCGATGCAACAATACTTTAATCCGACATTTAATGACTATTTAGAAGAAAAGCTTAGTGTGCTAATAGAAAATGACTCAATACCTTTTCAGTTATTTGAAATACTTATATTAATCAACAGGGAGTGAAATGCAAGGTAGAACCCAAGCGACGTACATCGGTAGAGTGCATGATCTGTACTTGGATGCCCTGGGTTCTATTCTTGGGAGCCCCTAGAGGTTTAGCGCTACGAGGACAGTTTAGAGTGACCTCGGATGCGTGCGAACTGAAAACGTCGGAGACCGCGTCTTTGCTTTTATTTGTTGTTATTGGGATCTGATCGCCCTATCAGTCTCTCTCCTACTTCCTTTCGATGACGTTAGAACCATAATTTAAAGATAATCTACTCCATTTTGGGTGCTCTCTCTTACCTTCCTTGATATATTAATCCAACGTCCAAGACTTCGTCCTTTATCAAGGACATGCTATATTAGTATACCAAGATAGCTGAGCTGTCGACACTTAATAATTCGGAGCCCTAATGGACGATAGTTTATCCGACAATCTATTGTTACTGTTTTAACTTGGTTTAACATTTAAAGTTATAAGTAGACCGAGAAAAAAATGTAGTTGGAGGCGTGGTTTACCAACTCTAGCTTTCCCCCCTCTACCGTCATTTCAGTTTGCCGCCACTCCATGGCGCGGACTGCACTCTTCGCCCAGGTACTGGATGGAATTAGTCCACTCTATCCTGCGGCCTCCTAAGACCCAGTTGCATAAAAATCGCTAACTGTAGTTCATTTATAATCGAAGATCTATACTGAACTAAGTTTACGAACCCGCGTGGGTTGTAAAATGCTGATCTTAAATCAGGTGAACGCCGTTCAGTTCTGATCTGAGATCACAAAAGCGGATACGGCAACATCGCCAAACATGTTGCAACTTTCGTGTTGTATCGAAAGGATTGGAGAATTATCGGAACTATTCGACTCTGTATTATTCTGTTGCACATAGTAGCCAATATAGACATAACAAAATCTAAATAAATCCTTCGCTTTATGGTTATTAGTCCTATAAATAGTGTTGTTTTATATAAGCAGTATAACAATTTACTCTATATTGAGACAGTTTTTATCAAAAGTTAATCATTTCGCTTACTTTATTTCTATTATATGTCTAATGTACATAATTTTCATTTTCGTCTTTTTGCAACATTGTGAGTTGGAAAACATAAACAAAAAAAAATGGAAGTTCAAGCAAAGGAGATACGCTCCGCGAATTTTAAAAGTGAAGAAAAAACTATGTTGGTGGACATTGTCCTCCAATATAAAGATGTAATAGAAAAAAAAAACGGACAGAACTACGACAAAGAGAAAGGAACAGACGTGGGAGGAAGTAACGGCAGAATTTAATTCTAGAAGTTGCGTTGCACGTGACCAGAAAGCATTAAAACTATGTTACGAGACTATTAAAAAGCGGACAAAAAATGAACGCTGAGGACAAAGTTCAGACACATAAAACATGTGGAGGTATGTTTGTGCCGTCTTCCTTAGACGAAACTGGACACAAGCTAATTGCAGCACTGAAGCCGCAATTTCATCCCATTAGCTGCGATTTTGACGACGACGTGGGTTTCCACACTGAGCAAGTGACTGTGGATGTCATGTGTTCACCCCAAGTGGACTTCATTGATGTCCAACTGGAGGCCGTGGACGTCTGCAGGTCGGAGAATTCCGTGGAAATAGTGCAGCTGAGTGAACCAGGTCCTTCAGCTTCAACTACACCCCGGTCTCCATATACTGTAAAGAAAAGGAAGGAAGACGTTAGGGAACAATTTTATAAGAGGAGGCTGGAATGTTTGGAAAAAGAACACGAACAAAATATTAGATTTGCTAGAAAAGATCATGAACTAAGAATGAAAGTATTACAGTTGCAAGTAAAGGTAGAACAGAAAAAATTAAATTTGCAGTGAAAAGTAAGGTTATGTAAATTAAAAATAAATAGTGATTACCTGAATGTGTTGTTAATTAGTGCAGTTCTCAGTGCTGTGTTTTCTCTTCTATCTCTTTGATTTAAATCAGGTGTAGGCAGTTCTTGGGACACTCTCCTTCCCCTGTAAACAGCATCGTCTACGTCAGGAATGTCATCTGCATTAATGGCCAAGGTATGTAATACAAATGTTGCTACTATTATGGGAGTAACTCGAAGTAATTTCACAGCTAATTTCATTCTTAAGCATGGGAAACTTCTTTGACAACACCAAAATACCTTTCAATAACTGATCCTGTTTGTCTGTGAGCCCTGTTATATGCTCGTTCTGTCGGAGTTTCTTCGTGCAATGTAGGTGTAAGTAAGTAATGACAGCAGCGATAAGCACTGTCCCCCAGAGGCACGCCTCGGGGAAATTCTTCAGCTTCAAACTGTGCATGAATTCTAGAATTTCTAAAAATATTGCTATCATGTGCTGAATCTGGCCACCTAGCAACAACATTCAGGAATCGAAGCCTTGTGTCACAAATAGCTTGAACATTTAAAGAAAACCAACCATGGTGATTTCTGTAAATCTCAGCATTATTCCCACCAGGTGATATAACTGGGATAATGAGGTCTTAAAGCTGCAATCTCCCTTGTAACTCTATGGATTGTTCTACACGCCGTTCCTTTATTTATATTAAATAAGTCCCCAATCACCATTTGGAAGCTTCCAGTTGCATAGAACCGTAATGTGAGTAGGATCATAAATAATGGATTGAGTGCATAATTCCTCAGGGTTTGTGTTCTTAACTGTGCATGTAGCCTATGTTCCAGTTCTTCAACTACATGCTTTCATAGTCGAAATATCATTTTGAATTCTCTGTCAGTGAGTTCTATGATGGAATTTCCTCTATGTTGGAAAACACGAGGGGCCCTTTCAAATTCAAAATTCTCATCATCAGAGATATCAGAGTAATCTGAAAATAATAAAAATGTATAGGTTATGAACACAAACAATGCATCATTAACTGACATTTGTGCAATAAAAGGATAATTATTTATCCAAGTAACCACAAAAAATGCTTTAGTTACCATTTTATTTAAAGCTGCACTACGTATTTCTTCTCAGTAACTATTGTGTAAACTCTGCAGTTATGCTGATCTAAGTTCAACCAAGTTAACTGGAGAAAATTCACCAGTTAGAATTGATCTTAGATCAAGAGTCCATGAACTTAGTCCAATGTTTATACAATCAAAATTCTAAGTTCAGCTTGACTGAGGTTCATTTTGGTATGCTTGAACTTGGATTATCTTTTATGCAACCGGGCCTAAGTGGAAGTTGGGGCAGTCAGCAGGAGTGTGGGGCTTGGTAAAAAGAATGGCGGGGCTTTTGTCCAGATTGATGGACATCCACCAACGCCTGTACCAATCTTGTGTGAGATGTAGATGTCTCTGAATTGGTTTGAAGGATGGAAGTAGGCCTGTCTTTGCAGAAAACAAAACTTGTTCAAGATACTGTCAATAAATGCTCCCAAACAGTTAACCTAATAGAAAAGATCATCAGAAGCAATACACACAGTATTTCAACTGTTGTTAAAGCACTAATTGGAGCGTTCTGCTTCCCTTGTAAAATGATCGATATGTGTACAAAATTCAAATACGCTGTTAAAATGAACCCAAAATTCCTTTTATCCCTTTCATAATATGATTCACCCGGGAAAACATAATTATTCTGCAACTATTACAGAATTCCTCATCGAAAACTAAATTAGATTTCTAATGCAGTATTATGTTTCATATGCTGCCATCTGTGTATTTCATCTCAAAGTTCTAGAGAAGACACTGCCATCTGTAAGAACTAGCGCCGGGATGTGCTCTGTAGGGATATCTACAACCTATCTTAATCTGAATTGCCTTAATATTCTGTGTAATATACATATGATATGATAATTTTTGAAAGTGGTATAAACCATTATTTTAAATTAGCAGTTGCTTTCGCTGCGATAAAAATGAAATAGCAACCTCCAACTAAATGCTGCAAGCATCTTAACACACGAAACTCAAGTAGAGTTCGACAATCTGAATGAAAAGTGCTATCGAATGATTTTATACCTGTAAACAACTTAATTATTCCTTGGTTTCCATTAACATTTGGTGTGTTGCCGTGCTTTATTGTGATAAAATCTTCCTTCCGGATTATACAACCGATAAAAACGATTGAATATAAGGTGCTACCATCAAGTGTACTATTTCTAAATCAATAATACCGCAGTTTTCCTTGCGAGTAATTCCAAACCACTATCAACAAACAGTTAATGCTGATATCTGACGAGAGATTTTCAAACTATTAAGCGCTCCCTTTGCTCTGAAGCGAATAAACTTGTCCGTTGGGGAATATCATTACCAGTTACAATGCATCTATCGCTTTGAAGGAATATGCAAATTTATTAACTGGGGAGGGGAATAAATTAAGAACAAAAAATTTCTTAACTTGGGTTCCGCAATGTTCCTGCCCAGAAAAATGTACAATAATCCTAGAAATTAATTGTTCTTTCACATTAGCCGTATGTAGCACCGGGTTAAAAAATAATCAGTGCCATTACTGGGATTTGAACCACGGATCTCGCACATTCCAACTAGTTGCTTTAACCACTGAGCTCGGAAGATTCGAGGTTCAGGTCCTGTGCATGGCACAGAATTTTTCGATTTAACCCTTCGTTTACTGTAATACTAATTATTTATTTGTAAGTATAACCGTATTAATAATGATTATATTACTACATAAGTTAGGAAGATGTTCAGAAAGAAAATAAATTAAGTAATAAAATGGTTCATTAGTTTACGTCATTATGAATTTTGGTGCCTAAGTCGCACAGAATTGGAGCTGTGCCAGCAGCAATAATATGTATTTAGTTTAAATTCAAAGTAAAGTTATACACTTGTTTAGAATATATGACCCAAATAATGTGATGTGTTCTGCATTTAGGATAGCCAGGTTACCACCAGAAAACAAGGGAAGTTCCAGAAATGCTTCTCATTAAAGTCTGATTTTTAAATGAAGATACGTGAAGGTCATCTGTTTCTCCACGTGAGTAGTGCAACGTCGCCCACCAGATTCCCTTTCTTTATTCTCTCAACACTCGACACATAAACAAGGGTTCGAGTTATCTCCCCTCAACAAAAGTATGCACAGTTAACCTGTATTAGCCTACTTCAAAAAACAGAAATAGGTAGTTCACATATTCACTGAGTTGTAGGGTTTTCATATTTGTGAGTTCTTTTAAACAATTGTTTGTACTATGTAACTAATATTCCATACTTACCGTTATTGTTGCTAAGCTTCGTAAAATGACATTGCCGCACTAGGCCGCGCCGTGGCTCAGTGGTTAGATCGCTTGGCTCTCACCAAGGAGGACCGGGTTCGTTCCCAGGCGACCGCAAAGTGAGATATGTGATGGAAAACACGGCGCTGGGGCGAGTTTTCACCGGGACTTCCGTTTTCCCCCGCCATCTCATTACACCGGTGCTCCATCTTCATCTCATATACCATCAGCGTCACCGCATGCGGCGCCGTATGTAGTAAAATCGGGCATTAAACACTACGCATTTCATTTCATCCCGCACTAGTGCGACAAGTATTTCTCCATAGAAACACATATACGCGATGCACGTTCTAAAATATGTTGTCTTCGATATTTATTAATATTTCAGCTAATATCTTAACTACTAAAATTCAGATTCATATAAATACAGGTAGTGCAAAAAATATTGTTCTATAGATTCTTTGTAATTGATTTAGTTGAATTACTCATGTTATTTAAGTAAATGACATTAATTTATTATATATTAGTTAGCCAGAATATTAAAAGGTCGCAGGAACTGTCAAACCAATTTGATTATTTAACTTTTCCTGTCAAACACCACATCCTATTGTTAATTCTTTGAAAGCTCATACAACATTTTGAGTTAATTGAAGCAGAAAATATTACAGGTGGAATGCAGAAAATTCGCTGCTAGATTCAGCTGATTATGTTCCAATATTGTGTTGCTACAGATTATATGAGATAATTACGTGAGCTTTTAGAAAATAAAACAACTTCGAAACTGCAGTAACAGCTCTCAAAGCTCACGTAATTATGCTTTTGCATCTATAGCAACGCGGTATTGGAACATATCACCAGCTGACAGCTAAGCAAGTATGAAAAACACAGCAATAGTTGCGAAAACTTTGTCCTTGGAGGCGCTATTTTTCATAATTTAGTTCGTTACCCGGAAATAGGGGCGCTGCGATCACCTCGGACTGCCAACGATAAATATGGAAGGTAAGTATATGTTCTGTGAGCTGCACCACTCTTTTGTGAGACGGAGTAATCGCTTATTTGATTTGAGGGATCTGACAATGTCTGTGTGCCGAACAGCACCTCGTCATCATTCTGTTTATGAAATGTGTACAATAAAAATAATTCAACTTACGCGAGAGGATAGGCAACATCAATAAGCAAAGTAATGAATGAATGAATCAAAGGAATTTAGGGACCGGGGTCCCAAGGCTTTTCAGGGAAATTCCCTCTTCAGCCCAGAAATAGTTTGTAGTGGATCAGGGGAGGAGATTTGCCTACGGTCCTTCAGGGCAAAGGGGTGAAAAGTGGGGTCTTGTCAAGCCAATTATGGAATTCAGATACCTCCCGCAGCCTAGTTGATGTGAGTGGGGGTGGTAGGACATGCCATTCGTATTATTAATCTTATTTTTGTGTTATTAATTTTTTTTTAGTTTTTGTTTCCATTTTTTGTTTTTTTTATATATTTATTATTTTTTTTAATATATATGTTTTTTTACATTTTTTTATTCATTTTTTTTTTTTTTTTTTTTTTTTTTTTTTTTTTTTTTTTTTTTTTTGCTCACAATCCGCGTAACGATAGCTATAAGGACCTGTGGTCGGATAGTATTTGTTGCTGCCTCTTTCATCGTTCTCATCTTTCTTTTTGTGCGTTTTTTACTTTAGTTTGCCAATATTTAAGAATACCTCATCGAAAACAGATTTCAGTTTCTGATACAGTATTACGTTTCATATACTGCCATCTGTGCATTTCATCTCAAAGTTCTAGAGAAGACACTGCCATCTGTAAGAACTAGCGCCGGGGTGTGCTCTGTAGGGGATATCTACTGCCTACGTTAACCTCAAATGCCTTAATATTTTGTATTTAGTATTTGATAATTTTGGAAGTAGTATAAATGTTTATTTTATAATAGCAATTGCTTTCGCTGCCATAAAAATGAAATAGTAACCTCCAACTAATTGCTGCAAGCATCTTAAAACAAGAAACTCGAGTAGAGTTCAACAATCTGAATGAAAAGTGCCATCGAATAATTTGATACTCGTAAACAACTTAATTATTTCTTGGTATCCATCAAAATTTAGTGTGTTGCCGTGCTTTATTGTGATAAAATCTTCGTTCCGAGTTATATAACGGATAAGAACTATTGAATATAAGGTGCTGCCATCAAGTGTTCCATTAGTAAACAATGATAACGCAGTTTACCTTGCGAGTAATTCCAAACCATTGTCAACAAACAGTTAATGCAGATATCTGACGAGAGATTTTTAAACTATTAAGCGCTCCCTCTTCTCTGAACCGAATAAACTTGTCCGTTGGGGAATGTCATTACCGGTTACAATGCATCTATTGCTTTGAAGAAATGTGCAAATTTATTAAATGGGGAGGGGAATAATTAAGAACAAAAAATTGCTTAATTCATCTTAGGGTTGCATAAAGCTACTGCCCTGCAAAAGGTACAATAATCCTAGAAAGTAATTGTTCTTTCACATTAGCCGTATGTAGCACGAGGTTCAAAAATTATCAATGCCATTACTGGGATTTGAACAAACAAATTCAAACATCCCAACAGAACATGAAACCAATTACTAGCTCATTTCGCAGGTTAAGCCGCAAAGCGGCTAGTTACTGCGGCATAAGACACCCGGAGGGGAAAGAGAAAAATAGCCCTGCCCGACTAGGACTACCTCTGGACCTCTGGAACCATGGATCTCGCAGTTTCCAACAAGTTGCTTTAACCACTGAGCTCGGAAGACCCGAGGTTCCAGTCCTGTATATGGCACTGAATTTTTCAATCTAACTCTTCGTTAGATCACGTCACTACATAATTTAGGAAGATATCCAGAAAGAAAATAAATTAAGTAATAAAATGGTTCATTAGTTTACGTTATAATAGTCACGATGAATTTTGAAGCCTAAATCGCACAAAATTGGAGCTGTGCAAGCAACAATAATATAAATTCAATTATTTAGTTTGAACGTCAGGTAACGTTATACACGTGTTTAGAATATATGATACAAGTAATGTGATGTCTACTGCATTTAGGATAGCCAGGTTACCAGCAGAAAATAAGGGAAGTCCCAGAAATTTTTCCCATTTACGTCTGATTTTTAAATGAAGATACGTGAAGGTATCTTTTCCTCCACGTGGGTAGGGCAATGTCACCCACCAGATCTCCTTTCTTTATACTCTCAACACTCGAAACATAAACAAGGGTTAGAGTTATCTCACCTCAACAAACATATGCACAGTTAATCTGTATTAGCCTACTTTAAAAACAAAAATAAGTTGTTCACTTATTGACTGAGTTGTAGCGTCTTCACATGTGTGAGTTTCTTTAAATATTTGTTTGCACTTTGTAACAAACATTCCATACTTGCCGTTATTGTTGCTATTCATTGTAAGTTGAAATTCCCGCACTAGTGCGACAAGTATTTCTCCATAGAAACACATACGCGATACACGTTCCAAATTCTGTTTATCTTAAATTATATTTATTAATATCTCAGCTAATATCTTAAGTACTAAAACTCAGGTTCATATAAATACACAGAGTGTAAAAAATAATGTGCAACACACATGTGGTAAGCCCATAATGGAATCTCGAGAATTGAAAAAACTCGGTGCAAGCGCAAACCTTGTCTCGTTCCATATTCATTAATATCGCAATATACTGTTATTGACGACTTTGTAAATTGACATGTTCATATCAACGCCGCCGATATGCCGGAATTTTTACCAAGAAATATTCCGTTCCGTGTAAGCATATTACTGACATGGGGCTGCCGCTTTTGGATAACAGGAATAAGCTGTTCTTTGATAAGGAGCAAAGTCTCGTCTTCCGATTGGAATTTTTTTTTTTAATTTTCCTCCTCCCCAACGTTAAGTTATATCGGACGGTGAATGAATTGGGTGAAATGATGCTCAAATGAGTCCAGGGTCCATGAAGCATAAGGGAAAACCCTGAAAAAGCTTTGTCTAGGAAACTCACCCTGATCGAGATTCGAACTCGGGACCTCTTGAACGTGAGGCAGACATGCTACTATCTACGCGGGCTCCTATTGGAAGTATTCTCTAAGGGAACAGATAAATTCTCTACCTTAGCGCCCGTCTCGGTAGCGTGGTGGTAGCGTGTCTGCCTCACGTTCAAGAGGTCCCGGGCTCGAATCTCCGTCAGGGTGAGTTATCTGGATAACGTTTTGTACCGGGGTTTTCCATTATTCTGAAAGACGAATGTGGGGTAACTCTAAGCTCTATGGACCCTGGGATCATTTGAGCATTATTTCACCGATTGCATTCATCGTCTGATATAACTTAACGTTCGAGGACTTAAAAGTAAAAAATAAAAATATAATAATAAGAATAATTCTCTAGCTTGGCTGTGCAATGTAACATCCCGACCGTAAGCTGATCTTTGCTTTGGGCCATGATTCCTCGGTCCACCTCTAATCCTACCGCCACTACATCGTGCGTCCATAAAAACGTATTTTAATTGTGTTTTAACAAAATAGGCTAACAATACACAGCGCAACTGGGCAAATTCTGTTTCCCGCAAACAACTAGCGATAACTGTTTTAAGGAGTATATGATTCACCCACTTCAACAGTGTACCCAATCTGGCAACCTTTGTTTACGTTACCTTAGCGAATACTAGCATTTATAGTGGTATTGCCAAAATTTGGGGTGTAGGATTTGGGAGGGAGGATTTGGGGTTTAGGGTGGGATGTAACCCTCTTTCTTAACTACTTCCTGCTGTTAAGTGTGGGGTTCTAGTCTAGATTCATTTAATTCGCTTTACTTCATTCTTCGATATATCGCACAGCAGTGAGTCATTGATCGATAGTCGACATTCGAAAGTGATCATCACGATTGGAAATATCCAATTTAAAACACTGAATTAATAACAGTGATTAAATATCGCGAGAAATAGCCCAAACTTCTCAAGAGAGCTGGGAGGTTCAAAAAAATAATCCTAAATACGGGAAAAACTGAGAAATACGGGAAACCTGCCAAAAATAGTCACATTACTTAAGTAAAATATAGAAATGTTTGTTCTTTTAATTTTATGTGAATTGAAGCTGCTTACATTGTTAGAATTGGGACTTTGTGGGTGCGTAGAATTAAAAGTCCAATTTGCAGTTACTGCTACCTTTTATTATTCTGGCTAATTAATATATAACAAATTAATTTGTCATTTACTTAAATAACATGGGTAATTCAACTAAATCAATTACAAGGAATCTATGGAACAGTACTAGCTATAAGTAAAAACACTTAAGTGATGCAACATGGCTAATTCAATTAATTACAGAGAAACTTTAGCAAAACATTCTGTGCAATATAACACATTTGTAAATCATATGAGTAACCCAGTAACCTCTTACGCAAGTTTACCATCTCATAGAAGCGCCCTTGTCAGATCCTTGGGAGATTATGACCCCACTAGACGTCGCTCTAGTCAGCACCGGTTACCCCGCATGGCTTGCGGGCATCCGAGATAACCAAGGAGCTAATCCAAACAGCAGCTAAAGCTGAGCTCCACATAATTCTTCCAAGCTGCTTGGCATCAAAATTATAAACCCAAAATTTAAATAAACAAAACACCAGGAAGGTGTTGCATCCTGTCCATCAACCCTCAGGTACTACTATTAACCTCAGAAAAATTCATCATCCTAAAAATCAACATTTCATCCTACAACATCCCGATATTACCTTACCTGCGGTAAAACCCTTAAAAACGGGTGGGCACGCAGCAAAAACCTTCTGGCTTTATACAGCCAGCCAGCACCACATGGCATGGCATGGCAAGAGTAAGTCGTAAACAGACAGGAGTAAAGAGCTGTAGAGTGTTGTGACGAGAGCTGATGATGCAAAGTGATGTAATCAGAACGCTGTTTGGTCATCGACCTTAGTAGTCTGTGTGTATGTGTCGATCAGGGTGTATTTGTACGAAAATAAAAAACATTTGGAATATCTGCAACTCGGACTTTTAATTCTACGAACCCACAAAGTGAAGGGAAGTAAATTAAGAAGAAGAAATGATTTAACTCAACTTAGGGTTGCCGTAAAACCACTACCCAGCACAAATTATAATACAAGGGTTCAATAAGTATCCTGTTTCCAAATTTACAATGTCGTTAAGGGAAATTTGTGTTATCGTACTGTACTGTCGTTTGTCACTCCTCGTAGGGGAGGGGATCCGTCCCCTTCAGCTACCGTGGTGCGGGCGCTGCGCACCCCTAGCACTCGTGGTACAGATGCATTATTTTATCTTGACAGGAATCCTGCGGGGTAGGGATGAGTAGCAACTGTGGTGGGGATAGTACACCTATCACCACAATGCGTCACACGTGTAAGATTACGAGAGGGGAGGGCGGTGCATAAGGTATCTAAAAACAAATTTCATTCTCGAAGCCAGTTTTGCAGCTCTTATAAACTAAGTTGTAATTCTTAGTATGGTAGTAATCTCCACGCTTTTGTTGGATCTTAAATAGTACATAGACATTTGGAACAAAACCCTGTTCTCCTCCAGCAGGCATGATAAACAACTGTCGAACTTTCAATATCGCTGCAGAGTCCCTGTAACGTATTTCACTCCAGGAATATGGTCCAGTATATGCTGTATTTATATAAGTTTCATCCACATAAACTATATAAATTTCACTTCGATATCTCCGAATATTTCGTAAATACTTAAGACTTTTTGCACGTATGGTGCGATTTTCGCTTAAAATTTGTTTGTCACGCTTAGTGTTATTTTTTTTTTTCAAATAATCCTAGCTTCAAAAGAACTCTTCTTAAAGTTCAGACACTGCCTTAGAAGTCAGTAGAATTTTTAGCTTCATAAGCACTTTCTTCAAAGTTGGTATTAGTTTTTCTGTGCTTTAAAAGTTATCCATATTTCGCCTAACTACTTCTGAATTAAAACATCCAAATTAGATTTTGTGCATGTTCTTAATTTTGTTTTCTGGGCATAGATAAGGTCGTTGTTGCACTAGCACCAATGGCTTTTCTTTCCTTAATAACTCTCCTAAACTGCTTTCATACACAACTGTTGCATCAGATAGCCTTTACCAGATTTTTATAGCTAACCCAGACCAATGTTCCTTTTTTAAATAAATCTATGGATATTGGTCATTACTTCTCGTGTTTTTAAATGTAGCACTTTATTTCCTAATGTGCTGCTAGGAGACGTCATTTATAAATGCTCTCTTGGAACCAGGAGACGAGCACATTTTGAAACAAGCTGTAGTGTTACCGAGTAGCTCTGCACATTTTTAGTTGCTCGCAACTGGTACGCAACTGACCTGCCCTCCCCTCCAGTTGTAACCGATCTGAGGTGGACTCGTCCAGAAACCACTACGCATTGCTCTGCACTTTTCAAGATAAAAAAAAATACATCTGTACGCATTTGGAAGTTCCAGGTTCGATTCTCGTTGCTGACCTGTCTGACACATGGGTTTTAACGGGCAGCGGAGGGCGTTCCTGTGTCCCCAGGCAAATGCTGCATAGGTTATTACGTCCCACGAATTTATTGTCCGTCTAATTCATCTCCATTTTTATTTTTAATTCAGTAGTCTCTCAGTGTAAGAAATATCGGTGAGTGTCTCGGAGTTGCATGGCAGGATGATATGCTCTGAGTATTTCAGTGTCACCAGCTAGCGAGCCACTTCTAAAACATAAATTAAACCACCAATTAGCGTTAAAGATTAGTAATAACTGAAAAGATAGAGTTAGATTGAAGAGTTCTGTGCCATAGGCTCGATCCAAATGACTGAGCAGCAGGAGGAAGGCCGCGAGGTCCGTGAAGTTCAGTACATTTTCTTGATGTCCAATAGAATTTGGAAAAGCCATTTTGGTTTATTTTTGCCTTTTACGACTTTTACACATTTAGCAAAAATGTCATTAACTAACCACGAACTGTAAGTTACTTAGATCTCGAATGTATCCTCAACCTGATAAGTATTACTTACAGCTCCGCGAACAAAATGCAGTTGGAGACGTGGCCTACCACCACTGAAGTCCTCTAGCTTCCAGCGCTGCAGTAGACAGACATGAATTAAGAGGATGCCACTTCGAGCAATATCTGTAACCTTCCACTTTGTATGGCAGTTCTGAAATAATTGGCCTTCATATATATATTGGTACATATGGAGTTATTTTATTGTTTTGATGTCCGTAACATGCCGTCAAAATATATGACACTAATGTTAAGATACAGCACGTATAGTGTCAACTAACCCGTTCTGTCATACCGTACAGGAATTACTAGCAGCTTCACAAGATGGGACATATGTAAGACGCAGTCTCTTTGTCACGTGTAGTTCAGAGTGTAGATACATAAGTGCGAAGATCGCATCCTGGATCAACAACCGTTGCCAACATTAGCATTCGTTTGAAGCATCATGGAAACTTTTCTTGATGGAGTGTTTTCAAATAGAGCTTCCCTCCAACAGTCATTTGTCATTGCTGGGGTTTCGGTAAACAACGTCACGACTGCTTCTTCAACCTCCAGCGATTTAAGTTTTCAAATTATAAATATTTAATTTTTGTTTGAAGTACATACGAAAGTAAATGAGAGACCTGCTTATAAAGAGAACTATAATAGGATATATTATATCCCTTTTACTAGGACATGTAAGAGTTTCTCGGTCTATATGTTTGCTCTTCAGAAGCCTAGGCATAATAGATTTTTGAAAAAATAACACTGTTGACCAGCAAATCTCCTCCTCGTCTACCTCTGTTGGTATCTTACATTATTTTAGCCTCAGTTTTTATTATATTATCCATCAGTGTGATGAATCTGAAAAGTAATGATACTGATTCTAGGATTGAGGCTTTCAACTTCAGAGAGCAGAACTTGCAGAACTTCTGAGCATGCGCAAAAGGTATTGTGTTCATATTGGAGCTACTGTAATAAAACATGTTACGTAGAATTCATAAACGAAACGACATCAAAATTTAAAATTAATATTATAAAATATCACTAAATCACACACACACACACGCCATGGTAATGCTCTTTTTCATACATCATACTTTAGGGACATCTATCAATATTGCTGCTATATAGCATTTTCCTTCCAGACGGAATGGAGCAATTTGTTTGGATTTAAATGCCACCATGTTAATCATTATAACTCCTTATTGTTGATGGACATATTCCGTGTTTATCTAGTTACTTATATCTGGATAATAAACGTAGGAAGCCTAATTGCTGCTGTCTGTAATTGTAATATTAAAATAGCAACCTGAAATAAACCAAACCTTTAACACGTTTATGGTTAGCGTGACAGAAGTGAGCTTAAGATCTTGGGAGACCTATAAAGCGAAGCTTCATTAGTCTTGTGTAGTTCGGGTATAAAATGACTGCGACATAAACGACGCAACCGAGGATCAAACCCCAAGCTAAGAACCATGGGCCTTAGCCTGAGTTTCATTTTACGGTGTAGTTATGGCACCATTAATTTTCTTACAAAGGGTAATAACTGTTTAATATTTCGTTGTGAGTAAAAAATGTTATTACCATGCTTCACCGTTAGCTTTTGGAAGGCAATCCGTAATTCATCTTAGTTTGTAGCCATACGCTTTAGATTTGTAGCAACTAAGGGAAAATAGCAAATCATATGTTACTTGGCAGAATATACTGTGCTTAGATAATATTTTATGGATAATATAAAAGCAAAATATTAATTAATCGCGGCATTTTACGGTTAAGTATGAAACATTCGTTGACAGATCGCAAATATCACGACAAATACAGTACTTTCTTTGCTAAGTTTCTTTTATTATTATAATAAACCATTTAAATAGCATTATAATAAGTAAATTGCATAGGTTTGGAGCCCAAAAGCCCTATAGCTAATTACATTTAATGGACTTCGTCTTTATTCAGTTATTTATATCCGATTATTGAACTTAATAAGTTTCATGTTTGCTACCTGTGGTTAATATATCTCCATTCAAACCCAACCCTCAACACATTCCAGGTTAACGTGACGGTATTAAAGCCACTTCTTAAGCTGGGAAAATTTCATGACGCAGCTACCGTAGTTCTGGGTAGTAAAGGCTGAAAATTATGAATTATAGCCTAAAGAACTACTCCGAGGATAAGTCGGTGGATCGACAGCTAAAAGCGTTGACTTTGTATATCTAATACTGCAGTTTCTGTTACAAAGAAACGCTACTCTCGAAGACCTCCAGATACTACGTTCACTGAAAGCATCTCCCACAGCATCTCTCAGTAGCCGTGATCGTCTAGTCGTTATGGGTTTGTATTGTAGCCGCAATAACCCACGTTCGAAAAACATAACAATTGGGAAATTCAGAAAAGTAATAAAGTGTAAATTTGAAATGATTATTCTAAAACTCATCAAACATAAATTGTACGTTACAACAAGACCTAAGTTATATGGGTAGTAAGATTTTGTCTATTTCTTACAGTTTATCAGTTATACAAAAGCCATTCAAAATGAAAAGGACTTTTGAGGACATTGCCTGCAGATTTAACATATGCAGTTCATTTGTCATCCATATATTTTAAGCATATATTGCATTAATTAAATTTATTTAAGATGTTTATAACAAATGGCAAAAAAGGTACTTAAAATTTATTTCACTTAAGAGGATCTTCATTGTCGCCCTTGAAGATACCGACATTTAACCGGCTTTCCAGATTTGGGTTTTGCTGAAAAGATTTTTGTAATTAGATTCCTAAATATTTATTTTCTGTGCAATCTCTACATCGATATAGTACAATTGATAGAAGGCACGGAGCTGCCTCCTCTACCTACTATGTATTACGTGGTACATAAAATCTTATTTTAACACTAAAATAAACCCTAAGAAGACCTAAAATGAAAACCGGTTCTGCTGAAATATCCCGCGTGCTTACTGAGTGGCTGCGATCACAGCGACACTGTGGAAGTTTCATGCAACACGAAGTACACATAACAGCTCCAGATGACAGGCAAGCTGTAATTATATATTGTATAAACCAATATGTCTTAGTTGTTACAAATACTTTCCACAACATGGCAATCGTGATGCTGTGCTTTGTTAAAAATGTGTCATAAATGTGAACAAAAATAAGTTGGAGCTATTGTTTATTTTATGATCAATATAGATCGACAGGAATTACTGTGTTTCGGAACGAAGGAATACAAAAGCATATATAGGTTCAACAAATTCAGTTATTGCTTCCATGTACACATTCACAATAGTACTCCATAAATTGAGAAGTTTGTTGCGGGTAATAAGTACAATGATTTGCTGATCAACATGTCCTACAACTTACGTATCAAGCTTTAATCCTAAGCAAACTTGATTATCGAGCTATTGTGTACAACTCTGCAGCACCGGCGTTTCTTAAGCTACTGGACGTGATTCAAAGTTCTGCTATGAGGATTATATTAGGAGCATATCGTACCAGTCCGGTCTCTAGCCTACTGATAGGAGCCAATCATCCACCGTTAAACACAAAAATTAAGCACTAATTAACACATAAAATTAAGCATAAAATATGGAATCAAAATGGCAGCAAGACCTCATTCAGGTATCCATTCATATGTTTTTCCCAATACAAAATGCAACAAGACCTGTCATCCAAAAAAGCACTCCTTACCTTTCTATCAACGACTTGCTAACTATTTAAATAATAACAGCATAAAGAGCCCTCCCATAATGACCAGGGACTTCCATGAAGGACCATACTGGTAACTCCAAATTCCCAAGATATATACCGACCTAACATTTCACCAGAAATGGAATACCGTTGCAATTGTTTACCAAACACTATTTTATGAAATGTGCAACAATTTCCCCAATTATCAGTTTATTTACACTGACGGATCAGAAACGAATCATGGTACTGGATGTGCAATAATAACTCTTGATAAAATTCTACAGCAGCGGTTACCTGACCATTATTCCACCTACAGTGCTGAACTATACGCCATTTATCAAGCACCTACTTACATACTGACAGCACACAACAACTGCTATGCAATATGCTCTGACTCCCTGAGTACCTTGCAGAGCATGAAGAACTACGCAACACACAACAAATTAGTGCAGGACACACAGACACTATTCAGTAACATCACCGATGCTGGTAATGACGTGGTTTTCATTTGGATCCCTTCCCATCAGGGAATGAAAGAGCGGACGAAGCTGCTAAAGACGCTACATCACTACGCCAACAAACGAACGTCCAAATTCCATATTCAGATGTTATAAATCATGTCTCCAAAACACCAGTACAAAAATGGAAATCTGAATGGAATCAACAACAACCAGGAAAATTACACTAAGTGCGAAAAGGATCCACCGCTCTTCACCCAACCAAGCCGCTTACTAGAAAGGAACAAGTCATTCTCACCCGTCTACGAATTGGTCACTCCAGCCTCACTCATGCATATCTTCTCTCAAGACAGCCGCAGCCTACGTGTAAAGAATGTAATGAAAACCTTACAATTTACCACCTTCTCATAGAATGCAATGAATACGAAAGAAACAGAAAACAACACGGAATCCCACAGGACATCTCCATACTGCTAAACAGTTTCAAATTACGACTCAATCTATTTAATTAGCTAAAGGATATAGACATTTGGAAATTAATATAAATTATGTGCAATATACTTTAATCAATTGTTATTCATAATCTACGTAACGGTGTTAAAGCAATGAAATTTTTGTTTTGTAAAATAGTGTTGTAAACTTATATATTTTCTTGACTTTGTTTTCAGTTATCTGTATTTAATGTAAATTGTTTTCATAATTAATGTTATTAATGTGTATATTTTATATGTTTGATTGTAATCCTGTATATTGAATGTAAATTGTTATATATGTTACTAATTGCATTATTTTGTAAAAATGGTCGCGATATGACCCAGGAAGTTAAAGTGACCTTAAATAAATTAAAAAAAGTACAATGATTTCAGAAATTATCATATCACTGAGTGACATGAGAATATGTGGGGTGTGTCAAACCCAAGAGGTCAGAAATGCCTAAACACATCAGCACAACAATGAGAACGTACTTGAGGCCTGATAAGAAAACTAATGCCTTTGTACCAAAGGCTGGCATCAGATGAAATCCTAAGGAGAAAGGTTAGATAGCATAATATGTTGCAAATGCCGAAAAGAAGTATTTGTGTCAAAGAAGAGACTTCAGATTGCTGTGACATCAGCCATCAGTGAATTCAATTTGTGTTGTTCTGCTTCACTTAAGCTGCAATGAGACATGATGGACACTGAGATTTCACCAGCATCTCTAAAAGTTAGCCAAGGGAAGGACTAATTACGGATACTTCACTCAGTAGTTTCTGCGAAGATAACTTCTAAAACACACAGAAGGAAACAAAAATTGAAGAAAACTGCTGCCGAAGAGAGAAGGAAGAGTCAGGAGGGTCCAACTTAGACATCTTGAGGGTTTTATTCTGCTTCAAGGATGTAACTGAGAGGGAAAATGTTTTGGATTTTAAAATTTGATTTACTCATTTATAGTTTTTTTTCAACATTTTTTGTCATTCAAAATCTTCCACACGATGCAGTTTTGATTCAGTCCCTTTAAAATGTTCAACACATATTCTTAGAAAGTAAACAAAGGTTTCTAACACATGAATTTTTAATATTTATTTAGTTTTAATGTTATTGACATATAAAATCCTAGGTTTAATCATTTGTTTCGCGCCCGCTTCGGTAGCGTAGATGGTAGCATGTCTGCCTCACGTTCCAGAGGTCCCGAGTTCGAATCTCGGTCAGGGCGAGTTACTTGGAAAAGGGGTTTTCCGGGCTTATCCCTTATCCTGAAAGACGAATGTCGGGTAACTCTAAGCTCCATGGAAGCTGGACTCATTTGTGGATCATTTCACCCCTTTCATTCATCGTCCGATATAACTTAACGTTGGAGGACGTCAATTACAAAACAAAAAAATCGCCTTTTTTGTTTGCTCCATGCCTTATTTTCCCCCTGGAACTAAAGGCAGAATAAAAAATTCATATGATCGATCCTGTCTTCATGCACATATAAATATTTTAGAAATAGAAACATTAAAATTTTGATAATTTTCATCGTGTGGAGTAGTTTGAATTTTGCCCAAATTTTGAATTTCACAAATCAATTACTTAAAAACTATTGAAGACACAAAAGCCAAATTTTTAATTCTGTGTCCACTATGTATCAGAACCAGTGTTGCCAACCAAATTACCTTAAATATCGCAACAGTTGGAGCAAAATTCCGTTACACTCCGCTACAAAAATATAAAAAAGTAACAACAAAACTTTCTCTGTGAGGTAGCAAATTACCAAGACGATGGATTAATACTGATTATGATGATACTGATGTCTAATGAAGGTGTTAATATATTTAATAAATTAATAACTGTCACTACAAATAAGTGAAGGGAGACCTGCACTGAGTATCTAAAGTGGTTTAATAACTGCCAGAAGATTGTATTATCACTGTAGCACTTCTTGAAAAATTGCACACTGATTTTGCAAATTTATTTACATTTTATCAGTTATTGTGTATGGGAAACAGCGATTGTCCGTGCTTTGAATGTCAATTTTTTACCTTTAGGAGTCACTCACTGTTTGAGTTTATTCCTTTTATTATAGTCAATGTCAGCCATCATGGAAAACAATCTTTCCACATCAGCGTTTCCATGGCAACACAAGTAATAGTTTAGAGAATTTTGAGATATTTGAGAAGAGACACTTCCCTTCAAAACGTATTTCACCTACTTTACACCAGAACAAAAGGGTACTGCTTGATTCGGTTAACTTTCCTTTAATATATAATTGGTGACACATAAACGCAACGTACTAAAACGTACTATTCACTTCACAACTTAAAAGTATGATATAAATTGCAATGAAGCCTGAGGCCCAGATGATGAACGAATGGTGCATCATGTTACACATGGTTAACGTAGCTTGCATAAATATGTTGATAGCTTGACACCCATCGAGTAATATATTTATATTGTCAGGCCTGGTGCTTGACGTAAATAAATAGATAATAACATGAGCTACAATCTACATGAGAGATTCTTCTTCAACCATATTTCTATAAAATTATTATAGCATTGGTTTTTAGGATGAGTTTGTGTCTTTTTTAAGAAATATTGACAAGAACCCCTACAGTTTCCCACTTTTTTTGTTTTTCTCCGCTGTCTCCCGAAAGCTCAAATGTCCCTAAGCGTAACGGAATTCCGCTACGGTTGGCATCACTGCTCACAACTAAGTGGCAACAGTTTTAGCGAGATCTGTTGCAAATTGTTGAATGGCGGTTTTCAGTGCTGCATCCCCTTAAAACTTAAATTGCTTTTTCTAGCTTTAAAATTTCGTTAAAAAAGTACAGCATAGCCAAGTTATATGTTAATCACATCGTACACTGAGCTCAAATAAGATACAAAATGGCTCAATAATATAATGGAAATCACTTCATACGTAGCTGTAGTTTCAAAAAATATATACAGGTAAGAAGAAACAATTTTTGGCACTTATATAAGTTTCTCAAAACGTTCATTCCGGCGTACAATAGCTCTTCCTCATTTGTATTCAAATTTTATTAGAATATATTGTCAGCTTAAAATGGTTCATATTTAAGATATATTGTGCATCAAAGCAAAACATCAGTTTCTCAATTTTTAAAGCGTTTAATAAATAGCACATACTGATATATGTATACAAAACAGTTTCAACTTGCGCGACATCTGTCCCACATTTAGTATACTTCCCGTTGCATGATACTTCCACCGTGTCGTTGTGATCGCAGCTACTCAGTAAACATGCCGGATATTTGAGCTACACCGGTTTTCTCCTTCGGACTTAATTTTGATATTAACACAGTACTTTCTATACCACGTACATAAATGCCAGGTAGAGAGGAGGTTGCTTTCTCTCAATGTCAAGATTGGACAGGAAATAAATATTTCCGGATCATAAATTAATAAAAAAAAACAATATAATAAATAAAACAAGACAGATTTCAGTAGAACTGCATATTAGAAAGCCGTTTAAATACCAAACGTATATAAAGGTTCACTGTCTTTAAAGACGACATATGAAGATTTTAGAAAATATATTACAATAACACACTGCCCCTTAAATCTGTCAAAAATTTTGATTATGTTATTTGTTAAAGGAATAGCCCTAATGATTTAATTAGGCAGCTCATGTTTAAAATATAAGGATAAGAAGTGAAAAGCATAACCTAAATTTGCAGAGCATGACCTCAGAAGATCTTTTAATTCTTAAAGACTTCTGTATAAGTAGTAAAGCTAAGAGTAAGACAAAATCTTATTACTTGTATAACGTAGATCTTGTTGCAGCATTAAAGGTAAGTTTCATACAGTTTATTTCTTAGAGTGAATCACTTCAGATTTACACTTCGCTATTTTTCTGAATTTCCCTAATAGTTACACTTTTCTAATCTGGGTTACTGCGGCCAGAACACAATGTCCTAAGTGATAGACGACTCACGGCTGTCGAGAGAAACTGCAGCAACTGCTTTCAGAGAATATAACTATTTGGAAGCTCTTATTTCAATTAAATTAAATTTATTAACCAAAGAATTCGTACAGAACTATCAAATCGTCAAAATATTTGAGGTATTATTACACAGTATTTAAAATCTAATACTTACACTTATTTACTATACCAAGATTACCACAAAGTTACACAAATTACTGTTTATACATGGTAGCACTAATACAATGTGTACAATCACAAATCACAACTTATTTATACAGACATTGACACTATTATTGCTATGTTTATGGGTAGAAAAAGTGTAAGCTGGGACAAACATACTGATAGGTTAGTAGTGAAGCGAGGCCGAGTTTGTTTACTTCTCTGTCACCTAAGAGCTCCAGTAACATTTAAGGTCCTCAGAACATTTTAATTTGCTTATTTTCATTATCTACTGTCATACACTGTAACACTGTAAGTGCTATAACAGTAAGATAATATTTAAGCAGCAAAAGAAGACTAAGAATTATCTGTGGTATACCAAAATCAGAAATCTGCAGAAATCATTTCAGGAATTTCAATTTCTGGAACCCACCAAGTTTGTATATGAAACAGTAATTATTAACTGATATGAAGGCTAACAACACAAATTTTGTCAGAAATGCTCAAATACACAATAATAATACACGTAATAGATATAAATTTCACACATATTTTCATAAAACTAAGATGTTTGAAATTTCTTTAAATTTTATGTGTTTAAATATTATATAAAATTTGAAGTCATTCATTCACTGAAAGGCTAGAAAAGTATTACTATTGGGAAATACAGAAAAATAACATTGTGCAGATACGAAATATTTGGCTCTGATCAGACATAAATTGTATGTTACAACAAAATCTACATTATATGTGTAGTAAAGTTATGTCTAGCTCTTACAGTTTACCAGTCATACAGAAGTCGTTCATAACAGAAAAGATTTCTGAGGACGTTTCCTGCAAATTTAAGGAACACATTTCGTTTGTCATATACATATTTTAGACATATAGTACTTTAATTAAAACCATTGGAGCTGTTTATCACAATTGACAAAGTCGATGATTTTGAGAAGGTTTTCATTTGAGGGGCGTTTTTTAAAAATATATTCTTAAACTTCTTCACGTGTCACCATTGAAGATGCTGAACTCTATATAAGTTTGGTATTTAAAGGTTTGCCAGCTTTGAGCTTCGATGAAAAGGTGGTTTTTAGATTCAGGTGATACCAGAATATTTATTTCTTATGCAATCTTAACATCAAGAGAATGAAAATTGTCCTCCACATATTATGTATGAACGTGGTACGGAAAGTATTATTTTATCACTAAACATTTTCTCGACGAAGGAATCCAGTACAAACATGTAGTTCAAATGTCCCGCGTGTTTACTGAGTGACTGCGAGCAGAGCACACAGTGGAACTGTCATGTAACACGAAGTACACGCTTTGCGCTACAGATGGCGCGCAAGTTGCATTTTTTGTATATATCAATGTGTCTTAGTTATTAAACATACTATCTAGAGTAATACAATGGCAATATTTAGTTTTTGTGCCATATATGTCTTAAGTGTGATGAGCTGTAAGTTGGTACCTTTATTTTATACAATAATCGATGTAGACTGACAATAATTACTGTGGTTCAGAGCAAAGGTTTACAAAAACTACTATAAGTCTAACAAATTCATCATCTCTTCATTGTTTCATTCTATTAAGATACTGTTTAAATCAATGAAATAAGGGAGTGTTTACTACATGAAATAAGCTGCTAAATAGGACTGTTGTCGAATAGATGTCTAACAAATAGTTGAAATACTGACTTTCACTAGGGCAATGTTACACAAGAAGTTTTTCAGCTTCCAGCACCTTAGGCTTTCAAATTAGGAATAGTTGAATATCTAGAGAACAAAAATTGTATATGTGTCACTCTTTTTATCAAACGGAATCTATGATTACTGTTCAGATGGTATTTATTTTTGAAAATTGCTACTCTTCGCATATATTTCTCTGTGTGACTTACACGATTTTAACTTCACTGTTTGATATATGGTACATGTGTGGCGAAGGATCTTGAAGGCAATAATACTGATTCAACGATCGATTCTTTCTCTTTTAGGGAGCAGTAATTGTAGAAATTATGAACATGCAGAAAAATGTATTGTGTTCATTTTGGGACTACTTTAAATGGAAATGATATGTAGAATTGGAAAACGACCCCAATGGTTGGAACGAATGACATAACATATTACTAAAATACAATAAAAGCAGCGTACTAGACTTACAAGAAAATTCTTATAGATCTTGTGTGATCTACATTTGCAATTTATCTTCATAGAATTACGATAAGGGAATTAATAAAAACGATTTATAAGCTTGTAGTAGTCGATGCAACAATACTTTAATCCGACATTTAATGACTATTCAGAAGAAAAGCTTAGTGTGCTAATAGAAAATGTCTCAATACCTTTTCAGTTATTTGGATTACTTATATTAATCAACAGGGAGTGAAATGCGAGGTAGAACCCAAGTGACGTACGATTCAGTAGAGTGCGTGATCTGTACTTGGATGCCCTGGGTTCTATTCTTGGGAGCCCCGAGAGGTTTAGCGCTACGAGGATAGTTTATAGTGACCTCGGATGCGTGCGAACTGAAAACGTCGGAGACTGCGTCTTTGCTTTTATTTGTTGTTATTGGGATCTGATCGCCCTATCAGTCTCTCTCCTACTTCCTTCCGATGAAGTTAGAACCATAATTTAAAGATAATCTACTCCAATTTGGGTGCTCTCTCTTACCTTCTTTAATACATTAATCCAACGTCCAAGACGTCGTCCTTTATCAAGGACATGCTATATTTGTATACTAAGATAGCTGAGCTGTCGAACACTCAATAATTCGGAGCCCTAATGGACGATAGTTTATCCGACAATCTATTGTTACTGTTTTAACTTGGTTAACATTTAAAGTTATAAGTAGACCGAGAAAAAAATGTAGTTGGAGGCGTGGTTTACCAACTCTAGCTTTCACCCTCTGCCGTCATTTCAGTTTGCCGACACTCCATGGCGCGGACTGCACTGTTCGCCCAGGTACTGGATGCGGCCTCCTAAGGCCCGGTTGCATAAAAATCGCTAACTGTAGTTCATTTATAATCGAAGATGAAAATTGAACTAAGTTTACGAACCCGTGTGGGTTGTAAAATGCTGATCTTATCAGGTGAACGCCGTTTAGTTCAGATCTGAGATCACAAAAGCGGATACGGCAACATCGCCAAACATGTTGCAACTTTCGTGTTGTATCGAAAGGATTCGAGATTTATCGGAACTATTCGACTCTGTATTACACTATTGCGCAGAGTAGCCAATATAGACATAACAAAATCTAAAAAAAAATCTTTCGCTTTATGGTTATTAGTCCTATAAATAGTGTTCTTTTATATAAGCAGTATAACAATTTACTCTATATTAAATCAGTTTTACAAAAGTTAATCATTTCGCTTACTTTATCTCTATTATATGTCTAATGTACATAATTTTCATTTTCGTTTGTTTACAACATTGTGAGTTGGAAAACATAAACAAAAAAATGGAAGTTCAAGTAAAGAAGATACGTTCTGCGAATTTTAAAAATGAAGAAAAAACTATGTTGGTGCACATTGTCCTCCAATATAAAGATGTAATAGAAAATAAAAAAACGGACAGCAAACCGACAAAGAAAAATGAACAGGCGTGGAAGGAAGTAACAGTAGAATTTAATTCTAGAAGTTGCGTTGCACGTGACCAGAAAGCATTAAAACAATGTTACGAGAATATTTAAAAGCGGACAAAAAATGAACGCTGATGACAAAGTTTAGACACATAAAACAGGTGGAGGTATATTTGTGCCGTCTTCCTTAGACGAAACTGGACACAAGCTAATTGCAGCACTAAAGCCGCAATTTAATCCCATTAGCTGCGACTTTGACGACGACGTGGGCTTCCACACTGAGGAAGTTGCAGAAGTGACTGTGGATGTCATGTGTTCACCCCAAGTGGACTTCAATGATGTCCAAATGGAGGTCGTGGACGTCTGCAGATCCGAGAATTCGGCGGAAATGTTGCGGCTGATTGAACCAGGTCCTTCAGCTTCAACTACACCCCGGTCTTCATATACTGTAAAGAAAAGGAAGGAAGACGTTAGGGAACAGTTTTATAAGAGGAGGCTGGAATGTTTGGAAAAAGAACACGAACAAAATATGAGATTTGCTAGAGAAGAACATGAACTAAGAATGACTATTACAGTTGCAAGCAGAGGTAGAACAGAAAAAATTAAATTTAAAGCAGTGAAAAGTAAGGTTATGTAAATTAAAAATAAATAGTGATTACCTGAATGTGTTGTTAATTAGTGCAGTTCTCAGTGCTGTGTTTTCCCTTCTATCTCTTTGATCTAAATCAGGTATAGGCAGTTCTTGGTACACTCTCCTTCCTCTGTAAACAGCATCGTCTACGTCAGGAATGTCGTCTGCATTAATGGCCAAGGTATGTAATACAAATGTTGCTACTATTATGGGAGGAACTCGAAGTAATTGCACACCTAATTTCCTTCTTAAGCATGGGAATCTTCTTTTGACAACACCAAAACACCTTTCAATAATTGATCCTGTTGTCTGTGAGCCCTGTTATATGCTCGTTCTGCAGGAGTTTCTTCGTGCAATGTAGGTGTAAGTAAATAATGACAGCAGCGATAAGTACTGTCCTCTAGGAGCACACCTCGGGGAAATTGTTCAGCTTCAAACTGTACATGAATTCTAGAATTTCTAAAAATATTGCTATCATGTGCTGAACCTGGCCACCTAGCAACAACATTCAGGAATCGAAGCTTTGAGTCACAGATAGCTTGAACATTTAAAGAAAACCAGCCATGGTGATTTCTGTAAATCTAGACATTATTCCTACCAGGTGATATGATTAGGATAATGAGGTCTTAAAGCTGCAATCTCCCTTGTAACTCTATGGATTGTTCAACACGCTGTTCCTTTATTTATATTACATATATCCCCAATCACCAATTGGAAGCTTCCAGTTGCATAGAACCATAAGGTGAGCAGGATCATAAATATTGGATTGAGTGCATAATTCCTCAGGGTTTGTGTTCTTAACTGTGCATGTAGCCTATGCTCCAGTTCTTCAACTACATGCTTTGATAGTCGAAATCTCATTTTGAATTCTCTGTCATTAAGTTCCATGATGGGATTTACTCTATGTTGGAAAACACGAGGAGCCCTTTCAAATTCAAATTTCTCACCATCAGAGATATCAGAGTAATCTGAAAATAATAAAAATGTATAGGTTATGAACACAAACAGTGCATCATTAACTGACATTTGTGAAATAAAAGGATAATCATATATCCAAGTAACCACAAAAAATGCATTACTCACCATTTTATTTAAAGTTGCACTACTTATTTCTTCTCAGGAACTATTGTGTAAATTCTGCAGTTCTGCTGATCTAAGTTGAACCAAGTTAACTGGAGAAAATTCACCAGTTAGATTTGATCTTAGATCAAGAGTACATGAACTTAGTCCAATGTTTCTACACTCAAAAGTTCAGCTTGACTGAACATCATTTTCGTATGCTTGAACTTATATTATCTTTTAAGCAACCGGGCCTAAGTGGAAGTTGTGGCAGTCAGCAGGGGTGTAGGGCTCGGTAAAAAGAATGGCGGGGCTTTTGTACAGATTGATGGACATCCGCCAACGCCTGTACCAATCTTGTGTGCGACGTAGATGTCTCTGAATTGGTTTGAAGGATCTAACTCGGTCTGTCTTTGCAGAAAACAAAACTTTGGCAAAGTACTCTAAACCAATACTCCCAAAAAGTTCGTCAAACACTTACAGAGGTCAATCAGAAACAATACACGGAGTATTTAGCTGATCTTAAAGCACTAATTGGAGCGTTCAGCTTCGTTTGTGAAATTATCGATATGTGCACAAAATTCAAATACCTTGTTAAAATGAATCCAGCACTTCTTTTATCCCTTCCATAATATGATTCTCCTCAGAAAACGCACTTATTTTGCAACTATTAATGAATACGTAATCGAAAACCGAATTGCATTTCTAACGCAGTATTATGTTTTATATGCTGCCATCTGTGTATTTCATCTCAAAGTTCTAGAGAAGACACTGCCATCTGTAAGAACTAGCGCCGTGATGTACTCTGTAGGGATATCTACAACCTACGTTAATCTGAATTGCCTTAATATTCTGTATAATATACATATATGATAATTTTTAAAAGTAGTATAAACGATTATTTTAAATTAGCCGTTGTTTTCGCTGCGATAAAAATGAAATAGTAACCTCCAGCTAACTGCTGCAAGCATCTTAACACACGAAACTCAAGTAGAGTTCGACAATCTGAATGAAAATTGCTATCGAATTATATGATACCTGTAAACAACTTAATTATTCCTTGGTTTCCATTAACATTTGGTGTGTTGCCTTGCTTTATTTTGATAAATTCGTCCTTCCGGGTTATAAAACTGATAAGAACGATTGAATATAAGGTTCTACCATCAAGTGTACTATTTCTAAATCAATAATGACGCAGTTTTACTTGCGAGTAAATCCAAACCATTGTCAATAAACAGTTAATGCTGATATCTGACGAGAGATTTTCAAACTATTAAACGCTCCCTCTGCTCTGAACCGAATAAACTTGTCCGTTGGGGAATGTCATTACCGGTTACCATGCATCTATCGCTTTGAAGGAATATGCAAACTTAGTAAATGGGGAGGGGAATAAATTAAGAACAAAAAATTGTTTAACTTGGGTTCCGTAATGCTACTACCCAGCAAAATGTACAATAATCCTAGAAAGTAATTGTTCTTTCACATTAGCCGTATGTAGCACGAGGTTGAAAAATAATCAATGCCATTACTGGGATTTGAACCACAGATCTCGCACATTCCAACTAGTTGCTTTAACCACTGAGCTCGGAAGATTCGAGGTTCAAGCCCTGTGCATAGCACAGAATTTTTCGATCTAACTCTTCGTTTACAGTAACACTTATTATTTATTTGTAAGTTTAACCGCATTTATGGTTATATCACTACATAATTTAGTAAGATATCCAGAATGAAAAAATAAATTAAGTAATAAAATGGTTCATTAGTTTACGTCATTATGAATTTTGGTGCCTAAGTCGCACAGAATTAGAGCAGTGCGAGCAGCAATTATATGTATTTAGTTTAAACTCAAAGAAAGGTTATACATGTGTTTAGAATATATAGCCCAAATAATGTGATGTGTACTGCAATTAGGATAGCCAGGTTACCAGCAGAAAACAACGGAAGTTCCAGAAATGCTTCTCATTAAAGTCTGATATTTAAAAGAAGATACGGGTAGGTCATTTGTTTCTCCACGTGAGTAGTGCAACGTTGCCCACCAGATCCCCTTTCTTTATTCTCTCAACTGTATGCACAGTTAATCTGTATTAGCCTACTTCAAAAACAGAAATAGGTAGTCCACATATTCACTGAGTTGTATGGTCTTGACATGTGTGAGTTCCTTTCGATAATTGTTTGTACTATGTAACTAATATTCCATACTTACCGTTATTGTTGCTAAGCATCGTAAAATGACATTCCCGCACTAGGTCGCACCGTGACTCAGTGGTTAGACCGCTTGGCTCTCACCAAGATGTCCGGGTTCGTTCCCAGGCGACCGCAAAGTGAGATAAGTGGTGGCAACACGGTGCTGGGGCGGGTTCTCTCCGGGACCCCCCGTTTCCTCAGGCATCTCATTCCACCGGAGCCCCATCTTCATCTCATATACCATCAGTGTCACCGCCTGCGGCGCCGTATGTAGTAAAATCGGGCGTTAAACACTACACATATCATTTCATCCCGCAATAGTGCGACAAGTATTTCTGCATAGAAACACATATACGCGATGCACGTTCTAAAATATGTTGGATTCGATTATATTTATTAATATTTCAGCTAATATCTTAACTACAAAAATTCATATTCATATAAATACAGGTAGTGCTAAAAATATTGTTCTGTATGTTCTTTGTAATTGATTTAGTTGAATTACTCATGTTATTTAAGCAAATGACAAATTAATTTGTTATATATTAGTTAGCCAGAATATAAAAAGGTCGCAGGAACTGTCAAAACAAAGTCATTATTCAAATTTTCCTGTCAAATACCACATCCTATTGTTAATTCCTTGAAAGCTCATACAATATTTTAAGTTTATTGAAGCAGAAAATATTAAAGTAGCGATGCAGAAAATGTCCTGTCAGATTCAGCTGGTTATGTTCCAATATTGTGTTGCTACAGAGTATATGAGATAATTACGTGAGCTTTTAGAAAATAAAACAACTTCGAAGCTGCAGTCACAACTCTCAAAGTACACGTAATTATTTTCTTGCCTCTATAGCAATGCGGTAGTGGAACATATCACCAGCTGAGCAAGTCTGAAAAATACAGCAATCGTTGCGAAAACGTTAAGTCTTTGGAGGCGCTATTTTTCATAATTTAGTTCGTCACCCGGAAATAGGGCCGCTGCGTTCACCTCGTACTGCCAACGATTATTATGGAAGGTTCACTTCTAATGAGTATATGCTCTTTGACCTGCACCACTCTTTTGTGAGACGGAGTTATCGCTTAATTGGGTTGAAGGATCTGACTCTGTCTGTAGAACACCTCGTCAACGTACTATTCACGAAAAGTCTACAAGATAAGTGAATATCTTCGATAGGATAGCCGACATCAATACGCAATTCATGAAGCAGTAATTGGAGCGTTCTGCTTCGCTTGCGAAATGATCAATGTCTTCACAAAATTCAAACACCTTGTTAAAAAGGACCCACCACTCCTTTTATCCCTTCCATAATATGTTTCTCCTGAGAAAACACAGTTACTTTGCAACTATTTAAGAATAACTCATCGAAAACCGATTTACATTTCTAATACAGTATTATGTTTCACATGCTGCCATCTGTGTATTTCATCTCAAAGTTCTATGAAGACACTGCCATCTGTAAGAACTGGCGCCGGGATGTGCTGTGTAGGGTATATCTACAACCTACATTATTCTGAATTGCCTTTATATTTTGTATTTAGAATATGATAATTTTAACTCGAGTAGAGTTCAACAATTTGAATGAATAGTGCTATCGAATTATTTGATACTCGTAAACAACTAAATTATTCCTTGGTATCCATTAACATTCGGTGTGTTGCCTTGCTTTATTGTGATAAAATCTTCCTTCCGAGTTATATAACTGATAACGATGGAATATAAGTGCTGCCATCAAGTGTACTTTTTCTAAATCAATTATACCGCAGTTTTCCTTGCGAGTAATTCCAAACCATTGTCAACAAACAGTTAATGCTGATATCTGACGAGAGATTTTCAAACTATTAAGCGCTCCCTCTGCTCTGAACCGAATAAACTTGTCCGTTGGGGAATAACATTACCGGTTACAATGCATCTATCGCTTTGAAGGAATATGCAAACTTATTAAATGGGGAGGGGAATAAATTAAGAACTAAAAATTGCTTAATTAAACTTTGGGTTCCGCAATGTTACTGCCCAGTAAAATGTACAATAATCCTAGAAAGTAATTGTTCTTTCACATTAGCCGTACGTAGCACGAGGTTAAAAAAAGTAATCAATGCCATTACTGGGATTTGAAGCATGGATCTCGCTCTTTCCAACTAGTTGCTTTAACCACTGAGCTCGGAAGATTCGAGGTTCAAGTCCTGTGCATGGCACTGACTTTTTCGATCTAACTCTTCGTTTACAGTAATACTAATTATTTATTTGTAAGTTTAACCGTATTGATAATGGTTATATCACTACATAATTTAGGAAGATATCCAGAAAGATCATAAATTAAGTAATAAAATGGTGCATTAATTTAGTTATAATAGTCATGATGATTTTGAGATCCTAAATCGTACAGAATTAGAGCTGTGCAAGCAACAATAATATAAATTCAACTATTTAGTTTGAACTGAAAGTAAAGTTATACACTTGCATAAAATATGTGACCCTCAGTCAGCCGCCAGCTGCTTGAACGAATGAATGATTTTGCTTATCCTCTTGAGGGTTTTGACTACCTACATTTTTGGACTTCTCGTGAATAATATGTGGACGAGGTGCTGTTCTAGACATACTCAGATCCTTCAACCCAATCTCTCACAAAAGAGTGGTGCAGGTCATAGAACATATACTTATTAGAAGTGAACCATCCATATTAATTGTTGGCAGCACGAGGTGATCGCAGCGCCCCTATTTCCAGGTGGCTAACTAAATTATGAAAAATAGCGCCTCCAAAGACTACGTTTTCACAACGATTGCTGTATTTTTATACTTGCTTAGCTGTCAGCTGCTGATGTTCGCGTACCGCATTGCTACAGATGCAGAAAAATAATTACGTGAACTTTGAGAGTTTTGACTGCAGTTTCGAAGTTGTTTTATTTTCTAAAAGCTTATATAATCTGTAGTAACACAGTATTGGAACATTATCAGCTGAATCTAGCAGCGAATTTTCTGCATGACATCTGTAATATTTTCTGCTTCAATTAACTCAAAATGTTTTATGAGCTTTCAAGGAGCTAACAATAGGATGTGGTATTTGATATTGAAATTTGAATAATCACATTGTTTTTACAGTTACTGCTACCTTTTATTATTCTGGCTAATTAATATATAACAAATTAATTTGTCATTTACCTAAATAACATGAGTAATTCAACTAAATCAATTACAAAGAATCTATAGAACAATACTAGCTCTAAAACAAAACACTTAAGTGATGCAACATGGCTAATTCAATTAATTACAGAGAAACTTTAGCAAAACTTTCTGTGTAATATTACACACATTTGTAAATCATGTGAATAACTCAGTAACCTTTTTCCATTTAAAACAAAGACACTTTAACATAGAGCTACAGCTGCTGCACAAAGTAATATAAATGACAGAAAAGATAAATTTGAATATTTTACAAATTGGCTTTAATGTGATGTTTTGTAATAACACTGTAGGGATTGCTGAAGGGCTTAAAGTGATGAATAACATGAGTAATTTATTGTATTACATGGAAACTTTAGCATAACATTATAATAATTTAGCTATGTATTAAGTATTATACATGCTTCAAACTTAATGAGATTAGTTGCCCCTGGCATTTACCTAAGGTGAAGGAAAAACCTTTGACAAAATACCTCAAACATGTAATGAAATACACAAATAAAAGTACAAAAATAAATCAATGTAATCACAGTATTACACTATACCATATCATTAAACATACACACTCATATATATCAGGTACTGAGCCTTTTCCTGACAGTGTAGTTGCTTCAAGTATGTCCCCAAGTTGAACAGTGGCTTTGATTTCAGTAAGTAAGAAAAACGGTGTTCTAGGTACTAGGGTTTCTAGATTATCTTTGTCTCCGAAAAAGTGTCATATGTATGAAATACATAGAAACACAGTGACATTTATTTATGACATTTAAGGACAGAGGAACTAAAACCTCCAAGTTAACATATGCTAGTGAAAATCTGATGCTACTATTAAAAACCTCCACAATCAGTTATATACATTTCTGGATGATTTTGGCCATACTAGTTCTCTGGGGATGATTTTACTTCAATTTTCAAAGTTCCAGATAGCAATGTTACATGGCACACCAAAACTCATCAGTTATATGTAAACAGGATGTAGTTTAACGAGAAACACAAGAGAATCCCGACCGTTAGAAACTCACAGAAAAGCAAAATAATAAACATTACCATTTGCTTTCAATGTTTGTAGCCAGTGTTTTGTTTCCATGGTGCCACATGTTGTAAGAAATAACCATCATACCAACACACAAAATTCCTCCAGAAACTTTGCCCGCTAATTTCAAATGTATTAATTTAGTGCATTCAATCGAACTCAAATGACAGAATTCTGTAAATCCAAGGGTCGGCACGTACGTGCACACGGGCATTTAAATTGTCATGTGAAGGTATTTAAATGCCTGAAACTCATACATTTAGTTGGATTATGATACTATAAGGTTCAAAGTATTTTATTAGCTTAAAAACAAACAAAAAGTATTGTTTTCCCACATTTTTAGCCAATTTCGCTGCTGCATTCCCTTAAATTGATCAACTTAATTGTAAATGTGTTGTATTTAAAGTTCACCCCCAAATGCAGAACATATAACTAACTAATCCGAATTTGTTTTATTTATATAGATGACTTCAGACAACTTTCTATGGCGGCACGAAGTTCGCCGGGTTAGCTAGTAAAATAAAATTAGTTCAGAGGGAGCTTAGTGGTTTGAAGTTTCCTCGTCAGAAATCGGGGACATTGCCTTAGATATGTTTTAGAAGTAGTACCTACCCTTGGTGGCAGCACCTTATGTTTCACCATTTTAACGGTTCTATAAACTGGCAGGAAGATATCGCAATGAAGCACGGAAACAGTAATCACACCGAATGTTGGTGGAAACCAATGAATAGTTTAGTCATTTACGAGTATAGAATAATTCGATAGCAATTTTCATTTCGATTGTCGAACACTAATCGAGTTTCGTGTACCTAAGGTGTTTACAGCAAATAGTTGAAGGTTAGTATTTATTTTTATCAGAGCGAATGCAACTGCTACTTGTTTACCACTTCTAAAATTGGCAAATAATAAATGCAGAATATTAAGGCACTTCAAATTAATGTAGGTTGCAGATATTCATGATAAAGCAAATTCTGGCACCAGTTCTTACAGATGGCAGTGTGTTCCTTCTCTTGAGCTTTTAGACAAAATGCAGAGAAGGCAGCACAAGAAATATAATACAGCACTAGAAATATGGCTTATTTTCTGATAAGCTATCCTTTAACAATTCCCGAAAATTGTGTTTTCGAAAAGAACATCCTATTATGCAGGAGATAAAATGAGTGCTACTTATTTTAAAGAGGTATCTAACTTTGGTGCTCAAATCGATCTTTTCACCAGTGCAACAAAAGTCAGCAATTAGAGTTTTAAGAACAGTACGCTCGTGTCTACCAAACAGCGCATGATACAACTAATACATGAATTTTTGGATTCCGGGATAGCGCCAGCGCTTTTTCCCGGAATAAACATTGTATTTATAACAAAGCCTAAGACGACTTCGTTTACAAGGGCACACCGCATCACATCATCCCGGGGACCGAGACCGCTGGTCAGAGTGGAGCCAGCCAGCACCGCGGATCTGGAGGCTGCGCTGGTTTGAGGACCGAGGCCAGCCGACTGACCCGACCAGCTCCACATCGCCGCCACTGCGCCTACGGGCATACAGCAGCATCCTGCGCTGACGAGGCGTGGTGCCACCACTATGGTACCTCCCATCTTACCTCGGCCTGCACACAGCCCGACCTCCGCCGCTGTCACCGCTATTTTCCCCCTTGTGGAGGGCACAATCACTACTTAGGGCAGGTGCTCTGCTCCCTGCATCCCTGTAGGAAGGCATCACCTGTCCCACCAGTATTATTTCCTCAGCGACAGCCGAGTTCACAACAGCCACCACATCAGCAACCTCATCAGCCAGCAGTACCTCACACTATCAGCCAGGAGCAGCTCAGGGAGGAAGTCCGGGGACTAGGGTACGCCGTTCAAGATCTCCATTCGGAGCTCCTGGTCATAACGGCCACTGTCCACCTTGGAGGAACTTCTAAGAGAGCTCATGGCCTCATCTGCTCAAGAAGCTCCAGCAGTCGAGGATCTCAGGGCTGAGCTTGCAAAACTTCAAGAGGACATACAGGAGAAGCATGACCAACACCTACCTCATTGGTCTCCGGAGGCTCATCAAGGAGGAAGTGGCAGACCTCCAGACGATATTTGATGGACCCAGCACAAGAGGTCGACACCAACCGGGATAGAATTCCTTCACTCGTCCTTAATTCCATAGTCGTTGTGCTAAGCGAGGCGGGGGAGCTTTTTAGACTCCAGGTATTGCCCTATGGAGTATCCATCGCTCCCGGGTAGAAGGAGGCCCGGATCCTTGCTCCTACGGGTCCAGGAATAATGGGAGTAGGTCCTCTGCACTTAACAGTCACTTTCAACTTTCAAGTGACGACCACTCACCACTCCTTAAATCTCATTCACTTCCAACTCACGACCACTCACCACTCCCTAACATATTACCCACAATAGAAATTAATTATTCTTTCACACTGGCCGTGTGTAGGCTAAATTGTGGAAACGTAGAATCAGAGACTCATATCGGCACGGTGGGCATAATAGGTCAATGGTAGAGCGCGTGGACGGAAACCAGAAGATCCGTGGTTCAAATCCCTGCTATGGCATTGGATTTTTCAGTCTGACTCTACGCTTCCATATTACCCAGAATTTGGTTATACATCCACTCGTAATACGCAAGGGCGTAAACAGGACCTCGGTCAAGCTTACATCCTGCCGCTTTGCTCACCTTGACACAGGCCAAGGATCCATGAAAGTTCAACATTCAAACTTTCAAAAATTCAACAATTTAAACATTTCAACAAAAACACTAATCTTAAAATCAAAACAATAATATTATTTAAACTTCCATAAACTTCACATATATTTTAATTTAAATATAACTTTATAAATTAAAGTATCAAACATGATTAAATACCATTACAAAATACCAACTCTACCAAAAACAAGAAAAAACGTTTCTTTTAATTTAAATTATCCTTCATAACATATAAATATCAAAATTATCATACATTTCTATTAAAATCCTTTCAAAATATCATTTATACAGTTCATAATATAACACAACATTTAAATTTAAACTATCATACATTTTCAAATTAAAACGCTTCCTTCATATTTACACTTACATATACAAAAACAATTAAAAAACAATCCATCTTTAGAAACGTTTTATATATTTTCACAACTCAAAACAAATTAATCGTTTATAGATAAAAATCAACTCTATACATTAACCAAAACTCCATAAAACCATTACTCAAGCCGATACTTCTTAAAACATCACCATAATCCACTTCTTAAATATAAAATTCACTTCTTCCTTCATTTCATCACTAATAATCCACAAGTTAAATATTGAATTCAACTTAAGAACTTCTGCATCATAACACTCACTACACATACTTGCTATGCAAATTTCTAAGAGTGTGTGGAACAATAAACAGAACATTTAGAAACAAAATAAGAGGGCTGTTTTTTCTTTTTTCAACCTCCGATCGTTCCTTGCCGACGCTACGCGGGCAGCAGAAAGCGGGTATGCGCTGTCGGCGACTGCGCAGCTCTTGCACTACACACTCCGCCATTGTTGACATTCAGTCGTCAGTCGGCGTTGTGCTACAGCCACGTAAACATGGCCGCCATTATTGATGCTCCCGCCAAGTGCGAATTGCGAAGTGTAATTCGTTTTCTACAGGCTGAAGGCCATGGTGCTGCACAAATCCATCGGAGGATGAGTCGTGTGTATGGCGAAAACTTCATGAGTGATGGTGTTGTTCGTGAATGGTGTCGAAAGTTTAAAGATAGTCGTAATGATGTGCATGATGAAGGGGGTCAAGGACGCAAATCATCCGCCATACAGTCCTGACTTAGCACCCAGTGACTTTCACCTTTTTCCTCAGCTGAAGACGTGGCTTGGTGGGAAGCGATTTCAAACCAATGAGGACCTTCAAACGAACGCCAAGGACTACTTGAATTCACTGGCGGCAACTTTCTTTGAAGAGGGAATTGAAAAGCTTGTCCACAGATATGACAAATGTCTCAATCTCTTCGGTGATTATGTCGAAAAGTAACCAGAAGTGTACTATTCTTTTGGTAATAAAATTATTGTTTTATATGAACTTGTGTTTTATTTATAGCCTATCGGAGGTTGAAAAAAAAAAGGCTCTCGTACGTAAAGAAGCAAAATTAAAGTTCTACAAAGTTATGGCTGTACCTATACTGACATACGGAAGTGAGACTTGGACGTTAAGTAAAAAGCAACAGAGTAAAATACAGGCTTCAGAAATGAAATTCTTGAGAAATGTGAAAGGATGCACGAAGAGAGACTTAATAAGAAATGAAAATATAAGAGAAGAGCTGGACATTTTTAGTATGAATGATAGGTTAAAAGATCTCAAACAAAAATGTAAGGAACATGTTGAAAGAATACCAGATAACAGACTTACAAAACAAATATTACAGTATCACCTAAGGGTAGGAGATCGGTGGGCAGACCCAGGAAACGATGGCTGGAGGACTTCGAAGGTGGAACAGGCACTTGATTGCCTATGCCATGAAGTGAAGAAGAAGAAGAAGAAGAAGAAGAAGAAGAAGACACAAACTTTCATCTAAAACATTTTCTTTATCCATCACTACACCATTTCCTCACTTAATCGCTTCATATCTTCTTACTTCCATAACACACATCTGGGAGAGAGAAAAATCCCTCCCCCCAAAACACCAAATCACAAACAAAACTACTATTTCACTTTAAACACCTGGGGGAGGGGCAGATCCCCTACAAAAATACTACAAAAATAAAAGTGATAATATTTTTATTTATGGGAGGGAATCTCCTTACACTATTTCCAAACACTATACTTTTTTCACTTTAAGCTGAATTCCTGCAGTTAACTTCACGTTCTACTGCTAGCTGGATGTCATCAGACGAAATTCCAACGATCAGCCATGAGACGGTACCTGGTTCATCTGCAGGAGCTCTCTTCATCCTCCTCGGAACTGATTGATATGGAAGGAAAATTACGGCTCTCTTCATCCTCCCTGCTGTCCTCTCCGGATCCTCTGAACGGTATGATCCCTCTCCTATTACCCCAATCTTGTCGACCGAGAGATACATAATATCCTCTTCTTCTATTTCCATTTTATTATCCGTCAATTTCAATATCTGCTTGAATAGTAAAACTTCTTCCATTACTAGGATTAATTCGTCTTTGTGATCGTCTTAGAACACTGGGAGATTGAATATCTTGTTCTGGAATATATTCGGGTAAAGAAGATTTCCATGCCAATTCACTTATAGTATTTCCTAGTTTGGCTAGTATATTATATAGCTCTGGCGTTCTTATTATATTCCATAAGTGATTACCTCTTAATGCATTTCTTCAATAATTTCATCTTCATACACGGTGTATTCAAACAAAACATGTTCCGGATTATCGATTTTGTTGCATAAATTACAAATGGGATTATTCAGCTTCTTTATATTGTGCCAATATCTGCCATAGGGTCCATGGCCTGTTAAAAAATGAATTAAACCTTTTGTGGGTTTCACATGCTTCGGTTTTAGACGTTCGATTATGAATGGAAAAACATTCATGGGTTCTTCTGCGTACATTTATCCTGTCCCATCTCTATTGCCAATCTCTCAAAATATGTTTCTTTATTTCTTGTTAGGTGCTGCATACATTTCCTACAATGCTGTTTACTTTATTAAAATTGTTTTTCTTTAACCAAAACAGTGCAGCTCTGAGTCTAATTAGAAGATCTATGGACCATATTCCTGTAGTGACAAACGACAGTTAATGACAGAGGTTCTACTCCCATTATACCTGGACCCGCAGGACCAAGGAGCCGCATCTCCTTCTACCAGGGAGTTACCGAGCTGTAACGACAGATCGCCCAGTGCCTCCGAGGCTCCTTTCATAGGGCAACACCTAGAGACTAACAGGCCCCCCCCCATCTGGTCCTGTGGACTCAAGGCGGGATGGAAGTGAATATGCCACTAACGCGCGCCAACTCCTAAATGGGAAGGTTACCGATATGATCTCGCTGGGGCCTCCTGGTGATCTAGCACACCTTCTACTAGCTATGCTGGCTAGCACGCGTGAATATTAATGGTTTCCCTCAAACCCGTCCGGAGAGTACCCGATCTCCCACGGGTGTCGGGAACCACTGTCCCCTTGAGTCCAACCCAATCCTTCCCCTTCAGCTGCCGTGGTGCGGGCGCTGCGCACCCCTAGCACTCGTGGTACAGATGTATTATTTTATCTGGACAGGAATCCTGTGCGGTAGGGATGAGTAGCAACTGTGGTGGGGATAGTGCACCTATCGCCACAATGCGTCACACGCGTAAGATTACGAGAGGTGAGGGCGGTGCATAAGGTGTCTAAAAACAAATTTCATTCTCGAAGCCAGTTCTGCAGCTCTTATAAACTAAGTTGTAATTCTTACTATGGTAGTAATTTTCTACGCTTTTGTTGGACCTTAAATAGTACATAGGCATGTACTATTGTTCTCCTCCAGCAGGCATGATAAACAACTGTCGGCCTTTCAATATCGCTGTAGGGTCCCTGTAACGTATTTCACTCCACGCATATGGTCTAGTATGTGCTGTATTTATATAAGTTTCATCCATATAAACTATATAAACTTCACTTCGATATCTCCGAATATTTCGTAAATACTTAAGACTTTTTGCACGTATGGTGCGACGTTCGATTAAAATTTGTTTGTCACGCTTAATGTTTTTTTCTTCAAATAATCCTAGCTTCAAAAGAACTTTTCTTAATGTTCAGACACTGCTTTGGAAGTCAGTAGAATTTTTAGCTTCATAAGCACTTTCTTCAAGGTTGGTCTAAATTTTTCCTGTGCTTTAAAAGTTATTCATAGTTCGCCTAACTACTTCTGAATTAAAACATCCAAATTAGATTTCGTGCATGTTCTTAATCTTTGTTTTCTGGGCATGGATAAGGACGTTGTTGCACTAGCACCAATGACTCCTAAACTGCTTTCAGACACAACTGTTGCCTCAGATACCCTTCCCAGAATTTATATAGCTAACCCAGACCATTGTACCTTTTTTTTTTATAAATCTATGGATATTGGTTATTACTTATCGTGTTTTTAAATGTAGCACTTTATTTCGTAATGTGCTACTATGAGGCGTGATTTATAAATGCTCTCTTGGAACCAGGTGACAAGCATATTTTGAAACAAGCTGTAGTATTACCGAGTAGCTTTGCACGTGTTTAGTTGCTCGCAACTTTTACGCAACTGACCTGCCCTCCCCTCCAGTTGCAACCGTTCTGAGGTGGACTCGTCCAGATACCACTACGCATCGCTCTGCACTTTTCAAGATAAAAAAATAAATATGTACGCATTTGGAAGTTCCAGGTTCGATTCTCGTGGCCGACCTGTCTGACACATGGGATTTAACGGGGAGCGGTGGGTGTTCCTGTGTCCCCAGGCAAATTCCGCATTGGTTATTACATCCCGGAATTTATTGTCATCTCCATTTTCATTTCTTATCTAGTGGTGTCATTCAGTGTAAGATATCGGCGGAAGGGGGGGGGGAGGTGTTCCTGTATCCGCAGACAAATTCTGCATAGGTTATTACATCCCCCGAATTTATTGTCCGTCTAATTCATCTCCATTTTTATTCTTTATTCAGTGGTCTCTCAGTGTAAGATATATCGGTGGGTGTCTCGGAGTTGCATGGCAGGATGATTAGCTCTGAGTATTTCAGTGTCCCCAGGTAGCGAGCCACTTCTAAAACATCAAATAAACCACCAATTAGCGTTAAAGATTAGTTATAACTGGAAAGATAGAGTTAGATTGAAGAGTTCAATGCCATAGGCTCGATCCAAATCACTGAGCAGCAGGAGGAAGACCGCGAGATCCGTGAAGTTCAGTACATATTCTTGATGTCCAATAGAATTTGGAAAAGCCATTTTGATTTATTTTTTTCCTTTTACGATTTTTACACATTTTGCAAAAATGTAATTAACTAACCACGAACTGTAAGTTACTTAGATCTCGAATGTATCCTCAACCTGATAAGTATCACTTACAGCTCCGCGAACAAAATGCAGTTGGAGACGTGGCCTACCACCACTGGAGTCCTCCAGCTTCCTTCGCTGCAGTAGACAAACTTGAATTAAGAGGATGCCACTTCGAGCAATATTTGTAACCTTCGACTTTGTATGGCAGTTCTTAAATAAATGGGGTTCAGATATATTGGTACATATGGAGTTATTTTATTGTTTTGATGTCCGTAACATGCCGTCCAAATATATGACTCAATGATAAGATACAGCACGTATAGTGTCAACTAACCCGTTCTCTCATACCGTACAGGAATTGCTAGCAGCTTGACAAGATGGGACATATGTAAGACGCAGTCTCTTTGTCACGTGTAGTTCAGAGTGAAGATAAATAAGTGCGAAGATCGAATCCTGGATCAACAGCCGTTGCCAACATTAGCACTCGTTTGAAGCATCATGGAAACTTTTCTTGATGGAGTGATTTCAAATAGAGCTTCCCTCTAACAGTCATTTGTCATTGCTGGGGTTTCGGTAAACAACGTCACGACTGCTTCTTTAACCTCCAGCGATTTAAGTTTTCAAATTATAAATATTTTATTTTTGTTTGAAGTACATACGAAAGTAAACAGAGAGACCTGCATATCTAGAGAACTATAATAGGATATATTATATCCCTTTTACTAGGACATGTAAGAGTTTCTCGATCTATATGTTTTCTCTTCAGAAGCCTAGGCATAATAGATTTTTGAAAAACATAACACTGTTGACCAGCAAATATCCTCCTCGTCTACCTCTGTTGGTATCTTACATTATTTTAACCTCAGTTTTTATTATATTGTCCATCAGTGTGATGAATCTGAAGAGTAATGATACTGATTCTAGGATTGATGCTTTCAACTTCAGAGAGCAGAACTTCAGAACTTCTGAACATGCACAACAGGTTGTGTGTTCATATTGGAGCTACTGTAATAGAAAATGTTACGTAGAATTCATAAGCGACATCAAAACTTAAAATTAATGTTATAAAATATCACTAAATTACAAAATCACTAAATCACACACACGCCATGTGAAAGCTCTTTTTCATACGTCATACTTTAGGGACATCTATCAATATTGCTGCTATATAGCATTTTCCTTCCAGACGGGAATGGAACCATTTGTTTGGATTTGAATGCCACCATGTTAATCATTATAACTCCTTATTGCTGATGGACATATTCCGTGTTTATCTAGTTATTTATATCTGGACATTGAACGTAGGAAGCCTAATTGCTGCTGTCTGTAATTGTAATATTAAAATAGCAACCTGAAAATAAACCTAACCTTTAACACGTTTAAAGTTGGCGTGACAGAAGTGAGCTTAAGATCTTGGGAGACCTGTAAGGCGCAGCTACATTAGTCTTGTGTAGTTCGTGTATAAATGACTGCGACCTAAACGACACAACCGAGGATCAAACCCCCAGCTAAGAAGCATGGGCCTTAGCCTGAGTTTTATTTTACGATGTATTTATGGCACCTTTAATTTTCATGCAAAGAGTAATAATTGTTTAGTATTTCGTTGTGAGTATCGAATGTTATTACCATGCTTCACCATTAGCTTTTGGAAAACAATCCGTAAATTATCTTAGTTTGTAGTCATACCCTTTAGATTGGTAGCAACTAAGGGAAGATAGCAAATCATATTTTACTTGGCAGAATATACAGCGCTTAGATAATATTTTTATGGATAATTTAAAACCAAAATATTAAATAATTGAAGGATTTTAGGTTAAGTATGAAACATTCGTTGACAGATCGCATATATCACGACAAATACACTACTTTCTTTGCTAAGTTTCTTTTATTATCACAATAAACCATTTAAATAACATTATAATACGTAGATTGCATAGGTTTGGAGCCTAATAACCCTATAGCTAATTATATTTAATGGACTTCGTCTTTATTGAGTTATGTATATCCGGATATTGAACTTAATAAGTTTCCTGTTTGCTACCTGTGGTTAATATATCTCCATTCAAACCCTACCTTCAACACATTCCAGGTTAACGTGACGGTATTATAACCGCTTCTTAAGTTGGGAAAATTTCATGACGCAGCTACCGTAGTTCTGGGTAGTAAAGGCTGAAAATTAAAGAACTACTCCGAGGATAAGTCGCAGAACCGACAGCTAAAAGCGTTGACCTTGTATATCTAGTACTGCAGTTTCTTTTACAAAGATACGCTACTCTCGAAAACCTCCAGATACTACGTTCACTGAAAGCATCTCCCACAGCATCTATCAGTAGCCGTGATCATCTGCCCGTTAGGGCTTTGCATTGTAGCCGCAATAACCCAGGTTCGAAAACTATAACAATTGGTAAATTCAGAAAAGTAACTAAGTGTAAATTTAAAATGTTTATTCTAAAACTCATCAAACATAAATTGTACGTTACAACAAGACCTACGTTATATGTGTAGTAACACCTTGTCTATTTCTTACAGTTTATCAGTTATACAAAGTCATTCAGTATAAAAAGGACTTTTGAGGACGTTGCCTGCAAATTTAATGTATGCAGTTCATTTGCCATCCACATATTTTAAGCATATATTACATTAATTAAAGTCATTTGAGATATTTATAACAAATGGCAAAAAAGGTACTTAAAATTTATTTCACTTAAGAAGATTTTCACACGTCGCCCTTGAAGATACCGACATTTAATCCGCTTTCCAGATTTGGATTTTGCTGAAAAGATTTTTGCATTTAGATTCCTAAATAGTTATTTCCTGTGCAATCTCTACATCGATAGAATACAATTGATACAAGGCACTGAGCTGCTTTCTCTACCTACTATGTATTACGTGGTCCATAGAATATTATTTTAACACTAAATTAAACCCTAAGAAGCCCTAAGATGAAAACCGGTTCTGCTGAAATATCCCGCGTGTTTACTGAGTGGCTGCGTTCACAGCGACACTGTGGAAGCTTCATGCAACACGAAGTACACGTAACAGTCTCCAGATGACAGGCAAGTTGCAATTATATATCGTATAAACCAATATGTCTTAGTTATTATAAATACTTTCCACAACGTGGCAATTGTGATGCTGTGCTTTATTACAAAAATGTCATAAATGTGAACAAAAATATATTGGAGCTATGCTTTATTTAATGATCAATATAAATCGACAGGAATTGCTGTGTTTCGAAACGAAGGCACGCAAAAGCATATATAGGTTCAACAAATTCAGCTATTGCTTTCATGCACACATTTACAATTTTACTTCAGATATAGAGAAGTTTCTTGCTGGTAATCAGTACAATGATTTCAGAAATTATCATATCTCTGAGTGACATGAAAATATGTGGGGTGTGTCAAGCCCAAGAGCTCAGAAATACCTAAACATAACAACACAACAATGATAACGTACTTGAGGCCTGATAAGAAAACTAATGCCTTTGTACCAAAGGCTGGCATCAGATGAAAGCCTAAGGAGAAGTACATTGGGTAAGCCACAAAATGCAAATGAAAGGTTACATAGCATAATATGGTGCAAATGCCGAAAAAAGGTATTTGTGTCAAAGAAGAGACTTCAGATTGCTGTGACATCAGCCATTAGTGAATTCAATTTATGTTGTACTGCTTCCCTCAAGCTGCCGTGAGACATTATGGACACAGATTTCATCAGCATCTCTAAAAATTAGCCAAGGGAAGGACTAATTACGGTTACTTCACTCAGTAATTTCTGCGAAGGTAACTTCTAAAACATACAGAAGGAAACAAAAATTGAAGAAAACTTCTGCAGAAGAGAGAAGGAAGATGCAGGAGGGTCCAACTTAGACATCTTGAAAGTTTTATTGTGCTTCAAGCTATGTAACTGAGAGGGAAAATGTTTTGGATTTTAAAATTTGATTTACTCAGTTATAGTTTTTTTCAACATTTTTTGTCATTCAAAATCTTCCACACGATGCAGTTTTGATTCTGTCCCCTTAAAATGTTCAACACATATTCTTAGAAAGTAAACAAAGGTTTCTAATACATGAATTTTTAATATTCATTTACTTTTAATGTTATTGACATATAAAATCCTAGGTTTAATCATTTTTTTCGCGCCCGCCTGGTAGCGTAGATGGTAGCATGTCTGCCTCACGTTCCAGAGGTCCCGAGCTCGAATCTCGGTCAGGGCGAGTTACTTGGACAAGGGATATTCTGGGGTTATCCCTTGTCTTGAAAGACGAATGTCGGGTAACTCTAAGCTCCATGGAACCTGGGCTCATTTGAGCATCATTTCACCCATTCCATTCGCAGTCCGATATGACTTAACGTTGGAAAAGTCAATTACAAAAAAAAAAAACATTTTTTCGCCTTTTTTGTTTCCTCCATACCTTATTTTTCCTCTGGAACTAAAGGCAGAATAAGAAATTCATATGATCGATCCTGTCTTCATACACATATAAATATTTTAGAAATAGAAACATTAAAATTTTGATCGTTTTCATCGTGTGGAGTGGTTTGAATTTTGCCCAAATTTTGAATTTCACAAACTAATTACTTAAAAACTATTGAAGACACAAAAGGCAAATTTTTAATTCTGTGTCCACTATGTATCAGAACCAGTGTTGCCAACCAAATTAATTTAAATCTCGCAACAGTTGGAGAAAAATTCCGTTACACTCCGCTACAAAAATATAAAAAAGTAACAACAAAACCTTTCTCTTTGAGGTGGCAGATGACCAAGACGATGGATTAATACTGATTATGAGGATCCAGATGTCTAATGAAGGTGTTTATATATTTAATAAATTAATAACTGTCACCAGAAATAAGTGAAGGGAGATCTGCACTGAGTACCTAAAGTGGTTTAATAACAGTCAGAAGATTCTATTATCACTGTAGCACTTCTTGAAAAATTGCAAACTGATTTTGCAAATTTATTTACATGTTTTTCAGTTATTGGGTATGGGAAACAGCGATTGCCTGTGCTTTGGATGTCTTTTTTTTTTTTTTTTTTTTTTTTTTTTTTTTTTTTTTTTTTTTTTAACTTTTAGGAGTTACTCAGTCTTTGAGTTTATTCCTTTTATTAGACTCAATTTCAGCCATCATGGTAAACCGTGTTTCCTCATCAGCGTTTCCATGGCAACACAAGCAATAGTTTAGCGAATTTTGAAATATTCAAGAAGAGGCACTTCCCTTCAAAACGTATTTCTCCTCCTTGGCACCAGAACACAAGGCTACTGCTTGATTCGGTTAATGTGTAGTGTTTAACGCCCGCTTTTACTACATACGGCACCGCAGGCGGTGACATTTATGATACATGAAATGAAGATGGAGCACCGGTGAAATGAGATGGCGGGGGAAACCGGAGGTCCCGGAGAAAACCCGCCCCAACGCCGTGTTGATTCGATTAACTTTTCGTTAATATATAATTGGTGACATATAAACGCAACGTACTAAAACGTACTATTCACTTGACAACTTGAAAGTATGATTTAAATTGCAATGAAGTCTGAGGCCCAGGTGATGAACGAATGGTGCATCATGCTACATATGGTTAACGTAGCTTGCATAAACATGTTGATAACTTGAGAACCATCGAGTAATGTGTTTATATTGTCAGGCCTGGTGTTTGACGTAAATAGATAATAACATTAGCTACAATCTACATGAGAGATTCTTCTTCAACCAGATTTCTATAAAATTATTATAGCATTAGATTTTAGGATGAGTTCGTGTCCTTTTAATGAAATATTGACAAGAACCCCTACATTTTCCCACTTTTTTGTTTTTCTCCGCTGTCTCCCGAAAGCTCAAATGTCGCTAAGTGTAGCGGAATTCCGCTACGGTTGGCACCACTGCTCACAACTAAGTGGCAACAGTTTTAGCAAGATCTGTTGCAAATTGTTGAATGGCGGTTTTCAGTGCTGCATCCCCTTAAAACTTAAACTGCTATATCTAGCTTTAAAATTTCGTTAGAAAAGTTCAGCATAGCCAAGTTATATGTTAATCATTTCGTACACTGAGCTCAAATAAGGTACAAAATGGCTCAATAATATTATAGAAATCACTTCATACGTAGCTACCAATAAATATACCCTGCAATTTCAAAAAATATATATGCAGGAAAATAGTACAATTTTTTGCACTTACATAAGTTTCTGAAAACTTTCGTTCCGGCGTACAATAGCTCTTCCTCATTTGTATTCAACTTGTATTAGAATATGGTGTCAGCTTAACATGGTTCATTTTTAAGATATATTGTGCATCGAAGCAAAACATCAGTCTCTCAATTTTTAAAGCGTTTAATAAATAGGACATACGGATATATGTATACAAAATAGTTTCAGCTTGCGCGACATCTGTACCACATTATGTATACTTCCCGTTGCATGAAACTTCCACTGTGTCGCTGTGATCACAGCTACTCAGTAAACATGCCGGATATTTGAGCTACACCGGTTTTCTCCTTTGGAATTAATTTTGATATTAACACAGTACTTTCTGTACCACGTACCTAAATGGCAGGTAGAGAGGAGGTTCCTTTCTATCAATGTCAAGATTGGACAGAAAATATATATTTCCGGATCACAAATTAACAAAAAAAAAAAAAAAAAAAAAAAAAAAAAAAAAAAAGGCAATTTTCAGTAGAACTACAAATTAGAAAGCCGTTTAAATACCATACGTATATGTAGGTTCACTGTCTTTAAAGACTACATATTGAGATTTTAGAAAATATATTACAATAACACACTGCCCCTTAAATCTGTCAAAAATTTTGATTATGTCATTTGTTAAAGGAATAGCCCCCATGATTTAATTAGGTAGCTCATGTTTAAAATATAAGGATATAAGGACAACAAGGATAACAAATTTACAGAGCATGATCTCAGAAGATCGTTTCATTCTTTTTTTTTTTTACTTGACCTTTAACTGCTATGGTCATATCGGCGGCCGTTCTCCTTTGGAACATACTGAAGGTGTTAACTCGTTTTCTTTGGTTTTTAATCATTAGATCACGCACACATTCACACTCTCATTCATACTTCCAGACTTTGGGGAAGATGGGGAATTATCTTGGTCGGAGAAAAATCCCCAACCCCACCGTCGGGAATCGAACCCGGGACCCCTAGCACGGCAGGCAGGTCTTTTCATTCTTAAATACTTCTGTGTAAGTCGTAAAGCTAAGAGATAAAACAAAATCTTATTACTTGTATAACGTAGACCTGGTTGAAGCATTAAAGTTAAGTTTCATACAGTTATTTCTTAGAGTGAATCATTTCAGATTTACACTTCGCTATTTTTTCTGAATTTCCCAAATAGTTACACTTTTCTTATCTGGGTTACTGCGGCCAGAACACAATGTCCTAAGTGGTAGACGACTCACGGATGTCGAGAGGAACTGCAGCAGCTGCTTTCAGCAAATACAACTGTTTGGGAACTCTTATTTCAATTCAATTCAATTCTGTTTATTAGCCAAAGAATTCGTACAGAACTATCAAATCGTCAAAATTTTGGGATATTATTACACAATATTTACAATCTAATACTTACACTTATTTACTATATCAAAATTACCACAAAGTTACACAAATTACTGTTTACACATGGTAGCACTAATACAATGTGTACAATCACAAATCACAACTTATTTATACAGACATTGACACTATTATTGCTATGTTTATGGGTAGAAATACTGTAAGCTGGGACAAACACATTGATAGGTTAGTAGTGAAGTGAGGCCGAGTTTGTTTACTTCCCTGTCACCTAAGAGCTCCAGTAACATTTTAGGTCCTCAGAACATTTTAATTTGCTTATTTTCATTATCTACTGTCATACACTGTAACACTGTAAGTGCTATAACAGTAAGATAATATTTAAGCAGCAAAAGAAGACTAAGAATTATCTGTGGTATACCAAAGTCAGAAGTCTGCAGAAATCATTTCAGGAATTGCAGTTTGTGGATCCCACCAAGTTGCTATATGAAACAATAATTAACTGATATGAAGACTAATAACACAAATTATGACAGAAATGCTGAAATACACAACAATAAGACACGTAATAGATATAAATTTCACACATATTCTCATAAAACTAAGATGGTTTAAATTTCTTTAAATTATTATATGTGTTTAATAATTATATAAAAATTGAAGTTCATTCATGCACTGAAAGTTTAGAAAAGTATAACTATTGGGAAATACAGAAAAATAACATGGTGTAGATACGAAATGTTTCGCTCTGGTCAGACATAAATTGTATGTTACAACAAAATCTACATTATATGTGTAGTAAAGTTATGTCTAGCTCTTACAGCTTACCAGTCATACAGAAGTCGTTCATAACAAAAAAGATTTCTGAGGACGTTTCCTGCAAATTTGAGAAAGACATTTCGTTTGTCATATACATATTTTAGACATATAGTACTTTAATTAAAACTATTAGAACTGTTTATCACAATTGACAAAGTCGAACATTTTGAGGAGGATTTCATTTGAGGGGCAATTTTTTAAAATATATTCTTAAACTTCTTCACGTGTCACCATTGAAGATGCTGATCCTGTATACAAGTTTGGTATTTAAAGGTTTGCCAGCTTTGAGCTTCGATGAAAAGGTTGTATTTAGGTTCGACGAAGGAAACCAGCACAAACATGTAGTTCAAATGTCCGGCGTGTTTACTGAGTGTCTGCGAGCAGAGCACACGGTGGAAGTGTCATGTAACACGAAGTACACGCTATATGCTACAGATGGCGCGCAAGTTGTAATTGTTCTGTATATATCAATATGTCTTAGTTATTAAACATACTATCTAGAGCAATACAATGGCAATATTTAGTTTCTGTGCCAAATATGTCTTAAGTTTGATTAACTGTAAGTTGGTACCTTTATTTTATACAATAATCGATGTAGACCGACAATAATTACTGTGTGTCAGAGCAAAGGTTTACTAAAACTAGTATAAGTCTAACAAATTCATCTTCTTTTTATTCGTTGTTTCATTCTAATATCCTGTTGATTCGATCTGTGAATTAAGGGAGTGTTTACTACATGGAATAGGCTGCAAAATAGGACTGTTGTCGAATAGATATCTCTAACAAATATGGAATTACTGACTTTCATTAAGGCAATGTTACACAAGAAGCCTTTCCTTTTTCAGTTTCCAGCACCTCAGGCTTTCAAATTAAAAATAGTTGAATATCTAGAGAACAAAAATTGTATATGTTACACTGTTTGTATCAAACGGAATTTATGATTACTGTTCAGATGGTATCTATTTTTGAAAATTGCTACTCTTCGCCTATACTTCTGTATGTGACTTACACGATTTTAACTTTACTGTTTGATATACAGTACATGTGTGGCGAAGGATCTTAAAGGCAATAATACAGATTCACGGATGGTAGCTTTCACTTTTAGAGAGCAGTAATTGTAGAAATTGTGATCATGCAGAAAAATGTATTGTGTTCATTTTGGGACTACTTTAAATTGAAATGATATGTAGAATAGGAAAACGACCCCAGTGGTTGGAACGAATGACATAACATATTACTTAAATACAATAAAAGCAGCGTACTAGACTTACGAGAAAATTCTTATAGATCTTGTGTGATCTACATTTGCAATTTATCTTCATAGAATTACGATAAGGGAATTAATAAAAACGATTTATAAGATTTTAGTAGTCGATGCAACAATACTTTAATCCGACATTTAATGACTATTTAGAAGGAAAGCTTAGTGTGCTAATAGAAAATGTCTCAATACCTTTTCAGTTATTTGAAATACTTATATTAATCAACAGGGAGGGAAATGCGAGGTAGAACCCAAGCGACGTACGACTTCGGTAGAGTGCGTGATCTGTACTTGGATGCCCTGGGTTCTATTCCTGGGAGCCCCGAGAGGTTTAGCGCTACGAGGATAGTTTAGAGCGACCTCGATGCGTGCGAACTGAAAACATCGGTGACAGCGTTTTTTGCTTTTATTTGTTGTTATTGGGATCTGATCGCCCTAGCAGTCTCTCTCCTACTTCTTTCCGATGACGTTAGAACCATAATTTAAAGATAATGTACTCCATTTTGGGTGCTCTCTCTTACCTTCCTTCATATATAAATCCAACGCCCAAGACGTCGTCCTTTATCAAGGACATGCCATATTAGTATACTAACATAGCTGAGCTGTCGAACACTTAATAATTCGGAGTCCTAGTGGACGATAGTTTATCCGACAATCTATTGTTACTGTTTTAACTTGTTTTAACATTTAAAGTTATAACTAGACCGTGAAAAAATGTAGTTGGAGGCGTGGTTTACCAACTCTAGCTTTCCCCCCTGCCGTCATTTCAGTTTGCCGACACTCCATGGCTCGGACTGCACTGTTCGCCCAGGTACTGGATGGAATTACTGCACTCTATCCTGCGGCCTCCTAAGGCCCAGTTGCATAAAAATCGCAAAGTGTAGTTCATTTATAATCGAAGAAAAAATTGAACTAAGTTTACGAACCCGCGTGGGTTGTAAAATGCTGATCTTAGATCAGGTGAACGCCGTTCAGTACTGATCTGAGATCCCAAAAGCGGATACGGCAATATCGCCAAACATGTTGCAACTTTCGTGTTGTATCGAAAGGATTCGAGAATTATCGGAACTATTCGCTTCTGTATTATTCTGTTGCACATAGTAGCCAATATAGACATAACAAAATCTAAATAAATCCTTTGCTTTATGGTTATTAGTCCTATAAATAGTGTTCTTTTATATAAGCAGTATAAGAATTTACTCTATATTGAGACAGTTAATCATTTCGCTTACTTTATCTCTATTATATGTCTAATGTACATAATTTTCATTTTCGTCTGTTTACAACATTGTGAGTTGGAAAACATAAAGAAAAAAAAATGGAAGTTCAAGCAAAGAAGATATGTTCTGCGAAGTTTAAAAATGAAGAAAAAACTATGTTGGTGGACATTGTCCTCCAATATAAAGATGTAATAGAAAATAAAAAACGGACAGCAATACGACAAAGAAAAAGGAACAGGCGTGGAAGGAAGTAACAGCAGAATTTAATTCTAGAAGTTGCGTTGCACGTGACCAGAAAGCATTAAAACTATGTTACGATAATATTAAAAAACGGACAAAAAAATGAACGCTGATGACAAAGTTCAGACACATAAAGCAGCTGGAGGTATGTTTGTGCCGTCGTCCTTAGACGAAACTGGACACAAGCTAATTGCAGCACTGAAGCCGCAATTTCATCCCATTAGCTGCGACTTTGACGACGAAGTGGGTATCCACACGTTGGAAGTTGGAGAAGTGACTGTGGATGTCATGTGTTCACCCCAAGTGGACTTCAATGATGTCCAACTGGAGGTCGTTGACGTCTGCAGGTCCGAGAATTCCGCGGAAATGGTGCAGCTGATTGAACCAGGTCCTTCAGCTTCAACTACATCCCGATCTTCATGTACTGTAAAGAAAAGGAAGGAAGACGTTAGGGAACAGTTTTATAAGAGGAGGCTGGAATGTTTGGAAAAAGAACACGAACAAAATATGAGATTTGCTAGAAAAGAACATGAACTAAGAATGACTATTACAGTTGCAATTAAAGGTAGAACAGAGAAAATTAAATTTAAATCAGTGAAAAGTAAGGTTATGTAAATTAAAAATAAATAGTGATTACCTGAATTTGTTGTTAATTAGTGCAGTTCTCAGTGCTGTGTTTTCGCTTCTATCTCTTTGATTTAAATCAGGTATAGTCAGTTCTAGGTACACTGTCCTTCGCCTGTAAACAGCATCGTCTACGTCAGGAATGTCGTCTGCATTAATGGCCAAGGTATGTAATACAAATGTTGCTACTATTATGGGAGGAACTCGAAGTAATTGCACACCTAATTTCCTTCTTAAGCATGAGAATCTTCTTTTGACAACACTAAAACACCTTTCAATAACTGATCCTGTTTGTCTGTGAGCCCTGTTATATGCTCGTTCTGCAGGAGTTTCTTCGTGCAATGTAGGTGTAAGTAAATAATGACAGTAGCGATAGGTACTGTCCCCTAGGAGAACACCTCGGGGAAATTCTTCAGCTTCAAACTGTACATGAATTCTAGAATTTCTAAAAATATTGCTATCATGTGCTGAACCTGGCCACCTAGCAACAACATTCAGGAATCGAAGTTTAGAGTCACAAATAGCTTGAACATTTAAAGAAAACCAACCATGGTGTTTTCTGTAAATCTCGGCATTATTCCCACCAGGTGATATGATTGGGGTAGTGAGGTCTTAAAGCTGCAATCTCCCTTATAACTCTATGGATTGTTCTACACGCCGTTCCTTTATTTATATTAAATATATCCCCAATCACCATTTGGAAGCTTCCAGTTGCATAGAACCGTAATGTGAGCAGGGTCATAAATATTGGATTGAGTGCATAATTCCTCAGGGTTTGTGTTCTTAACTGTGCATGTAGCCTATGTTCCAGTTCTTCAACTACATGCTTTGATAGTCGAAATCTCAGTTTGAATTCTCTGTCATTAAAATCAATGATGGGATTTCCTCTATGTTGGAAAACACGAGGAGCCCTTTCAAATTTCTCATCATCAGAGATATCAGAGTAATCTGAAAATAATAAAAATGTATAGGTTATGAACACAAACAATGCATCATTAACTGACATTTGTGAATTAAAAGGATAACCATATATCCAAGTAACCACAAAAAATGCATTACTTACCATTTTATTTAAAGTTGCACTACTTATTTCTTCTCAGGAACTATTGGGTAAATTCTGCAGTTCTGCTGATCTAAGTTGAACCAACACCAACTCCAATACTCAGACCATAATGCAGATTCCAAGATGGCGCCCGTCGAAGCCCAGCGACTCTGGTTACGTAGAATAGCAAACTATACACAATGAACATAATATAATCAATATTACGGAGCAGCGAGGTAACTCCTAAGCATTTATCACTTTATACTTTCAACTAAAATGTGCAATAACATAAATAAAGAGCATCATGACAAATTCTAAGAGCTTATAACATTATATAGTAGCACGACCAGTACTATGCCTTTTCCACCTTATACTTCCAATCAAAATTTAATTTATAAGGCATGACTACTCATAAGCATTAAACACAGCAAACTTTATCTTATTGGACTGTATCATCCTATCGTCTGTAGCAGGTACTAAAGTGTCTTTTACATTGTTTACATGGTAACCTTTTCTGGTAAGAACATAGGCACTGCTTATACTATAATATTTAAGAGAACTCACCAGATTGTCCAGTTTACTCCATTTGTCACGTTTGAAGGTGTCAAGTTCCCTCACACTACAAGATCCATTTAAAATTTTCCACTGGTAGGCTCATAATATTGCTTCTAGGTTATGAAATACTTTGAAACTTATTAAGTGAAGGAACATCAGTGAAGCTGGGATCTTGAATGTTATTGAAAAGAACGTAACTAATCGTCTTTAATAATGCCTATCAATGGGTTAACATCTCCTCACCACTTCGGTTTTTAAGGACTCAAAACTGTCAATAACATCTTGTGCACACCAAATATTAAAATTATCTTCACTCTCTGTAAAATGTCTTGGATGCATTCTTCAGGATTTCGTCTTTTCTGGTTGAGCTTTAATGTGTGATAGGATGGCTGATTCTTAAAAATCGTGGGGTAGGCATCATCTATTAATTTTTGTACTTTTCGAAGGGCACGAATTGGTTCACCATCATTTACTGGAAAGATGTCTTCCTTAACCTCAAAGCACTGTTCAAAATGATGAATACAAACTACAGTTTTGTCATTTCCTTTAAAATCTTTACGATATATGATCCTGATACACTTATCCCATTACGATTTTTCCTTCGCAAATTTAAATGTCGTGTGAGGTGCACTACCATAATTAGATTGCAGCTGGGAACACAACAACGATGCATTTCGACAATACTTCACAGTATATATTTAGGTAAACGTTATCACTTTATGTTAAATACTTAACTATAAACTAACTCGTTAGTCACTAATTGCCACTAATATGAATTACATTAATTCTTCAAACACACAATGAAAGTAAACAAACACACACTTTACTCTGTAGATATAACCACAACATAACAAGCTGGGCCACGAGCGCCGCCATTTTTCCTACAATCGATTCTCGTATTATGGTCTGAGTATTGGAGTTGGTGTTGGTTGAACCAAGTTAACTGGAGAAAATTCACCAGTTAGATTTGATCTTAGATCAAGAGTACATGAACTTAGTCCAATGTTTATACAATCAAAATTATAAGTTCAGCTTGACTGAAGTCATTTTCGTATGCTTGAACTTATATTATCTTTTAAGCAACCAGGCCTATGTGGAAGTTGTGGCAGTCAGCAGGGGCGTGGGGCTTAGTAAAGAGAATGGCGGGGCTTTTGTCCAGATTGATGGACATCCGCCAACGCCTGTACAAGTCTTGTGTGCGACGTAGATGTCTCTGAATTGGTTTTAAAGGATCTAACTAGGTCTGTCTTTGTAGAAAACAAAACTTCGTCAAAGTACTCTAAACCAATACTCCCAAAAAGTTCGTCAAACACTTACAGAGGTCAATCAGAAACAATACACGGAGTATTTCAGCTGATCTTAAAGCACTAATTGGAGCCTTCAGCTTCGTTTGTGAAATTATCGATATGTGCACAAAATTCAAATACCTTGTTAAAATGAATCCAGCACTTCTTTTATCCCTTCCATAATATGATTCTCCTCAGAAAACGCACTTATTTTGCAACTATTAAGGAATACGTAATCGAAAACCGAATTGCATTTCTAATGCAGTATTATGTTTTATATGCTGCCATCTGTGTAGTTCAACTCAAAGTTAAAGAGAAGACACTGCCATCTGTATGAACTAGCCCCGGGATGGGCTCTGTAGGGATATCTGCAACCTATGTTAATCTGCATTGCCTTAATATTCGGTAGAATATACTTATGATATGATAATTTTTTAAAGTAGTATAAACGATTATTTTAAATTAGCCGTTGTTTTCGCTGCGATAAAAATGAAATAGTAACCTCCAACTAATTGCTGCAAGCATCTTAACACACGAAACTCGAGTAGAGTTCGACAATCTGAATGAAAATTGCTATCGAATTATTTGGTACTCGTAAACAACTTAATTATTCCTTGGTTACCATTAACATTTGGTGTGTTGCCGTGCTTTATTGTGATAAAATCGTCCTTCCGGGTTATACAACCGATAAGAACCATGGAATGGATGGAATATAAGGTGCTGCCATCAAGTGTACTATTTCTAAATCAATGATACTGCAGTTTTCCTTGCGAGTAATTCGAAACCATTGTCAACAAACAGTTAATGCTGATATCTGGCGAGAGATTATCAAACTATTAAGCGCTCCCTCTGCTCTGAACCGAATAAACTTGTCCGTTGGGGCATATCATTACCGCTTACATTGCATCTATAGCTTTGAAGGAATATGCAAATTTATTAAATGGGGAGGGGAATAAATTAAGAACAAAGAATTGTTTAACTTGGGTTCCGTAATGCTTATACCCAGCAAAATGTACAATAATCCTAGAAATTAATTCTTCTTTCACATTAGCCGTATGTAGCACGAGGTTCAAAAAAATTATCAATGCCATTACTGGGATTTGAACCATGGATCAGGCACTTTCCAACTATTTGCTTTAACCACTGAGCTCGGAATATTCGAGGTTCAAGTCCTGTACATGGCACAGAATTTTTCAATCTAACTCTTCGTTCACAGTAATACTAATTATTTATTCGTAAGTTTAACCGTATTAATAATGGTTATATCACTACATAATTTAGGAAAATATCCAGAAAGAAAATAAATTAAGCAATAAAATATTACGTTATAATAGTCATGATAGATTTTGAAGCCTAAATCACACAGAATTGGAGCTCTGCAAGCAACAATAATATAAATTCAAGTATTTAGTTTGAACTTCGAGTAAAGTTATACACGTGTTTTGAATATATGACACAAGTAATGTGACGTGTACTGCAGCTAGGATAGCCAGGTTACCAGCAGAAAACAAGGGAAGTTCCAGAAATGCTTCCCATTAAAGTCTGATTTTTAAATGGAGATACGTGAAGGTCATTTGTTTCTCCACGTGGTAGTGCAATGTAGCCGGTTATCCTCTCAACACTCGAAACATATACAAGGGTTCGAGTTATCTCACCTCAACAAACATGTGCACAGTTAAGTAGGCTATACTTTAAAAACAGAAATAAGTTGTTCACACATTCACTGAGTTGTAGGCTCTTCACATGTGTGAGCTCCTTTCGATAATTGCACTATGTAACTAACATTCCATACTTACTGTTATTGTTGTTCTGCTTCGTAAGTTGACATTACCGCACAGTGCGACAGATATTTCCCCATAGAAACATATACGCGATGCACGTTCTGAAATCTGTTGTCGTTGATTATATTTATTAATATTTCATCTAATATCTTAAGTACTAAAATTCAGGTTCATATAAATACACATAGTGCAAAAAGTAATGTGCAGCACACATGTGGTAAGCACATAATGGAATCTCGAGAATTGAAAGAACTCGGTGCAAGCGGCTCGTTTTTTCAAACCTTGTCTCGTTCCGTATACATTAATATCGCAATATACTGTTATTGACGGCTTTGTTAATTGGCATGTTCACATCAACGCCGCCGATATGCCGGAATTTTTACCCACAGCAATTCTGTTACGTGCAAGCATATCTACTGACATGGGACTGTCGCTTTTGGATAAAAGGAAAAAGCTGTTCATTAATAAGGAACAAACTCTCGTCTTCCAATTGGAAGTATTCTCTAAGGGAACAGATAAAATCTCTAGCTTGGAGCCCGCTTCGCTAGCGTAGTGGTAGCGTGCCTGGCTCCTGTTCAAGAGGTCCCGAGTTTGAATTTCGGTCAGGGCGAGTTATCTGAATTAGCTTTTTCCTGGGTTTTCCCCTATCCTAAATGGCAAATGTCGGTTTGTCCAAGCCCTATAGACCCTGCGATCATTTGAGCAACATTTGACCCATTCCATTCATGGTCTGATACGAGTTAACGTTGGAGGACGTAAAAATACAAAGAAAAAAAAACTAGCTTGATTGTGCAATGTAACATCCCGAACGTAAGCTGATCTTCGCCTTGGGCCATGATTCCTCAGTTCACCTCTAATCCTACCGCAACTACGTCTTGCTTCCATAAACACTTGTTTTAAATTGTGTTTTAACAAAGTAGGCTAACAATACACAACGCAACTAGTTAAATTCTGTTTCCCGCAAACAACTAGCTTTAACTGAGATAGCACAGAGCCTCAGGTACTCGGCCTCTCACTGGTCTTAGTGTTGATATTTTCCCCGCGAGTGTGACCTTGAAAGCGCGGTGTCGTAGGAAGCTGTGTGTGATGATCATCTGTGTTGGGAGCCCCAGGTGGATCAGCTTGTATAGGAGCCCGACATGCCATGACGTAGAGAAGGCTACTCCGCTGGCGTGTCGTGATCTCTTATATATACCTCCATTGATAATTCTAGACTGTTTTAAAATGTTCTGTATCAATCAAGATGTCACTAAATGTTCCATTTATCTAACTTTATCTGTTTTGGCAGACCGTTTATCTCTGTGTTATCTTTATCTGTTTCTTTGAGTGCACAAGCCGCTCTATGGCGATAACGGATTCGGACAGCATTTTAACTGGAACATATATATTCTAATGACATTTACTTGACCTTTGTGATTTATTAAAATATCAAATAAGCTATTCCTCTAGCATTTCCCATGTTCTACTGAAGCTTCTTTTATTGACAGAGCAGTGTGAAGGTTGCCAGTAATTGATATTTAATACTGTAAACCATTTAATATAATTTTGGTTAAACAACAGAAACAAAGAGGAATGGATTATCAAAATATTACAATACTGAATAACAAGTGTGGATCGTATGTGCATTTATTTATGCATACACTCAACAATTAAAGTCCAATCGTCATTACATTTAGTAACATAAACTAACGTTGCCAAAAGATACACATTATGAATAAACAAAGTAGTTTGTAACTGCGCAAAAAACTAGTTTATATTCGATTACTTAAAATTATATTTTTAAAGTCAAAATTCCGTTTCTTTCTCACACCTGTGATGGCAATGTAATTTAAACTCGATGTAGAACGGAATACAATGAATGTATGTCGAATTAAAGCAGTTTTCACTACTTCCACTTTAGATTTACATGTTTTTACTAGTGACGAAATCAAGTGCAAGATATCGAATAAAAACTTTCGCTTGCTGTAGAATATTATTAGTAGTCGATATTGTAAAATGGTTGGTTCGTCACTTGTTACGACACTTAAGACATCATAGGTTAGTGTGTGCATATGAATAAGATAACAGTGAGAGAAATCACAAAATAAATGTTAGCTAAATAGAAAAAGTATCAATATTTTATCGTTATGAATGACACAATAGCTTTACTTACCTTCACATGCCTCAGATACTGTATATTGCAGCAGCGTTACCTAGGAGATGATACTGGGATTCTCATATCTCATAATGTTTACATCATGTTCCAAGATTCTCTGGTTCCGTTTGGAGCACAGCTCTGTGGTTGCTGCAATCAGCTTTGTGTCTTTCTTCACTTGAACTTTGAGAAGAAGATCAGAGATGGCAGCATAGGAAACATACTATAGTAGAGGAAATATAACCTGTTTTCCGATGGAGTACCCTTTAATAGTTGTCATATAATTGCGTTTGGCAAAGAAAGTCATATCGTGGAAGGGATTAAGTGAGCGATATTTCTTTTAACAAGGTTTGTACATTTTGTATATATATCGATCTTTTCATTAGGGATACGAAAGTCTCCAACTAGTGCTTTAAGAATGTTGCGCTTTTAGTTGTTGCCCCAAGTCATTATGATAAAACTGCTTCAATTTTTGGAGCCAGGGGCAGCTATTAGCTGTTTCCTGGGGGTAATTAATCTATTTATGAGACTAAAGTGCCATCCCCTCTCCCAAGACGTTCCCGATTATAAATTCATATTCAACTTCACTGGCCATAATATTTTCCAGCTCCTTTCCTCAGCAAGCTCTTGGAATCCGCAATATAATTACCCTCTTCATTATGTGGGTTCGTAAAATTAAAAGCCCAAGTTGCAAATGTTCAAATGCTCTTTATTTCCGTACAACTCTGATATCTGCAGAATGACGTAACAAACGCGTACGAAACCTTCAAATTCGTATGCCGCACGTCCACGCTGCACAATGAACAACCCTCGAATGACTGCTTCTCTGCACGTCTGCACACAGCTCCCTGGCACGCAACTGCAACTCACCGCCCGAACCACCGACCAACCGACCGACCGGCCGACCGAGGTGCTGGCTGGTTGTATAAAGCCTGAAGGTTTTTGGTGCGTGCACACCCGTTAAGGGTTTTACTGCAGGCAAGGTATTTCATCTCGAGAATTTTGTAGAATGTGATGTGGGTTTTGAGATTGAATATTCCTGTGAGGTTAAAATTTTGTACCTAAGCGTTGAAAGGACAGGATGCAATACCTTGCACTCTGGAGTTTTTATTTACTTTAAGTTGGAAAAATTTGGATGCCAAACATGTTAGGGGAATTATGTGGAACTCAGCTTTAGCTGTTGCTCGGATTAGCTCCTGGGTTATCTCGGGTGCTCGCAAGCCAAGCCGACTCCCCGCCGGACTCTTATTTATACACGTTCCGCTGTTTCACGAACATTGGCGGAGAAATCCGAAACTTTACGGCCTTTCAAGGCGGCAGGCGAAGGAGAGACATTTCTTTGGGTCTTTCACTCCCCGCCCCGTCGCTGATGATACAGGCTTAGGCGTGGCTTGGGTGCTATGTGGCTTTTTCAGTCCCCGCTTCACTCTCGGCGTTCGCTTACGAGTGTCAAAATAATGCCTCGTGACAAGAACTTATCATCAGGAGCATCATTCACAAACTTAGTTACATACTCCATCGAAAACGCTTTTGATTTCTTCGGGTGATGTCCAACATTTTCTTCTTCAAGAAGCGCACTAACTTAGGAAAACTTACAATATTTATTCACTTATTTAGCTTTATCGTGTTTTTAACATTGAAAATTCAGAGCGCAATCTTCCTGGACTCATCAGTTAAATACTTTTCAGTACAAAATACGCGCATATGCTCTTTTAACCATTTACACTATGAGTAATTTAGCAACTCAAAATATCTTTAGATTTTGTTGGTATTTATTGATAACATCTAACTTTCCACGCCTCTACTTTTATCATCACTACACATATCGTTTAAAACTTTCTCCATAATGAGAATTAAACTCTCAGCCAAATTCCTTTTACACCTTTAACAAATATAATATCGTGGCATGACCAACATGTATTACTTCTGCATAGCAACACACATAGGCAATGCACGTTATACCTTCAACTTACAATAATTGTAGTTTATTGCCTAGTTTCTCTGTCTGTTTTCGGCTTTGCCTCTCCAAACTGCAGCTGTCTGTATATCAACATCATTTGCTTCACCACACACTGCAATCATAACAATGTAATGGCGATTTTGAAGCTCACGAGGCCTCCATTGGAATCTCTGAAATGGTCTTTGCGGATTTTATTGCTGTCTCTAATGCTCCAGCCAGAAGCAATGGTCCAGAAATGGGAATTCCTTTAGCACGCGCATTAACAAACCACTCGAATACAGTACGATAAAGCTCGTCATACTGTGTGGATCTGGTGATACTATTCCCTTTGGCCACTCGTCTTTAATTTCTATTTTGTTTTTCAAAATGTCATAAGTCTGAGTTTTCCATACTTTAATCAATATAGTTCTTTGTTTAGCTATACGTTTGTTCTTTTCGTGTTCTTCAATTCAATTAATTTGTTTTTCCTCCAGTGATAAAATCATATGCTTAGAACTAGTTTTACAGAATTCGTGTACATACAATATTTTTAGAAATCATTAAAGTTCACCGTTGTAACTTGTACCAGATTACTTGTAAGATCGAAGCTGAGAATGAACTCACTACAAAACAGTTGTATCCTCACCATTTGTGTTGGAAGAGAGTTGAGAGCTAATAGTTTGCTCTCTCTTTTCCTCGAAGTATTGCAATCTATGACTTTTTGGTTCTTGTAACTTGTGCAAGCACAGTAGCCTTAAGAATTATTGCACTTTATAAAATACATATGTTGTAACAAATTACACACAAAGTAATCCATTTTAATCAGGTTAACTAGCAAACAATTTCCCAAATATTTTCGTTTCCGTGTTCGGCAGTCTTCCAATTTTTTTTTTCTTTTTAAATGTTACCTCCTCCAGCGTTGTCATATCGAACGGTAGGCAGTTTTCCAATTTTGAATATAATTTTACACGAGAAGCAGCTCCGTTGCGAAATTTATTTTCCATTTTTCCAGATTTCCGGCATATAAGAGCATCCAAGGTAAAATTGAAGTTAAATTCGAACAACAGCAATTGTTGAATTCCACATAAATTTTTCAAGAGCGTTTAGATTTCAAAATCAATCCTAAATAATTTTAAAATCCAATAACTAAGAAATAATTGACTTCGCACCCTGTTAAAAATTCAGAGTGAATAACCTACCTCATAATTTTTCATTAAAATATCCCATAACATCCGTATATAGAAAACAAACCCCAACCAAAGTTAAAAACAGGAAACTAGGTGGTCACGTAAAAAAAAAGGCTTCAGGCTGTGCCAGTGTGTGTGTGTGTGTGTGTGTGTGTGTGTGTGTGTGTGTGTGTGCGCGCGCGCGCACGCGCGCGTGTGTGTGCGTGAGTGTGTGTGGGTGAAAGAAAAATGGGGGGAAAATCCTATGAAAAAGAACAGGCGGATAGTCAACCAGGTGTAACGATAAGATTAGCGAACGATGACAAATATGATTGGCGAGCAATGAGGTTTCTCTCAGGGAATGCGTGGATGTGTGTGAGAAGGATATTTTAATAACACTGGAATGCCCGTTTCCAACTTATTTATTTACTGCTTCTTCTTTTAAGACATCGAAATGAAAGTTGCCGACCAAGGGTTACCAATCTCTGTTTAGATTTACTGAATGCGGTATGTTTATTGCTCGACAAATTTATTCGTTCCTCATATATATACGAACCGACAATTAGCAAACACAGAACAGGTTGACTGCCCTAATAGGCTTCACGCCTAAGACTGCTCCAATCGGCCTCACGCCGAAGACCCTTCTGATCGGCTTTACGCCGAAGACTTTTCTGCATCACCACAGTTGCGCGTATGTGTATATCTAACTTTCACTATCAAAACCCCTCTTCAACCAAAGTCCTTTATATGGCTGTTTTGGTCACCATTGTAAATGATCCAAAGAATTCCCTATTCATACACGTCAAGTGACAATTCCTTTAGAAACTGCTAAGGACGCTGCTTCAAACATTGCTTTTGTTACAACACTTTCCCCCAACTCAACTGGCCTTGCCCTTGTCGTAACAAAGAACCAACATTCCGTTGACATACATCATGATTGTTACTTCTGGCAAACCTTAATTTCGGTATCACAGGACTTTCAATTATCTGAACCTTTCATCGGTAATAGAAAAACGCAACGTAGGCACTGACAGGCTGTGAACAGCCAGAAGGTTTTTGCTGCGTACCCACCCAGGTTTTGGGTTTAACCGCAGGGTGAAATTTTGGTGATACAGGATGGGGTGTTCAGGAAGTGCTACAAAGTAGCCTTTCTTGCTCCTCTGATTTTGTACGGGATGCAATGCCATTTTTTTTTATTTACAACCTGGTGTTTATTGGATTAAAAATGGGGTACATCTTGTACTCAAACAGCTCATTGGATGATTGTGGAGTTCAGCTGTTGCTGTTGCTCGGATTAACTCCAGTGTTACCTCGGGGGCCCGCATTCTATACGGGGTACACAGAAAAGCCTGAAGCAGCGTCTTGTTGCGTCGTAATCTCCTAGAGACCGAACCAGAGCGCTTCTGTGTATTGGAATTTGAGCGTAAAATTTTGCAGCCCGACGCCTAATTTCGTCCTCCACATATGGGAGAAGAGAGGATTCGTGAAGCAGCCTCACGGGAAAGGAACGACCTACAGAATAGATGCATCGGAGTCCTCTATTTTGTGCACGCTGGAGATATGCACGCTGAGTATCATAAGAAGTAAGTGATATATTACTATGTCCTGGTTTAAGAGGCCACTTACTTGCATTTCAGTCATCTGATGATTCAGCTATATTTGAAATTCAGTTTAAGAAATCATTAGTAGAAGTTCTTTCAATTACAATTGGTATAAATCTATGACTTGCACAGCGATACCCCAGATCTCACAAGAGTACATCAGTGGGATTATCAGCGCTCGAAAAAGGTGTAACTTTAAACGGAGTGGCATCGAGACTGAACAAAGTATTTGGTAGATGGGGGCTATTGCCCCCTGAACCCGTGCCGAGAGGTCCCTAATGTGTCCGCGGAAAGTTAGGCTTCTAACAATTTGGACACCCAGGTACTGGATGGAATTAGTCCACTCTATTCTGCGGCCTCCAAAGTGGAAGTTGGAGCAGTCAGCAGGGGTGTGGGGCTCGGTAAGAAGAATGGCGGAGCTTTCGTCCAAATTGACGGACAACCGCCAACGCCTGGACCAATCTTGTGTGAGATGTAGGTGTCTCTCAACTGGGTTAAGAACACAGATTAATACCAGATGCTGAACTCCGTGGTAAACTTTGAAGCCACATAGGGCGCACTTTCCTGAACCTTTAGACCCCGGCGACATTGGGAACTACGGCCGGTAATGTAGTAAGCTTCTATTGCGACCGAGCTATGGTGCATACGCTTCCCCTACCCTTCCCCGCCCGTGTTCAGCGAGTGATCGAATCACAGGATAGAATCCAACTTCTTTCGAAATCACATCACGCCACATATGAAGATGATACCTGAAGGTCATCTGTTTCTCCACGTGAGTAGTGCAAAGTCGCCCACCAGATCCCTTTCTTTATCCTTTCAAAACTCCAAACATAAACAAGAGTTCCAGTTATCTCACCTCAACAAAAATATGCGGAGTTAATCTGTATTAGCGTATTTTAAAAACAAAAGTAAGTTGTTCACGCATTCACTTAGGTTGTAGGGTCTTGACATGTGTGAGTTCCTTTCGATAATTGTTTGTACTATGTAACTAATATTCCATACTTACCCTTATTGTTGCTAAGCATCGTAAAATGACATTCCCGCACTAGGCCGCGCCGTGACTCCGTGGTTAGACCACTTGGCTCTCACAAAGGAGCCCCGGTTTCGTTCCCAGGCGACCGCAAAGTGAGATATGCGGTCGACAACACGGCGCTGGGACGGGTTTTCTCCGGGACCTCCGGTTTCCCCCGCCATCTCATTCCACCGGTGCCCCATCTTCATCTCATATACCATCAGTGTCGCCGCCTGCGGCGCCGTATGTAGTACAAGCGGGCATTAAACACAACACATTTCATTTCATCCCGTACTAGTGCGACAAGTATTTCTCCATAGAAACACATATACGCGATGCACGTTCTAAAATCTGTTGTCTTCGATATTTAATAATATTTCAGCTAATATCGTAACTACTAAAATTCAGATTCATATAAATACACGTAGTGCAAAAAATATTGTTCTATAGATTCTTTGTAATTGATTTAGTTGAATTATTCATGTTATTTAAGTAAATGGCATATTAATTTGTTATATATTAGTTAGCCAGAATATTAAAAGGTCGCAGGAACCGTCAAAACAATGTGATTATTCAAATTTTCCTGTCAAACACCACATCCTATTGTTAATTCCTTGAAAGCTCATACAACATTTTGAGTTAATTGAAGCAGAAAATATTACAGGTGGAATGCAGAAAATTCGCTGCTAGATTCAGCTGATTATGTTCCAATATTGTGTTGCTACAGATTATATGAGATAATTACGTGAGCTTTTAGAAAATAAAACAACTTCGAAACTGTAGTCAGAACTCTCAAAGCTCACGTAATTATTTTTTTGCATCTATAGCAATGCGGTAGTGGAACAAATCACCAGCTGACAGATATGCAAGTATGAAAAACACAGCAATAGTTGCGAAAACTTTAAGTCCTTGGAGGCGCTATTTTTCATAATTTAGTACGTCACCCGGAAATAGGGGCACTGCGATTACTTCGTACTGCCAACGAATAATATGGAAGGTTCACTTCTAATAAGTATATATTCTGTGACCTGAACCACTATTTTGCGAGACGGAGTAATCGCTTATTTGATTTGAGGGATCTGTCAATGTCTGTGTGCAGAACAGCACCTCCTCAGCCTTCTGTTTACGAAATGTGTACAGTAAAAGTATTTCAACTTTCCGAGATGATAAGCTACATCAATACGCAAAGTATGATTTCAACTGTTTATGAAGCACTAATTGGAGCTTTCCGCTTCGCTTGTGAAATGATCAATATGTGCACAAAATTCAAATATCTTGTTAAAAGAAACCCACCATCCGTTCATCCCTTCCATAATATGTTTCTCCAGAGAAAACACAGTTAGCTTGCCAATCTTTAAGAATACCTCATCCAAAACCGATTTCAATTTCTAATTGAGTATTATGTTTCATATACTGCCATCTGTGCATTCCATCTCAAAGTTCTAGAGAAGACACTGCCATCTGTAAGAACTAGCGCCGGGGTGTGCTCTGTAGGGGATATCTACTGCCTACGTTAACCTCAAATGCCTTAATATTTTGTATTTAGTATTTGATAATTTTGGAAGTAGTATAAATGTTTATTTTATAATAGCAATTGCTTTCGCTGCCATAAAAATGAAATAGTAACCTCCAACTAATTGCTGCAAGCATCTTAAAACAAGAAACTCGAGTAGAGTTCAACAATCTGAATGAAAAGTGCCATCGAATAATTTGATACTCGTAAACAACTTAATTATTTCTTGGTATCCATCAAAATTTAGTGTGTTGCCGTGCTTTATTGTGATAAAATCTTCGTTCCGAGTTATATAACGGATAAGAACTATTGAATATAAGGTGCTGCCATCAAGTGTTCCATTAGTAAACAATGATAACGCAGTTTACCTTGCGAGTAATTCCAAACCATTGTCAACAAACAGTTAATGCAGATATCTGACGAGAGATTTTTAAACTATTAAGCGCTCCCTCTTCTCTGAACCGAATAAACTTGTCCGTTGGGGAATGTCATTACCGGTTACAATGCATCTATTGCTTTGAAGAAATGTGCAAATTTATTAAATGGGGAGGGGAATAATTAAGAACAAAAAATTGCTTAATTCATCTTAGGGTTGCATAAAGCTACTGCCCTGCAAAAGGTACAATAATCCTAGAAAGTAATTGTTCTTTCACATTAGCCGTATGTAGCACGAGGTTCAAAAATTATCAATGCCATTACTGGGATTTGAACAAACAAATTCAAACATCCCAACAGAACATGAAACCAATTACTAGCTCATTTCGCAGGTTAAGCCGCAAAGCGGCTAGTTACTGCGGCATAAGACACCCGGAGGGGAAAGAGAAAAATAGCCCTGCCCGACTAGGACTACCTCTGGACCTCTGGAACCATGGATCTCGCAGTTTCCAACAAGTTGCTTTAACCACTGAGCTCGGAAGACCCGAGGTTCCAGTCCTGTATATGGCACTGAATTTTTCAATCTAACTCTTCGTTAGATCACGTCACTACATAATTTAGGAAGATATCCAGAAAGAAAATAAATTAAGTAATAAAATGGTTCATTAGTTTACGTTATAATAGTCACGATGAATTTTGAAGCCTAAATCGCACAAAATTGGAGCTGTGCAAGCAACAATAATATAAATTCAATTATTTAGTTTGAACGTCAGGTAACGTTATACACGTGTTTAGAATATATGATACAAGTAATGTGATGTCTACTGCATTTAGGATAGCCAGGTTACCAGCAGAAAATAAGGGAAGTCCCAGAAATTTTTCCCATTTACGTCTGATTTTTAAATGAAGATACGTGAAGGTATCTTTTCCTCCACGTGGGTAGGGCAATGTCACCCACCAGATCTCCTTTCTTTATACTCTCAACACTCGAAACATAAACAAGGGTTAGAGTTATCTCACCTCAACAAACATATGCACAGTTAATCTGTATTAGCCTACTTTAAAAACAAAAATAAGTTGTTCACTTATTGACTGAGTTGTAGCGTCTTCACATGTGTGAGTTTCTTTAAATATTTGTTTGCACTTTGTAACAAACATTCCATACTTGCCGTTATTGTTGCTATTCATTGTAAGTTGAAATTCCCGCACTAGTGCGACAAGTATTTCTCCATAGAAACACATACGCGATACACGTTCCAAATTCTGTTTATCTTAAATTATATTTATTAATGTCTCAGCTAATGTCTTAAGTACTAAAATTCAGGTTCATATAAATACACAGAGTGTAAAAAATAATGTGCAACACACATGTGGTAAGCCCATAATGGAATCTCGAGAATTGAAAAAACTCGGTGCAAGCGCAAACCTTGTCTCGTTCCATATTCATTAATATCGCAATATACTGTTATTGACGACTTTGTAAATTGACATGTTCATATCAACGCCGCCGATATGCCGGAATTTTTACCAAGAAATATTCCGTTCCGTGTAAGCATATTACTGACATGGGGCTGCCGCTTTTGGATAACAGGAATAAGCTGTTCTTTGATAAGGAGCAAAGTCTCGTCTTCCGATTGGATTTTTTTTTTTAATTTTCCTCCTCCCCAACGTTAAGTTATATCGGACGGTGAATGAATTGGGTGAAATGATGCTCAAATGAGTCCAGGGTCCATGAAGGATAAGGGAAAACCCTGAAAAAGCTTTATCTAGGAAACTCACCCTGATCGAGATTCGAACTCGGGACCTCTTGAACGTGAGGCAGACATGCTACTATCTACGCGGGCTCCTATTGGAAGTATTCTCTAAGGGAACAGATAAATTCTCTACCTTAGCGCCCGTCTCGGTAGCGTGGTGGTAGCGTGTCTGCCTCACGTTCAAGAGGTCCCGGGCTCGAATCTCCGTCAGGGTGAGTTATCTGGATAACGTTTTGTACCGGGGTTTTCCATTATTCTGAAAGACGAATGTCGGGTAACTCTAAGCTCTATGGACCCTGGGATCATTTGAGCATTATTTCACCGATTGCATTCATCGTCTAATATAACTTAACGTTCGAGGACTTAAAAGTAAAAAATAAAAATATAATAATAAGAATAATTCTCTAGCTTGGCTGTGCAATGTAACATCCCGACCGTAAGCTGATCTTTGCTTTGGGCCATGACTCCTCGGTCCACCTCTAATCCTACCGCCACTACATCGTGCTTCCATAAAAATTATTTTAATTGTGTTTTAACAAAATAGGCTAACAATACACAGCGCAACTGGGCAAATTCTGTTTCCCGCAAACAACTAGCGATAACTGTTTTAAGGAGTATATGATTCACCCACTTCAACAGTGTACCCAATCTGGCAACCTTTGTTTACGTTACCTTAGCGAATACTAGCATTTATAGTGGTATTGCCAAAATTTGGGGTGTAGGATTTGGGAGGGAGGATTTGGGGTTTAGGGTGGGATGTAACCCTCTTTCTTAACTACTTCCTGCTGTTAAGTGTGGGGTTCTAGTCTAGATTCATTTAATTCGCTTTACTTCATTCTTCGATATATCGCACAGCAGTGAGTCATTGATCGATAGTCGACATTCGAAAGTGATCATCACGATTGGAAATATCCAATTTAAAACACTGAATTAATAACAGTGATTAAATATCGCGAGAAATAGCCCAAACTTCTCAAGAGAGCTGGGAGGTTCAAAAAAATAATCCTAAATACGGGAAAAACTGAGAAATACGGGAAACCTGCCAAAAATAGTCACATTACTTAAGTAAAATATAGAAATGTTTGTTCTTTTAATTTTATGTGAATTGAAGCTGCTTACATTGTTAGCATTGGGACTTTGTGGGTGCGTAGAATTAAAAGTCCAATTTGCAGTTACTGCTACCTTTTATTATTCTGGCTAATTAATATATAACAAATTAATTTGTCATTTACTTAAATAACATGGGTAATTCAACTAAATCAATTACAAGGAATCTATGGAACAGTACTAGCAATAAGTAAAAACACTTAAGTGATGCAACATGGCTAATTCAATTAATTACAGAGAAACTTTAGCAAAACATTCTGTGCAATATAACACACATTTGTAAATCATATGAGTAACCCAGTAACCTCTTTTATTTAAAACAAAGACACTTTAACATACAGCTACAGCTGCTGCACAAAGTGATATAAATGACAGAAATGATAAATTTGAATATTTTACAAATAAGCTTTAATGTGATGTTATGTAATAACACTGTAGGGATTGCTGAAGGGTTTAAAGTGATGAATAACATGAGTAATTTATTGTATTAAATGGAAAGTTTAGCATAACGTTATAATAATTTAGCTATGTATTAAGCATAACACATGTTTCAATCTTAATGAGATTAGTTGCCCCTGGCATTTACCTAAGGCGAAGGAAAAACCTTTGACAAAATACCTCAAACATGTAATGAACTACACAAATAAAAGTACAAAAATAAATCAATGTAATCACAGTATTACACTATACCATATCATTAAACACACACACACACACACACACACACACACACACACACACACACACACACACACACACACAAACACACACACACACACACACATCAGGTACTGAGCCTTTTCCTGACAGTGTAGATGCTTCAAGTATGTCCCCAAGTGGAACAGTGGCTTTGATTTCAGTAAGAAAAACGGTGTTCTAGGTACTAGGGCTTCTAGATTATCTGTGTCTCCGAAAAAGTGTCATATCTATGAAATACATAGAAACACAGTGCCATTTATTTATGACATTGAAGAACAGAGGTACTAAAACCTCCAAGTTAACATATGATAGTGAAAATCTGATGCTACTATTAAAAACCTCCACAATCAGTTATATACATTTCTGGATGACTTTGGCCATATTAGTTCTCTGGAGGATGATTTTACTTCAATTTTCAAAGTTCCAGATAGCAATGTTAAATGACACACTAAAACTCACGAGTTATATGTAAACAGGATGTAGTTTAACGAGAAACACAAGAGAATCCCAACGGTTAGAAACTCACAAAAAAAGAAAATAATAAACATTACCATTTGCTTTCAATGTTTGTAGCCAGTGTTTTGTTTCCATGGTGCCACATATTGTAAGAAATAACCATCATACCAACACATAAAAGTCCTCCAGAAACTTTGCCCGCTAATTTCAAATGTATTAATTTAGTGGATTCAATCGAACTCAAATGACAGAATTCTGTAAATCCAAGGGTCGGCACGTACGTGCACACGGGCATTTAAATTGTCATATGAAGGTATTTAAATGCCTGAAACTCATACATTTAGTTGGATTATGATACTCTGAGGTTAAAGGTATTTTATTAGCTTAAAAACAATCAAAAAGTATTGTTTTCCCATATTTTTAGCTAATTTCGCTGCTGCATTCCCTTAAATTGAGTAACTAGCTCCACGTCGCCGCCACTGCGCCTACGGGCATACAGCAGAATCCTGCGCAGATGAGGCGAGGTGCCACCACCGTGCTGCCTCCCGCCTTACCTCGGCCTGCACACAGCACGACCCCCGCCGCCGTCGCCACTATTCTCCCTCTTGTGGAGGGCACAATCACTACATAGGGCAGGTGCTCTGCTCCCTGCATCCCTGTAGGAATGCATCACTTGTCCCACCAGTGCCATCATCTCCTCAGCGACAGCCGAGCTCACAACATCCGCCACATCAGCCAGCAGCATCTCACACTGTCAGCCTGGAGCAGCTCAAGGAGGAAGTCCGGGGCCTAGGGGAGGCCTTTCAGGATCTCCATTTGGAGTTCCTGGTTTTAACCTCCAAACTGACCACCTTGGAAGAACCTCTAAGAGAGTCCATGGCCTCATTTGCTCAGCAAGCTCCAGCACTCGAAGATCTCAGGGCTGAGCTTTCAAAACTTCAAGAGGACATACAGGAGAAGCATGACTTCTCGGCCAATCATCGCGACACACACCTCCTTGGTCTCCGGAGACTCACCAAGGAGGAAGTGGCAGCCCTCCAAACGATGTTTGACGGACCCAGCACAAGAGGTCGACACCAAGCAACGCAGAAACTCTTCACTCGTCCTTAATTCCACAGCCACTTTCAACTCACGACCACGACCACATGTCATGCTTACATCCTGCCGCTTTACTCACCTGGGCCCAGTCTTCTGCCGACGAATATATCCCTTCCTTGAATCCGCAACATTTCAGCAATTCAAACTTTCAAAATTTCAACAATTTAAACATTTCAACAAAAACACTAATCTTAAAATAAAAAACGATCTTCTTATTTAAACTTCCACAAACTTCACATATCTTTTAATTTAAATTGAACTTTATAACTTAAAGTATCAAACATGATTAAATACCATTACAAAATACCAACTCTTTAAAAAACAATAAAAAAACATTCCTTTTACTTTAAACTATCCTTAATAACATAAATATCAAAATTATTAAACATTTCTATTAAAATCCCTTCAAAATATCATTTATACAGTTCATAATATATAACACAACATTTAAATTTAAACCATCATACATTTTCAAATTAAAACCCTTCCTTCATATTTACACTTACATATACAAAACAGTTCAAAAACAGTCCATCTTTAGAAACGTTTTATATTTTTTCACAACTTAAAACAAATTAATCTTTTATAGATATTAAATCAACTCTATACATTAACCAAAACTCCATAAATACATTATTCAAACCGATACTGCTTAAAACACCACCATAATCCACTTCTTAAATTTAAAATTCCCTCTTCCTTCATTTCATCTCTAATAATCCACAAGTAAAATATTGAATTCAACTGTGGAACAATAAATAGAACATTTAGAAACAAAATACGTAAAGAAACAAAATTAAAGTTCTACAAAGTTATGGCTGTACCTATACTGACATACGGAAGTGAGACTTGGACGTTAAGTAAAAAGCAACAGAGTAAAATACAGGCTTCAGAAATGAAATTCTTGAGAAATGTGAAAGGATGCACGAAGAAGGACTTAATAAGAAATGAAAATGTAAGAGAAGAGCTGGATATTTTTAGTATGAATTATAGGTTAAAAGATCTCAAACAAAAATGGAAGGAATATGTTGAGAGAATGCCAGATAATAGACTTACAAAACAAATATTACAGTCTTATCCTAAAGGTAGGAGATCGGTGGGCAGACCCAGGAAACAATGGCTGGAGGACTTCGAAGGCAGAACAGGCACCTGATTGCCTATGCCATGAAGTGAAGAAGAAGACACAAACTTTCATCTAAAACATTTTCTTTATCCATCACTACACCATTTCCTCACATAATCACTTCATCACTTTTCACTTCCATAACACACACCTGGGAGGGAAAAATCCCTCCCCCAAAAACACCAAATCACAAATAAACTTCTATTTTACTTTAAACACCCGGGGGAGGGGCAGAGTCCCCCCCTAAGAAACTACAAAAAATAAAAGTGATAATATTTTTATTTTGGGGAGGGAATCCCCTTACACTAATTCCAAACACTATACTTTTTTCCCCTTTAAGCTGAATCCCTGCAGTTACCTTCACGTTCTGCTGCTAGCTGTATGTCTTCAGACGAAATTCCAACGAACAGCCATGATACGAGTAACTGGTTCATCTGCAGGAGCTCTCTTCATCCTCCTCAGAACTGATTGATATGGAAAGGAAATCACGCCTCTCTTCAACCTCCCTGCTGTCCTCTCCGGATCCTCTGAACGGTTTGATTCCTCTCCTATTACCCCAATCTTGTCGACCGAGAGATATATAATATCCTCTTCTTCTATTTCCATTTCACTTTCCGTCAATTTCAATATCTGCTTGAATAGCAAAACTTCTTCCATTACTAGGATTAATTCGTCTTTGTGATCGTCTTAGAACACTAGGAGATTGAATATCTTGTTCTGGAATATATTCGGGTAAAGAAGATTTCCATGCCAATTCACTTATAATATTTCCTAGTTTAGCTAGTATATTATATAGCTCTGGCGTTCATATTATATTCCATAAGTGATGACCACTTAATGCATTTCTTCAATAATTTCATCTTCATACTCGTTGCATTCAAACAAAACATGTTCCGGATTATCGATTTTGTTGCATAAAGTACAAATGGGATTATTCAGCTTCTTTATTTTGTGCCAATATGTGCCATAAGGTCCATGGCCTGTTCAAAAATGAATTAAACCTTTTGTGGGTTTCACACGCTTCAGTTTTAGACGTTCGATTATGAATGGAACAAATTCATGGGTTCTTCTGGCTACATTTATGCTGTCCCATTTCTATTGCCAATCTCTCAAAAGATGTTTCTTTATTTCTTGTTTGGTACTGCATACATTTCCTACAATACTGTTTACTTTATTAAAACTGTTTTTCTTTAACCAAAACAGTGCAGCTCTGAGTCTAATTAGAAGATCTATGGACCATATTCCTGTAGTGACAAACGACAGTTAATGACAGAACCCATTAGTCCTGTACCCGGTCCTCCTTCTACCAGAGAGTTACCAAGCTGTCCCGAAAGGTAGCCCGGTGCCTCCGAGGCTCCTTCCATAGGGTAAGACCTAGAGACTAACAAGCCCCCCCCCCCCATCTGGTCCTGTGGATTCAAGACGCGATGGAGGTGGATACGCCACTTACGCGCGCCAACTCCAAAATGCGAAGGCTACTGATATGACCTCGGTGGGGCCGCCTGGTGATCTAGCACACCTTCTACTAGCTATGCTGGCTAGTACGCGCAAATATTAATGGCTCCCCTCAACCCCGTCCGGAGACGTACCCGATCTCCCACAGGTGTCTGGAACCACTGTCCCCTTGAGTCCAACCCAATCCGAAAAACTGCCCATCAGGGAGGGGCTCGTATATTCGGCCCGAGGTTCCTCTAGTAACGTCAGAGGTAAAGATGGATTTTTTTATCTCGAAAAGTGCAGAGTGATGCGCAGTGGTATCTGGAAGAGTCCACTTCAGAACGGTTACCACTGGAGGGGAGGGCAGGTCAGTTGCGTACCAGTTGCGAGCAACTAAACACGTACAGAGCTACTCGGTAACACTACAGCTTGTTTCAAAACGTCCTTGTCCCCTGGTTCCAAGAGAGCATTTATAAATGATGCCTCCTAGCAGCACATTACGAAATAAAGTGCTACATTTAAAAACACGAGAAGTAATAACCAATATCCATAGATTTATAAAAGAGAAACAATGGTCTGGGTCAGCTATAAAAATCTGGGAAAGGGTATCTGAGGCAACAGTTGTGTATGAAAGCAGTTTAGGAGAGTTATTAAGGAAAGAAAAGCCATTGGTGCTAGTGCAACAACGTCCTTCTCTATACCCAGTAAACAAAGATTAAGAACATACACAAAATCTAATTTGGATGTTTTAATACAGAAGTAGTAAGGCGAACTATGAATAATTTTTAAAGCACAGATAAACAAAGACCAACTCTGAAGAAAATGCTTATGAAGCTTAAAATTCTACTGACTTCTAAGGCAGTGTCTGAATATTAAGAAGAGTTCCTTTGAAGCTAGGATTATTTGAAAGAAAACAGAGCACTAAGCGTGAGAGACAAATTTTAATCGAACGTCGCACCATACGTGCAGAAAAGCTCAAGTATTTACGAAATATTCCGAGATATCGAAGTGAAGTTTATATGGATGAAACTTATATAAATACAGCACATACTGGACCATATGTCTGGAGTGAAATTCGTTACAGGGACTCTACAGCGATATTGAAAGGCCGATAGTTGTTTATCATGCCTGCTGGAGGAGAGTAGGTTTTCCTTCCAAATGTCTATGTACTGTTTAAGATCCAACAAAAGCGTGGAGAGTACTACCATAGTAAGAATTACAACTTAGTTTATAAGAGCTGCAAAAACTGGCTCCGAGAATGAAATTTGATTTTAGACACCTTATGCACCGCCCTCCCCTCTCGTAATCTTACGCGTGCGACGTATTGTGGTGATAGGTGCACTATCCCCACCACAGTTGCTACTCATCCCTACCGCGCAGGATTCCTGTCCAGATAAAATAATGCATCTGTACCACGAGTGCTAGGGGTTCGCAGCGCAGGCACCACGGCAGCTGAAGGGGACGGATCCCATCCCCTACGAGGAGTGAGAAACGACAGTACAGGACGATAACACAAATTTCCCTTAACGACATTATAAATTTGGAAACAGGGTACTTATTGAACCCTCGTATTATAATTTGTGCTGGGTAGCGGTGTTACGGCAACCCTAAGTTGAGTTAAACCATTTCTTCTTCTTAATTCACTCCCCTTCACATTGTGAGTTCGTAGAATTAAAAGTCCGCGAGGCAGATATTCCAAATGTTTTTTATTTCCGTAGAAATACACCCTGATCAAGCATTACGACACATACACACAGTCTACTAAGGTCAGTGACCAAACAGCGTTCTGATGACATCACTTTGCATCATCAGCTCTCGTCACAACACTCTACAGCTGTTTACACCTCTCTGTTTACGACTTACTCTTGGCGAGCCGTCGCTCCCTTAAATACCTCACTGATAATTTCTAGACTGTTTTAAAACAAACCGGAAACCGAATAATCTCTATCAGTCAAGAAGTCACAGGAAATTCCCATTTACCTCACTTATCTGTGTCGGTAAGTCTTTTATCTCCGGCGATATGTTTATCTGCTTATGCAAGCTCTTTATCTCCGTGAAACACTATCCGTCTTTTGTCTATTTGCACTGAACGTTTTATGACGCTCGCCGCGACAGCATTTATGATAAAAAATTGACTCATTGTTTCAAAATATAGTTACATAATCACCAGTACTAAAATAACATTAGTTCCTGAGAGATCGCTTAGTGGTTTGAAATTTTCTCGTCAGATATCAGCGAAATCGGGGACATTGCGCTATCTACTCGTAAATTTTAGAACTACTACACTTCTCGGCAGGACCTCGGTTGTGTACACCACAAGTAAGATATTATAGAATTGAAGCACGACAACTGTAATCATACTGAATGTTGATGTAAACCAAGGAATAATCTGGTTGTTTAAGAGTATTCAATAGTTCCACAGCAATTCTCATTCAGATTTTCGAAACACTACTCAGTTTCGTGTGTTTGTTGTACTACATGGCAAAGCCAGAAACGTATCGGGAAAAATTCGCAACACAGAGAAGTTTACCTTATGTTATCGCACACACACGGTGAGTCCGGTGTATGTATACTGTGTTCAAATATAACCATGTCTTCAGGATATATATCGGCAGGCGCGAGAAAACATATCATATAGACACACGCAGCTTCCAATCGCTCTATTTGTGTTTGGTAACTAGACAAGACCGATAAGAGACGATCACAGCGCTGGTTACCTGAAGGTCGATACGCTTCAACGCTCTGTCGAATTAGTTGGAGGCAATTATTTCATTTATATCGGAGCGAATGCAACTGCTACTTCAACATCAGCATTGTTAGAACTCCCAAATTTAACAGATAATAAATACAGAACATTAAGGCACTTCTATCTCACATAGGTTGTAGATATACCCTGTAGAACTGTTATCACTCGTGGTACCTCTGACGTTACTAGAGGAACCTCAGACCGAACTGCCGAACCCCTCCCGAAGGTGAGTTGTTCGGATTGGGTTGGACTCGAGGGGGTAGTGTGTACCTGACACCCACGGGGAATTGGGTACCTCCGGCCAGGCTACGACCGCCCGGAGGGGGGAGAGGTTTGCCTCATAAGTCCTGGCTACTAGACTGCAGAGCTAGTAGAAGGTATGCTAGATCACCTTTCGGCCCCACCGAGGTTTTTCGGTAGTCTTCCCTGCGGGGTTGACGCGCGTAAGTGGCGTATCCACTTCCATTCCGTCTTGACGTTGCTGTCATCGGGGGGGGGGGGGGTTAAGAAATCAGGAATTGCCATCTTTCTCTCTCTCTCTCTCTCTCTCTCTCTCTCTCTCTCTCTCTCTCTCTCTCTCTCTCTTATTTCATCCACAAGTTCCATTACATTTGTAATATTACATGTTCTGGTTTTCTTTACCTTCAGATTAATTGTTCATATTATCTGAGGTATTGAGATTATTGTGTTTTTTAGATTGTATTCACACAGTCACTATAGTCTTTTAGACTTAATTTACTATTTAGTTATTCAGCACTTTCTAGATTGATTGCGTTGACATATGCACTAAAGTCCTTTAGATATTGTCCCACAAGTGCTGGTTTATGTACTGGCAACTTCCCTCCTTTCTTGTTCATTTGCATCCTTAGTTTTTCGCTGTGGTCCTTCCATTTGATGCAGTCTCCTCTGTTGCAGGTGCATGTAGCATCATGAATTATGCTGAATCTCTTGTAATAGGCTTTATGCCTTCCGTGTCCTGTTAAAATGGTGGTGAGGTTTGTTGATATGTTAAGTCTTCGTTCTTAATATCCCCTGTAGGGCACATTCTGGCGCTAGTTCTTATAGATGACAGTGTCTTCCTTCCCTTGAACTTTGAGATAAAATACAGAGATGGCACCACAAGAATTAGAAATATTACCTTTTTTCTGATTAGGTATCCTTTAAGAGTTGCCAAAAAAATTGTGCTTTCGAAAACAACATCTTATTATGGAGGAGATAAAACGAGTGGTACTTATTTTAAAGATGTATTTAAATTTTGCGCGCAAATCGATGTTTCCACCAGTGTAACAAAAGTCTCCAATTAGAGTTTTAAAAACAGTACGCTCTTGTCTATAATTTGAAGACTGAATAACGCTAAGAGGTTTACATATTTAATACCAGCAGAGTTGAATTCTTCATTGACCGTACCCTAATAAGATTGGGCACGCCTATCAAAATCAGATATTTTGTAAATTCTATATTCCTGCTCCTTCAGAAGTTCTGTTATCTCATTTTATCCACTTCTCCCTCCATGAAAATACAGAGCGGTATGGCTTAGGCAGCTTCGTTTGTGGTACGCAATTGGGAGTTCCGGGGTCGATTCTCGTGGCTGACCTATCTGACACATGGGTTTTAACGGCGAGGGAGGTGTCCCTGTGTCCCCAATCAAATGCTGCATAGGTTATCACATCCCCCGAATTTATTGTCCGTCTAATTCATCTCCATTTTCATTTCTTATCTAGTGGTGTCTTTCAGTGTAAGATATATCGGGGGGGAAGGTGTTCCTGTGTCCCCAGGCAAATTCTGCATAGGTTATTACATCCGCCGAATTTATTTTCCGTCTAATTCATCTCCATTTTTACTTTTTATTCAGTGGTCTCTCAGTGTAAGAAATATCGGTGGGTGTCTCGGAGTTGCATGGCAGGATGATATGCTCTGAGTATTTCAGTGTCACCAGGTAGCGAGCCACTTCTAAAACATCATTAAACCACCAACTAAATTTAAAGATTAGTAATAACTGGAAAGATAGAGTTAGATTGAAGAGTTCAATGCCATCGGCTCGATCCAAATCAGTGAGCAGCAGGAGAAAGACCGGGAGATCCGTGAAATGTGTAGTGTTTAACGCCCGCTTTTACTACATACGGCACCGCAGGCAATGGCACTGATGATACATGAGATGAAGCTGGCGCACCGGTGGAATGAGATGGCGGGGGAAACCAGAGGTCCCGGAGAAAACCCGCCCCAGCGCCGTGTTGTCCACGACAAATCTCACTTTGCGGTCGCCTGGGATCGAACCCGGGCCGCCTTGGTGAGAGCCAAGCGGTCTAACCACTGAGCCACGACGCGGCCCGAGATCCGTGAAGTTCAGTACATTTTCTTGATGTCCAATAGAACTTGGAAAAGTCATTTTGATTTACTTTTGCTTTTTACAGTTTTTACGCATTTTGCAAAAATGTAATTAACTAACTACGAACTGTAAGTTACTTATAAGATCTCGAATGTATTCTCAACCTGATAAGTATCAGTTACAGCTCCGCGAACAAAATGCAGTTGGAGGCGTGGCTTACCACCAATGGAGTCCCTTAGCTTATCACTCCATCATTATTTTAGGTTGCCTCTCTTCCATTGCGCGGGCTGCACTGGTTATTTGTTTAACTCGCATTCGTATTCACTGTTACATTCACTCTCTGCATTTTCTGCCGAATCACTGCGTTGTTCCTCATGGTTTAAAGAAACTATGATTCTATCTATCGATTGTGAGGTCATGTCCGAGGTCATTATTTTCTGTTAACTGTAAAAATCAAAACAGTATTAAAATACATGCATTTCGTGCTGTTTGTACTCTGTCGCATGCAGAAAGGGGTGGAAGTCACGTGTCGCTTTAATGGCGTAGCAGGGGAGAAGGGTCTCCTCGCGCATGCGCACACCGACCGCAGTTTGTTCGCGGTCTACCCTTAGTACGCAATATACCATTGAGATTTGCTGTATCTATCCATAAACACTTTAGGTAAAAGATACGAGTGCGTGCGCGTGTGAGTGTATCGGTGTAAACAACGTAAGTCGAAAAGAAAAAGTCGGTTAGATAGCAAATTTGGTATAGTAAAACCTCTCTAAAACGTAAGGCGATCGTTCCGGCATTTATTTTCCGTTTATGCAGATTTACGTCTTACGTAGTGTTTTGTTTGCATGCAAAGACATTACAGAAGTTACAGTCGCACATCTTTACAGTGATAGAATAATTTACGAGGGCTGTCCAATATAGAAAGATCATAATTTTTTTCGGTCATAATTTTTCGCGCTAAAATTCAATCTTATTATACTCTGTTAGCTTAATGTGAAACAAACACGCCGTAGTAGTTTCATTGTTGGTACTCCTGGTTCCCGCCTGTGAGAACCAGGCAAGTTCAGACATGTTCAGTATCGCCTACCGCTGCAAAGGAACTAACACGCGAGTAACAATATGTAACTTTGAAATTCTGCTTTCGTCTCAGCAAATCTTCAGTTGAGGCCTATACAATGTTACAGGATAGCTATGGAGACTTTGTTTTCCCCTATAGAACAGGTCGAAGGTGGTTTAAAATGTTTAAAGAGGGGAGGCAATGAACTTCAAAGGAACGTGGACCCGGTGCTCCAGTTACTGCTCTTATAGAAGAAAGCATCAACACTGCTGCTGGCATTGTGAGAGAGGATCGCTGAATTACCTTAAGATCACTTTCTGAAATACTGAACATTTCATTGGGTGCCAGCCACACGTTGGTGACAGAAACATTACACATGAGACGTGTTTTTGCGCGATGGGTTCCAAGACTGTTGATTCTCGAAAAAAAGCACATTCGCATGCAGGTCTGCATGCAGTTAAAGTTGATGTTAGAGGAAGATCCGGAGTTTATTTCAAACGTAATCGCTGCTGATGGAACTTGGCTACATTATTTTCATCCTGAGAGCAAACAGCAAAGCTCAGTGTGGAAATCTCCTTCATCACCAACCCCACAAAAAGCAAAAGTGGTTGCTTCTGCTGGGAAAGTTATGGCCATCACATTCTTTCATATTCATAGAATGGTTTATCAGCATGTTGTACCTGCACACACATCAGTAACTGAACAATACTACAGGGATGCCCTGAAAACTTTGTTAGTACATATCAGGCGCAAAAGACCACATTTCCATGAAGCAGGCTGGATGCTGCACCACAATAATGCACCAATGGCTCTTCTTTCCTTAATAACTATTCTAAACTGCTTTCAGACACAACTGTTGCCTCAGACACCCTTTCCCAGATTTTCATAGCTGACCCAGACCATTGTTTCTTTTTTTATAAATCTATGGATATTGGTTATTACTTATAGTGTCTTTAAATGTAGCACTTTAATTCCTAATGTGCTGCTAGGAGGCGTCATTTATAAATGCTCTCTTGGAACCAGGAGACAAGCACACGAATTAATCCTGGTAATGGAAGAAGTTTTGGTATTAAAGGAGATATTGAATTGACGGATAGTAAAATGGATATAGAAAAAGAGGATATTATGTATCTCTCGATCGACAAGATTGGGGTAATAGGAGAGGAATCAAACCGTTCAGAGGACCCGGAGAGAACAGCAGGGAGGTTGAAGAGAGGCGTAATATCCCTTCCATATCAATCAGTTCTGAGGAGGATGAAGAGAGCTCCTGCAGATGAACCAGGTACTCGTATCATGGCTGTTCGTTGGAATTTCCTCTGATGACATCCAGCTAGCAGTAGAACGTGAAGGTAACTGCAGGAATTCAGCTTAAAGGGGAAAAAAGCATAGTGTTTGGAAATAGTGTTAGGGGACTCCCTCCAATAAATAAAAATATTAACACTTTTATTTTTTGTAGTTTTTTGGGGGGGGGGACTCTGCCCCTCCCCCAGGTGTTTAAAGTTAAATAGAAGTTTTATTTGTGATTTGGTGTTTTTGGGGAGGGATTTTTCCCTCTCAGGTGTGTGTCATGGAAGTAAGAAGTGATGAAGCGATTAAGTGAGGAAATGGTGTAGTGATGGATAAAGAAAATGTTTTAGATGAAAATTTGTGTAGTGAGTATAAGATGTATAAGAAGTTTTAAGTTGAATTCAAAATTTAATATGTGGATTATTAGAGATGAAATGAAGGAAGAAGTGAATTTTATATTTAAGAAGTGGTTTATGGTGGTGTTTTAAGAAGTATCGGTTTGAATAATGGATTTATGGAGTTTTGGTTAATGTATAGAGTTGATTTAATATCTATAAAAGATTAATTTGTTTTAAGTTGTGAAAATATATAAAACGTTTTTAAAGATGGATTGCTTTTTAACTGTTTTTATATGTAAGTGTAAATATGAAGGAAGGGTTTTAATTTGAAAATGTATGATAGTTTAAATTTAAATGTTGTGTTATATATTATGAACTGTATAAATGATATTTTGAAAGGATTTTAATAGAAATGTTTAATAATTTTGAAATTTATATGTTATTAAGGATAATTAAATTAAAAGAAATGTTTTTTCTTATTTTTGATAGAGTTGGCATTTTATAATGGTATTTAATCATGTTTGGTACTTTAAGTTATGAAGTTAAATTAAAAGATATGTGAAGTTTATAGAAGATTAATTAATCGTAGAGTCAGTGTTATTGCCTTCAAGATCCATCGCCACATATGTACCATATATCAAACAGTGAAGTTAAAATCGTGTAAGTCCCATAGAGAAATATAAGCGAAGAGTAGCAATTTTCAAAAATAGATACCATCTGAACAGTAATCATAGATTCCGATTGATAAAAAGAGTGTAACATATACAATTTTTGTTCCCTAGATATTCAACTATTCCTAATTTGAAAGCCTGAGGTGCTGGAAACTGAAAAATTCTTCTTGTGTAATATTGCCTTAATGAAAGTCAGTAATTCCACTATTTGTTATATACATATATTCGACAACAGTCCTATTTAGCAGCGTATTCCATGTGGTAAACACTCCCTTAATTAATTGATCGAACCAACAGCATATTAGAACGAAAGAACGAAGAAAAGCAGATGAATTTGTTAGACTTATACTAGTTTTTGTAAACCTGTGCTCTGACACACAGTAATTATTGTCAGTCTACATCGATTATTGTATAAAATAAAGGTACCAATTTACAGTTCATCACACTTAACACATATCTGGCACAAAAACTAAATATTGCCATTGTATTGCTCTAGATAGTATGTTTAATAACTAAGACATATTGATATATACAAAACAATTACAACTTGCGCGCCATCTGTAGTGTAAAACGTGTACTTCGTGTTACATGACACTTCCACTGTGTGCTCTGCTCGCAGACACTCATAAACACGCGGGACATTTGAACTACATGTTTGTACTGTTTTTTTCAGGAAAAATTTTACCTTTTCATCGAAGCTCAAAGCTGGCAAATTTTTAAATACCAAACTTGTATACAGGTTCAGCATCTTCAATTGTGACACGTGAAGAAGTTTAAGAATATATTTTAAAAAATCGTCCCTCAAATGAAAACCTTCTCAAAATCTTGGACTTTGTCAATTGTGATAAACAGTTCTAATGGTTTTAATTAAAGTACTATATGTCTAAAATATGTATATGACAAACGAAATGTCTTTCTTAAATTTGCAGGAAACGTCCTCAGAAATATTTTTTGTTATGCACGACTTCTGTATAACTGGTAAACTGTAAGAGCTAGACATAACTTTACTACACATATAATGTAGATTATGTTGTAAGATACAATTTATGTCTGATCAGAGCCAAACATTTCGTATCTACTCCATGTTATTTTTCTGTATTTCCCAATAGTTATACTTTCCTAACCTTTCAGTGAATGAATGAACTTCAATTTTTATATAATATTTAAACGCATATAATTTAAAGAAATTTAAAACACCTTAATTTTATGAAAATATGTGTGAAATTCATATCTATTACGTGTCTTATTATTGTGTATTTCAGCATTTCTGTCATAATTTGTGTTGTTAGTCTTCATATCAGTTAATAATTATTGTTTCATATACAAACTTGGTGGGATCCAGAAATTGAAATTCCTGAAATGATTTCTGCAGACTTCGGATTTTGGTATACCACAGATAATTCTTAGTCTTCTTTTGCTGCTTAAATAGTATCTTACTGTTATAGCACTTACAGTGTTACAGTGTATGACAGTAGATAATGAAAATAAGCAAATTAAAATGTTCTGAGGACCTTAAATGTTACTGGAGCCCTTAGGTGACACAGAAGTAAAAAAACTCGGCCTCGCTTCAATACTAGCCTATCAATATGTTTGTCCCAGCTTCCAATTTTTCTACCCATAAACATAGAAATAATAGTATCAATGTCTGTATAAATAAGTTGTGATTTGTGATTGTACACATTGTACTAGTGCTACCATGTATAAACAGTAATTTGTGTAACTTTGTGGTAATCATGATATAGTAAATAAGTGTAAGTATTATATTGTATATATTGTGTAATAATATCCCAAATATTTTGACGATTTGATAGTTCTGTACGAATTCTTTGGTTAATGAACTTAATTGAATTGAAATAAGAGTTCCCAAACAGTTATATTTGCTGAAAGCAGTTGCTGCAGTTCCTCTCGACAGCCGTGAGTCGTCTAGCACTTAGGACATTGTGTTCTGGTCACAGTAACCCAGATTAGAAAAGTGTAACTATTTGGAAAATTCAGAAAAGTAGCGAAGTGTAAATCTGAAGTGATTCACACTAAGAAATAAACTGTATGAAACTTAACTTTAATGCTGCAACAAGATCTACATTATACAAGTAATTAGATTTTGTTTTATCTCTTAGCTTTACTACTTATACAGAAGTCTTTAAGAATGTAAAGATCTTCTGAGGTCGTGCTCTGCAAATTTAGGTTATGCATTTCACTTGTTATCCTTATATTTTAAACATGAGCTGCCTAATCAAATCATTAGGGCTATTCCTTTAACAAATGACATAATCAAAATTTTTGTCAGATTTAAGGGGCGGTGTGTTGTAATATATTTTCTAAAATCTTCATATGTCGTCTTTAAAGACAGTGAACCTATATATACATTTGGTACTTAAACGGCTTTCTAATTTGTAGTTGTACTGAAAACTGTCTTGCTTTAATTTTTTGTTATTATTAATTTGTGATCCGGAGATATTTATTTCCTGTCCAATCTTGACATTGGAGAAAGGAACCTCCTCTCTACCTGGCATTTATGCACGTGGTACAGAAAGTACTGTGTTAATATCAAAATTAAGTCCAAAGGAGAAAACCGGTGTAGCTCAAATATCCGGCATGTTTACAGAGTAGCTGCGATCACAGCGACACGGTGGAAGTATCATGCAACGGGAAGTATACATAATGTGGTACAGATGTCGCGCAAGTTGAAACTGTTTAGTATACATATATCAGAAAGTCCTATTTATTAAACGCTTTAAAAATTGAGAGACTGATGTTTTGCTTTGATGCACAATATATCTTAAATATGAACCATGTTAAGCTGACACGATATTCTAATAAAAGCTGAATACAAGTAAGGAAGAGCTATGGTACGCTGGAATGAAAGTTTTCAGAAAGTTATATAAGTGCAAAAAATTGTACTTTTTTCCTGTATATATATTCTTGAAATTACAAGGTATGATTATTGGTAGCTACGTATGAAGTGATTTCCATTATATTATTGAGCCATTTTGTATCTTATTTGAGCTTAGTGTACAATGTGATTCACATTTAACTTGGCTATGCTGTACTTTTTTAACGAAATTTTAAAGCTAGAAACAGCAATGTAAGTTTTAAGGGGATGCAGCACTGAAAACCGCCATTCAACAATTTGCAACAGATCTCGCTGAAACTGTTGCCACTTAGTTGTGAGCAGTGATGCCAACCGTAGCGGAATTCCGTTACGCTTAGCGACATTTGAGCTTTCGGGAGACATAGCGGAGAAAAACAAAAAAAGTGCGAAACTGTAGGGGTTCTTGTCAATATTTCTTAAAAAAGACACAAACTCATCCTAAAAACCAATGCTATAATAATTTTATAGAAATCTGGTTGAAGAAGAATCTCTCATGTAGATTGTAGCTCATGTTATTATCTATTTATTTACGTCAAGCACCAGGCCTGACAATATATATTACTCCATGGGTGTCAAGCTATCAACATATTTATGCAAGCTACGTTAACCATGTGTAACATGATGCACCATTCGTTCATCATCAGGGCCTCAGGCTTCATTGCAATTTATATCATACTTTCAAGTTGTGAAGTGAATAGTACGTTTTAGTACGTTGCGTTTATGTGTCACCAATTATATATTAAAGGAAAGTTAACCGAATCAAGCAGTACCCTTGTGTTCCGGTGTTAAGTAGGAGAAATACGTTTTGAAGGGAAGTGTCTCTTCTCAAATATTTCAAAATTCTCTAAACTATTACTTGTGTTGCCATGGAAACGCTGATGTGGAAAGACTGTTTTCCATGATGGCTGACATTGACTATAGTAAAAGCAATAAACTCAAACAGTGAGTGACTCCTAAAGGTAAAAAATTGACATTCAAAACACGGACAATCGCTGTTTCCCATACACAATAACTGATAAAATGTAAATAAATTTGCAAAATCAGTGTGCAATTTTTCAAGAAGTGTTACAGTGATAATAGAATTTTCTGACAGTTATTAAACCACTTTAGGTATTCAGTGCAGATCTCCCTTCACTTATTTCTGGTGACAGTTACTAATTTATTAAATATATTAACACCTTCATTAGACATCTGGATCCTCATAATCAGTATTAATCCATCGTCTTGGTCATCTGCCAGCTCAAAGAGAAAGGTTTGTTGTTACTGTTTTATATTTTTGTAGCGGAGTGTAACGGAATTTTTCTCCAACTGCTGCAAGATTTAAATTAATTTGGTTGGCAACACTGGTTCTGATACATAGTGGACACAGAATTAAAAATTTGCCTTTTGTGTCTTCAATAGTTTTTAAGTAATTAAGTTGTGAAATTCAAAATTTGGGCAAAATTCAAACCACTCCACACGATGAAAATTATCAAAATTTTAATGTTTCTGTTTCTAAAATATATAGATGTGTATGAAGACAGGATCGATCATATGAATTTCTTATTCTGCCTTTAGTTTCGGAGGAAAAAATAAGGTATAGAGCAAACAAAAAAGGTGATTTTTTAAAATTTACGTCCTCCAACGTTAAGTCATACCGGAAGATGAATGAAAGGGGTGAAATGATCCTCAAATGCGTCCAGCTTCCATGGAGCTTAGAGTTACCCGACATTCGTCTTTCAGGATAAGGGATAAGTCCGCAAAACCCCTTTTCCAAGTAAGTCGCCCTGTCCGAGATTCGAACTCGGGACCTCTGCAACGTCAGGCAGATATGCTACCATCTACGCTACCAAGGCGGGCGCTAAAAAATGATTAAACCTAGGATTTTATATGTCAATAACATTAAAAGTAAATGAATATTAAAAATTCATGTGTTAGAAGCCTTTGTTTACTTTCTAAGAATATGTGTTGAACATTTTAAAGGGACAGAATCAAAACTGCATCGGGTGGTAGATTTGGAATGACAAAAAATGTTGAAAAAAACTATAACTGAGTAAATCAAATTTTAAAATCCAAAATATTTTCCCTCTCAGTTACATCCTTGAAGCAGAATTAAACCCTCAAGATGTCTAAGTTGGACCCTCCTGCATCTTCTTTCTCTCTTCTGCTGCAGTTTTCTTCAATTTTTGTTTCCTTCTGTATGTTTTAGAAGTTACCTTCGCGGAAATTACTGAGTGAAGTAACCGTAATTAGTCCTTCCCTTGGCTAATTTTTAGAGATGCTGATGAAATCTGTGTCCATAATGTCTCACGGCAGCTTGAGGGAAGCAGTACAACATAAATTGAATTCACTAATGGCTGATGTCACAGCAATCTGAAGTCTCTTCTTTGACACAAATATTTCTTTTCGGCATTTGCACTATATTATACTATGTAACCTTTCATTTGCATTTTGTGGCTTACCCAACGTACTTCTCCTTAGGATTTCATCTGATGCCAGCCTTTGGTACAAAGGCATTAGTTTTCTTATCAGGCCTCAAGTACGTTATCATTGTTGTGCTGTTATGTTTAGGTATTTCTGAGCTCTTGGGCTTGACACACCCCACATATTTTCATGTCACTCAGAGATATGATAATTTCTGAAATCATTGTACTGATTACCAGCAACAAACTTCTCTATATCTGAAGTAAAATTGTAAATGTGTGCATGAAAGCAATAGCTGAATTTGTTGAACCTATATATGCTTTTGCGTTCCTTCGTTCCGAAACAGTAATTCCTGTCGATCTATATTGATCATTAAATAAAGTATAGCCCCAACTTATTTTTGTTCACATTTATGACATATTTGTAACAAAGCACAGCATCACGATTGCCATGTTGTGGAAAGTATTTATAATAACTAAGACATATTGTTTTATACGATATATAATTATAACTTGCCCGTCATCTGGAGACTGTTACGTGTACTTCGTGTTGCATGAAGCTTCCACAGTGTCGCTGTGATCGCAGCCACTCGGTAAACACGCGGGATATTTCAGCAGTACCGGTTTTCATCTTAGGGCTTCTTAGGGTTTATTTCAGTGCTAAAATAATATTTTATGTACCACGTAATGCATAGTAGGTAGAGGAGGCAGCACCATGCCTTCTATCATTTGTTTTCTATCGATGTAGAGATTGCACAGGAAATAAATACTTTGGAATCTAAATGCAAAAATCCATTCAACAAAACCCCAATCTGGAAAGCCGGTTAAATGTCAGTATCTTCAAGGGCGACGTGTGAAGATCCTCTTAAGTGAAATAAATTTTAAGTACCTTATTTGCCATTTGTTATAAATACCTCAAATGACTTTAATTAATGCAATATATGCTTAAAATATGTGGATGACAAATGAACTGCATATGTTAAATCTGCAGGCAACTTCCTCAAAAGTCCTTTTCATTTTGAATAACTTTTGTATAACTAATAAACTGTAAGAAATAGACAAGATGTTACTACACATATAACGTAGGTCTTGTTGTAACGTACAATTTATGTTTGATGAGTTTTAGAATAAACATTTTAAATTTACACTTTGTTACTTTTCTGAATTTCCCAATTGTTATAGTTTTCGAACCTGGGTTATTGCGGCTACAATGCAAAGCCCTAACGACTAGACGATCACGGCTACTGAGAGATACTGTGGGAGATGCTTTCAGTGAACGTAGTATCTGGAGGTCTTCGAGAGTAGCGTTTCTTTGTAAGAGAAACTGCAGTACTAGATACACAAAGTTAACGCTTTTAGCTGTCGGTTCTCCGACTTATCCTCGGGGTAGTTCTTTAGGTTATACTTTATAATTTTCAGCCTTTACTACCCAGAACTACGGTAGCTGCGTCATGAAATTTTCCCAGCTTAAGAAGTGGCTTTAATACCGTCACGTTAACCTGGAATGTGTTGAAGGTTGGGATTGAATGGAGATATATTAACCACAGGTAGCAAACATGAAACTTATTAAGTTCAATATCCGGATATACATAACAGAATAAAGACGAAGTCCATTAAATATAATTACCTATAGGGCTTTTGGGCTCCAAACCTATGCTATTTACTTATTATAATGCTCTTTAAATGGTTTATTATAATAATGAAAGGAACTTAGCAAAGAAAGTACGGTATTTGTCGTGATATTTGCGATCTGTGAACGAATGTTTCATACTTAACAGTAAAATGCCGCGATTATTTAATATTTTGGTTTTATATTATCCATAAAATATTATCTAAGCACAGTATATTCTGCCAAGTAACATATGTTTTGCTATTTTCCCTTAGTTGCTACAAATCTAACGCGTATGACTACAAACTAAGATGAATTACGGATTGGTTTACCAAAGCTAACGGTGAAGCAGGGTAATAACATTCGATACTTACAACGAAATATTAAACAGTTATTACTCTTTGCAAGAAAATTAAAGGTGCCATAACTACAACGTAAAATGAAACTAAGGCTAAGGCCCGTGGTTCTTAGCTCGGGGTTTGATCCTCGGTTGCGTCGTTTAGGTCGCAGTCATTTATACCCGAACTACACAAGACTAATGTAGCTGCGCCTTATAGGTCTCCCAAGATCTTAAGCTCACTTCTGTCACGTTAACCATAAACATGTTAAAGGTTTGGTTTATTTTCATGTTGCTATATTAATATTACAATTACAGACAGCAGCAATTAGGCTTCCTATGTTCAATGTCCAGATATAAGTAACTAGATAAACACGGAATATGTCCATCAACAATAAGGAGTTATAATGATTAACATGGTGGCATTCAAATCCAAACAAATGGTTCCATTCCCGTCTGGAAGGAGAATGCTATATAGCAGCAATATTGACAGATGTCCATAAAGTATGACGTATGAAAAACAGCATTAACATGGCGTGTGTGTGATTTAGTGATTTTGTAATATAGTGATATTTTATTATATTAAATTTTAGTTTTGATGTCATTTATGAATTCTACGTAACATTTTCTATTACAGTAGCTCCAATATGAACACAATACTTTTGCGCATGTTCAGAAGTTCTGCAAGTTCTGCTCTCTGAAGTTGAAAGCATCAATCCTAGAATCAGTGTCATTACTTTTCAGATTCATCACACTGATGGATAATATAATAAAAACTGAGGTTAAAATAATGTAAGATACCAACAGAGGTAGACGAGGAGGAGATTTGCTGGTCAACGGTGTTATTTTTTCAAAAATCTATTATGTCTATGCTTCTGAAGAGCAAACATATAGACCGAGGAACTCTTACATGTCCTAGTAAAAGGGATATAATATATCCTATTATAGTTCTCTAGATATACAGGTCTCTCAGTTTACTTTGGTATTTACTTCGAACAAAAATTAAATACTTATAATTTGAAAACTTAAATGGCAGGAGGTTGAAGAAGCACTCGTGACGTTGTTCACCGAAACCCCAGCAATGACAAATGACTGTTGGAGGGAAGCACTATTTGAAAACACTGCATCAAGAAAAGTTTCCATTATGTTTCAAACGAGTGCTAATGTTGGCAACGGTTGTTGATCCAGGATTCGATTTTCGCACTTATTTATCTTCACTGTGAGCTACACCTGACAAAGAGACTGCGTCTTACATATGTCCCATCTTGTCAAGCTGCTAGTAATTCCTGTACGGTATGAGAGAACGGGTTAGTTGACACTGTACGTGCTGTATCTTATCATTCGTGTCATATATTTGGACGGCATGTTACGGACATCAAAACAATAAAATAACTCCATATGTACCTATATATATGAAGGCCAATTATTTCAGAATTGCCATACGAAGTCGAAGGTTACAGATATTGCTCGAAGTGGCATCCTCTTAATTCAAGTTTGCCTACTGCAGCGCTGGAAGCTAAAGGACTCCAGTGGTGGTAGGCCACGTCTCCAACTGCATTTTGTTCGCGGAGCTGTAAGTGATACTTATCAGGTTGAGGATACATTCGAGATCTAAGTAACTTACAGTTCGTGGTTAGTTAATTACATTTTTGTAAAATGTGTAAAAAAAAGTAAAAGGCAAAAATAAATCAAAATGGCTTTTCCAAATTCTATTGGACATCAAGAAACTGTACTGAACTTCACGGATCTCGCGGTCTTCCTCCTGCTGCTCAGTGATTTGGATCGAGCCTATGGCATTGAACTCTTCAATCTAACTCTATCTTTCCAGTTATTACTAATCTTTAACGCTAATTGGTGGTTTAATTGATATTTTAGAAGTGTCTCGCTACCTGGTGACACTGAAATATTCAGAGCATATCATCCTGCCATGCAACTCCGAGACACCCACCGATATTTCTTACACTGAGAGACCACTTAATAAAAAATAAAAATGGAGATGAATTAGACGGACAATAAATTCGGGGGATGTAATAACCTATGCAGCATTTGTCTACGGATGCAGGAACACCTCCCTCCCGCCGATATCTTACACTGAATGAGACCACTAGATAAGAAATGAAAATGGAGATGACAATAAATTCCGGGATGTAATAACCAATGCGGAATTTACCTGGAGACACATGAACACCCCCCGCTCCCCGTTAAACCTATGTGTCAGACAGGTCGGCCACGAGAATCGAACCTGGAACTTCCAAATGCGTACATATTTATTTTTTTATCTTGAAAAGTGCAGAGCGATGCGTAGTGGTATCTGGACGAGTTCACCTCAGAACGGTTGCAACTGGATGGGAGGGCAGGTCAGTTGCGTAAAAGTTGCGAGCAACTAAACATGTGCAAAGCTACTCGGTAAAACTACAGCTTGTTTCAAAATGTGCTTGTCTCCTGGTTCCAAGAGAGCATTTATAAATGACGCCTCATAGCAGCACATTGCGAAATAAAGTGCTACATTTAAAAACACGAGAAGTAATAACCAATATCCATAGATTTATAAAAAAAGGTACAATGGTCTGGGTTAGCTATATAAATTCTGGGCAACAGTTGTGTCTGAAAGCAGTTTAGGAGAGTTATTAAGGAAAGAAAAGTCATTGGTGCTAGTGCAACAACGTCCTTATCCATGCCCAGAAAACAAAGATTAAGAACATGCGCAAAATCGAATTTGGATGTTTTAATTCAGAGTAGTTAGGCGAACTATGAATAACTTTTAAAGCACAGAAAAACTAAGACCAACTTTGAAGAAAGTGCTTATGAAGCTAAAAATTCTACTGACTTCCAAGGCAGTGTCTGAACATTAAGAAAAGTTCTTTTGAAGCTAGGATTATTTGTAGAAAAAAAACATTAAGCGTGACAAACAAATTGTAATCGAACATCGCACCATACGTGCAAAAAGTCTTAAGTATTTACGAAATATTCGGAGATATCGAAGTGAAGTTTATATAGTTTATATGGCTGAAACTTATATAAATACAGCACGTACTAGACTATATGCGTGGAGTGAAATACGTTACAGGGACTACGCAGCGATACTGAAAGACCGACAGATGTTTATCATGCCTGCTGGAGGAGAACAGGGTTTTGTTCCAAATGCCTATGTACTATTTAAGATCGAACAAAAGCGTGGAGATTACTACCATAGTAAGAATTACAACTTAGTTTATAAGAGCTGCAGAACTGGCTTCGAGAATGAAATTTGTTTTTAGACACCATATGCACCGCCCTCCCCTCTCGTAATCTTACGCGTGTGACGCATTGTGGCGATAGGTGCACTATCCCCACCACAGTTGCTACTCATCCCTACCGCGCAGGATTCCTGTCAAGATAAAATAATACATCTGTACCACGAGTGCTAGGGGTGCGCAGCGCCCGCACCACGGCAGCTGAAGGGGAAGGATTGGGTTGGACTCAAGGGGACAGTGGTTCCCGACACCCGTGGGAGATCGGGTACGTCTCCGGACGGGTTTGAAGGAAGCCATTAATATTCCCGGGTACTAGCCAGCATAGCTAGTAGAAGGTGTACTAGATCACCAGGAGGCCCCAGCGAGACCATATCGGTAACCTTCCCATTCTGGAGTTGGCGCGCGTTAGTGGCGTATCCACTTCCATCCCGTCTTGAGTCCACAGGACCAGATGGGGGGGGCCTGTTAGTCTCTAGGTCTTGCCCTATGGAAGGAGCCTCGGAGGCACTGGGCGATCTGTCGTTCAGCTCGGTAACTCCCTGGTAGAAGGAGATGCGGCTCCTTGGTCCTGCGGGTCCAGGTATAATGGGAGTAGAACCTCTGTCATTAACTGTCGTTTGTCACTACAGGAATATGGTCCATAGATCTTCTAATTGGACTCAGAGCTGCACTGTTTTGGTTAAAGAAAAATAATTTTAATAAAGTAAACAGTATTGTAGGGAAATGTACGCAGTAACAAACAAGAAATAAAGAAAATCTTTTGAGAGATTGGCAATAGGAATGGGACAGCATAAATGTAGGCAGAAGAACCCAAGAATTTGTCCATTCATAATCGAACGTCTAAAACTGAAGCGTGTGAAACCCACAAAAGGTTTAATTCATTTTTGAACAGGCCATGGACCCTATGGCACATATTGGCACAAAATAAAGAAGCTGAATAATCCCATTTGTAATTTATGCAACAAAATCGATAATCCGGAACATATTTTGTTTGAATGCAACGAGTATGAAGATGAAATTATTGAAGAAATGCATTAAGAGGTCATCACTTATGGAATATAATAAGAACGCCAGAGCTATATAATATACTAACCAAACTAGGAAATATTATAAGTGAATTATCATGGAAATCGTCTTTACCCGAATATATTCCAGAACAAGATATCCAATCTCCTAGTGTTCTAAGACGATCACAAAGACGAATTAATCCTGGTAATGGAAGAAGTTTTGCTATTCAAGGAGATATTGAAATTGACGGATAGTAAAATGGAAATAGCAGAAGAGGATATTATGTATCTCTCGGTCGACAAGATTGGGGTAATAGGAGAGGAATCAAACCGTTCAGAGGACCCGGAGAGGACAGCAGGGACGATGAGGAGGACGAGGAGAGGCGTAATTTCCCTGCCATAGCAATCAGTTCTGAGGAGGATGAAGAGAGCTCCTGCAGATGAACCAGGTACTCGTATCATGGCTGTTCGTTGCAATTTCGTCTGATGACATCCAGCTAGCAGTAGAACGTGAAGGTAACTGCGGGGATTCAGCTTAAAGGGGAAAAAAGTATAGTGTTTGGAAATAGTGTAAGGGAATTCCCTCCCCAAAATAAAAATATTATCACTTTTATTTTTTGTATTTGGGGGGGGGGCACTCTGCCCCTCCCGCTGGTGTTTAAAGTGAAATAGAAGCGCGCGTAATTGGCGTATCCGTTCCATCCACAGGACCAGATGAGGGGGAGGCGTTGTTAGTCTCTAGGTCTTGCCCTATGGAAAGCCCCACGGAGACGCCAGGCGCCCTTTTGGGACAGCTCGGTAGCTCCCTGGTCGAAGAGGGCCCGGGTCCTTGGTCCTACGGGTCCAGAACTAATGCACATTAACGTGCATAGAATCTATAAATTTCTCAGCGAATTAAATCGCATTTGAAATTATCGAAATTTTATAGAAAAACGTTTTCTTTTGTTTTCACACTTGATCGGTATTCCTTTCATCACAATTTTTCTTACTGTATTTCTGTGAATACCCAGAATTCATCAGGTTTATTGCATGACCCCTTACCAAGATTATCTGTCAGCACATATTTATGTGTGTTCAAAACAAGCGCTTGAATATGATCAGAAACAGTTCCCGTTATAATTTTGTTTTTGAGGCTTCTCCACTAACATAACTCGGCCCAGCAACATTTTCCAGTTTATTCACAATATTGTCTTCACTTTGATTATTTTCACTTGACTGAGAGTTATCTACTGCTTCATTTGCATTTACCACTGCATTTCCCTCCCACGGTCTCCACATCGTGACACACAACGAACACTGCACGAAATGAAACAGATTAACTGGAAGATGGAACTTTGGCAACTGACATTCCACGTGGAGTAAACATGCGACTATCATTTCCAGAAAATCAGGGTTGCTATTGGTCTTGAACGACAGTGTTCCATTTCTGAAGTGTGGATATAGATTTATGACGGTCATTAGTGGTGGGCGGTAGGGTCCGTTTCCTTTATAAGGCAACTGCACTCGCGTTGACTAGGCAGACCTTATCACATGCCATGTTGTTTCCATAACCAGCCGTCTTTAATTTTTAATGTGTTTTCCAAAATCTCATAGGTCAGAGCTCTCCCTACTACTTCATAGTTAATTATTTAGCTAAACGTTTGTTCATTTCATGTTCTTATATAACCTTAATTTTTTTCCTCCAGTGATAATACCATATTGTGACTTTATGGGTTCGTGAAATTAAAAGTCCTGTTTGCAAATACTAAAATTTGCTCTTTATTTCCTTAGAAACAAACTTTGATCAACCCTTACAGTAACAGAATACGTAACATACACAATACAACTTGCAAGGTCATCGACCACGAACAAAGTTCACTTTTGAAACACAGCTGTTCGCGCACACGAGTCCAATTAATTACTGTTTCACGTGGCGGGTGGCTCCTTCCTTTTATAATTTACCCACTATTCCAAAAATTCGTTGAATGTTCTCAAACAATCAGGACGGCGTTAGAAAAATGACGAACTCTCCAGAAATCCGTCTCCTCCCCCCCCCACCATTTCGGCAAGCCTTTATCTCCGCACTGCACTGTCCGTCTCTTTGAATGGTTCCGCCGCGCCGTCTCGCCGTAACAATGCGTTCGTGACAATATGTTCAGAACTCATTTTACATAATTTGTGTAAATACAAACGATATTTTTAAAAATTATTAAAGTTCTCCGTTTTCTTTATCTCGTACCAGATCCCCTGTAACAGCGAAACTGAGAATGAACACACTGCAAAACAGTTATACCCTTACCATGTGTTTTGGAAGAGAGTTGAGAGAGCTAATGGTTTGTTCTCTCTTTTCCTCGAAGTATTGCAGTTTATGACTTTTTGGCTCTTGGAACTTGTGCAAGCACAGTCACCCTAAGAATTATTGCACTTTTTAAAATACGTACGTTGTAACCCATGACACATAAAGTAATCCGTTTTAACCAGGTAATTTACGCAAACAGTTCCCCAAAATATATCTGTTAGCGCGTTAAGCATTTTTCCGGCTTAGAGTGCAATGTTACATGAGAAACAGCTCGGTTCCGGCATATAAGGGCACCCAAGCTAACAATGGAGTTAAATCCGAATAGCAGAGAAAGCTGAACTATCTTCCAAGAGCTGTTTGGCTTTAAAATTAATCCCAAATCATTTTAAACATTAAGCACCAATAAGTAAAAAATAATTGGGTTGCAAGCTGTTCGGAATTCAAGCAATTAAGCTAGTTTATAATCTTTTCACTAAAATATCCTATAGCATCCGGGATATACCAAATAAACCGCAAACTACGTTAAAACCAAAACCTGGGTGGGCACGCAATAAAAATTTCCGGCTCTGAACAGCCTCCCAGAGCTGTGTGTGTGTGTGTGTGTGTGTGTGTGTGTGTGTGTGTGTGTGTGTGTGTGTGTGTGTGTGTGTGTGTGTGTGTGTGTGTGTGTGTGTGTGTGTGTGTGTGTGTGTGTGTGTGTGTGTGTGTGTGTGTGTGTGTGTTAAAAGTGATGAAAATAGTCTTATGGGGGGAAAAACGCATAGGCAGCAAAACGTGATTTTCAACTGGTTGTAAATCACTAACTACTGACTTCCTTTATTGTTAAAAACAAATGTTCACAAATTTACTCTGCTGTATCTTAAAATAGCGTAGAACGATACACAAGAGCAAGCAGAGTAAGTGTCGTTGCAAGGGGTTACCGCTAAGCCTTGACGGGGACTTCCGACAGAAACCATTCCAGGACTAGGTCCTTCACTGGTTCAGTGGCAGTTGTGCTATTAAGACTGTGATAAACGGTGGAATTTTTGTAGGGAGTTCCTTTTTATATTTTATTATTATTATTTTTAAGCCTTTTTATTAAGAAGAATTTGGAATAGAGATGGGACTGTTTAGGTTCGGTGGAGGAGGGGCCTGGGATTTTTGTATCGTACCCCAGGGTCGGCCACGCCGTGGCTCAGTGGTTAGACCGCTTGGCTCTCACCAAGGCGGCTCGGGTTCGATCCCAGGCGACCGCAAAGTGAGATTTGTGGTGGACAACACGGCGCTGGGGCGGGTTTTCTCCGGGACCTCCGGTTTCCCCCACCATCTCATTCCACCGATGCTCCATCTTCATCTCATGTATCATCAGTGTCACCGCCTGCGGTACCGTATGTAGTAAAAGCGGGCGTTAAGCACTACACATTTCATTTCATTACCCCAGGGTGGATATCGTATTCCCCGAGACCTCGAATAGGTGCGTTGAAATTATGGGAAGGGTAGTCAGTAAATTTCGTTGAGAGCCAGAGCAGGTATTGAGCTAGGAGGGGAAAAGATAAGTCGTGGCGGATTTTTGTGTTTTGAATGTACCAATTGGCATTGAGTGTACGGAGAAATCTGTTTTGGAGGGTTTGGAGGCGTGGAGGTGTGAGATTTGGTGGCAATGGCCCAGACTGGGCAGGCGTGAGGGCGGGACAAAGGACTTGCTTGTACAGGAGAAGTTTGTTGCATATGGACATGGCTTAGTTTCTGTGGTAGAGGGAGTATAGAAGTGCCATCCTGAGAGCAACCTTGTTGTACAGGTCTGCGATGTGAACTTTCCAGGTCAGCTTCTGGTTCAGCGTGACGCCTAGGTATTTTGCACAAGTCGACCAATAGGCGGAAGCACGGCAATCCGTAGTTCTGGAACATCTACCTCTAAACGCCGCGCAAAGGTCACTGCTTGCGACTTTCTGGGATTTACTGTGAGGCGCCAGGTCGTCAGGTTGTCCGCATAGATCTGCAGCCTGCGTACAGTAACTTGGTGGTGTGGGGAGGCGGTTGTTATAGCAGTATCATTAGCAAAGTATTACAACGTACAACCCTGGTAAGGGGTAGGATATTGATGAATATGAGGAAGAGCAGGGGCCCAAGGACACTTCCTCGAAGAACCCCAGCTTGAATGGATGGTAGGATGAGGAAATGCCCTCTTTTGTCATACTAAAAGAACGGTTGTGAAGGTAGGAATGGTTTAGATGTATGATATAGGGTGGGAGGTCGAAATGGATGAGGTGGTGAAGGAGGCCATCGTGCCACACAGTGTCGAAGGCGGGAGTGAGGTCAAGGAACAAGGCAACGACAAAATGCCGGTTGTTGAAGCCTTTGATGACTTCGTCGACAAGACGAAGAAGTTTATGCATCGTGGTATGTTGCTGACGAAATCCAAATAGCTCCTGGCGAAGAATTGGCTGCGCAAGAGGGTTTGCTGAAGCCTACCTTGGATGAGAAACAGGTGGATTACCAAATGTGACTTTCTACTGATCTTAAATCACTAATTGGAGACATTTTACTGGTGTAAAGGAATTTTCAAAATATTAATTCCGATGGATAATAAGAACACCATTTCAACTGCTCTTAAAACACTAAGTGGAGACTTCTGCTTCGCTTGTGAAATGATCGAATGTGCACAACATTTAAATACCTCGTTAAAAGAAACACCACTCCTCTTATTCCTTCCACAATCTGATGCTCTTGATAAAGCATAATTATTTGGCAACTATTAAAGGATACACCATCGGTAAACGAATTACATTTCTAGTACTCTATCATGTTTCCCATGCTGCCATCTCTGTATTTCGTCTGAAACTTCTAGAGAAGAAAGACACTGCCATCTGTAAGAACTAGTCCCAGGATGTGCTCTATAGGAGATATCTACAACCTACGTTAATAAAGACACCAGTTATTAATCTTGTTTCTCATTCATTATACCTAGAAAGCGTACTTATGTATCATGCAGAAATAAACGCAAATTCGTTCGTTCTTTTGAAATAGTACATCACAGAAGCAGAGGAATAAAGATTGGAAAGTGTGGGAAATAACTGTAACATAAATCGCCTAAGTAAACTTCATTTGGTATAGGAAGAAGCTGAGGGATTGAGAATACACTGAAGCTAGTCTTCATTACCTGAAACATTAAAATAATATATACATCTCGTTTTATTTTTTGTCTTTCTTTTGGTACAAAATATTTTACATTCAAAACATCAACATATATACACAGCAATACAGATTGTAGGCAGTGCAGTACTCTAAATGAGCTTGACGTCACTTGTAAACTTCCGTTTCAGGATTAATATGTTCATTTTTATTTTACAGTCTATAAAGAAAGAGATCTTCACAGTTTCACTGACAAATTTCGCCAGATCAATTGGTCTTTGTCTTTTTCACTGATGAGCCCTTCAGTGTCCTATGGACACACCGAACCACGAGAAACAGTAACACCAATGTCAACATGAGGCCACTTAACAACACAAGCAGCACATCCAATAGAAGATACTCGTACCAACTTAAGTTGACTGAGGCAGGTTTCAATATTTTGCCAGTCTTGTGTCCATGTCTCAGCACATACTCGGTCCAGAACACCGCACGATCCAGAGGATGCTCAGTTTGATCGGTGAATACTGCTGACAGCTCCCGCACGTTATCTCTGATGCTGCAAAATAAAAGGGTACAACTGTAATCCACAATTTAAGTATGAAAATCTTTTAACGATATCCCGGTATAATTTCTACTACGATAACTGATTTACTTCTTAATTTAAGACATTATTGATATCGTCCAAGATGTGTTAAACATGTACATTGATGGCAGACAGATATCAATATAAAAAATAGAAACAAATCCTCAATTGCGTCCTCGCCAAATCTCTTTCTATTGATTCATTTGGAAGGCGAGGTTTTCAAGTCCCCTTTAATTTCCGTGCTCATGTACGGAATTTCCTAACTTAAGAAACAACAGCTGGTGTAGTTACTCGCTGAACAGAAGGATTTTACAAATATTTTGTAGCATGCATTATGTGCTATCAGACTATGCCACAGGATTAGGATTAGGACTTCATTACGAAGGGGATTTGGTACGTAGGCTACGATGCTGACCCATTGTCCCTATACCCCCCAAGTGGGGCACCCCCGGGAGGAAGGATGAGGCGAAGGAGATAGAGGGTGGCCGAAACAAGGAGTCACTTCAGTGCAGAGGGTAGGGTCCTGCAGTTTACTTGGATAGAGACCTCCCCCGAAAGCCAGGACAACGGACTCACGAGGGGGCAGTGTGTTCTCGACACCCACTGGGAATTGGGTACTTCCGGCCAGGCTACGACCACCCGGAGGGGTTAGGGGTTGCCCAAAAATTGCCAGGTACTAGCCTGCAGAGCTAGTAGGTGTCCTAGGTCACCTTTCGGCCCCACCGAGGTTTTCGGTAGTCTTCCCTGCGGGGTTGACGCGCGTAAGTGGCGTATCCACTTCCATCCCTTCTTGACGTTGTGCTTAGCGGGGGGCTTTTTAGACTCCAGGTATTGCCCTATGGAAAGAGCCCCGGAGCATCCATCGCTCCCGGGTAGAAGGAGGCCCGTGTCATGGGTCCTACGGATTCAGGACTAATGGGAGTAGCTCCTCTGCATTTAACATTAACATTAACTCGCTCCCCCACAGCGGGACGGTAACGAGTCTAGCAGTCGAGCCCCAAAAGTCCCAGGCAGGCGATCTCGAAATCGTCCCAGCAGAGAACCAGTCACCGGCAACCGATCTACCGTAGGAAGAAGCAGTCTTCCTCAGAGTATATCATCCTGCCATGCACCGCCGAGACACCCGCCGATATTTATACTCTGAAAGAGACCACCAGATGAGAGATGATGTGAAATGATAATGGACATGAAGTGGATGAACAGGAAAACAGGAAATAAACAATGGGTCCGGTAGGTTGGCCACAGGAATCGAACCCAGGCCTCCCGAATGCAGGCCACAGACGAAACCGCCTGAGCCATTCCGCTCGGTAGACATATGCCACATTCGCCTTTCCAAATGTTGGAGCTGTAGGGGGAAGATCATAGCTAAAGCAATTTTCTGCCATTCAGTTGAGAATTGAATATGAAACTTCTTGGTTGAAGCCAGAAATGTGGACTTTTGAGACTTGTGGTCAGGGTCTACCTGGAGACCGAAATACCACGTTAAAACCGGGGAGCCACATGCGCCTCCGCGGGGTTTTCCAGAAGTTTAACTTAACTGCGACCTCCCGAATGTGTGTATGTGTGAGAGAGGCAGAGAGAGAGGGGGGAGAGAGAGAGAGGGGCATATTGATGTATCTAGAGTGTCTGATCTAGAGCATCATCGCAGTTCAATATCAACGGAAGTGGTTGCTAAACAATTTAAATATATACGCTTCTTAAAAGAATTGATGTGCGGATAAATATCTGAAAAGACCCCATCATAATCTCCTAGGAACTCTTGAACAACAATGGGAAGGCGTGTTGACATTTTGTTACAAAATATAATTTAAGGAGTTAAAATACTGCTACTACTTGCAAGATTACAGAGTGATACTGCCTGTGTTATGCAGTCGTATCACCCAAATATTAGCAATTTATAATCTCGAACAGCAGTTAATCAGAAACGAAAAAATCTCTACAAAACTAGTTATGACTAATAATAAATACCTAGTGTTGTGTAGAATCTGCCGCAGAGGCTCCAGTACGTCCTTTGTTGTGGTGATTGCGTGGTAATCTATATTAACTGACACTCCCAGTCTCTGCAACACTTGACCGTTGGTAATCTGGTCCCAAAGTAGAGGTATTCCTACTAAGGGAACACCACGATACATGGCTTCCAGGGTACTCATTCTGCCGCAGTGTGTCATGAAGGCACGTATGTTTGGATGTGCTGAAATATACAAAATAACAGTCACAAGAAAGTGGTTTGCAATAATGGTATGGCCCATAATTCCTGGCAGTTTTTTAAGTGAAAAGTTTTTCCTACAAAGTAAAACGTTTTGGCAAAGCGTTTTATGTTATTCGATAGACATTTGCATAATATAAAAATAATGTGTTTACTTGTATGCCAATAACACTTTTGTTCTTTTCAGTCCAAATCCAATTCGAATACTGACAGGCTGTTAACAACCAGAAGGTTTTTGCTGCGTACCCACCCAGGTTTTGGGTCTGACCGCAGGTTGTTAATTTAGATGGTTACAGGATGATGTGGGATTTTTTGTTTAGGAAATTTATTGAGGTAGCTTTTTGCTCCTCTTTAATTTTGTACAGGATGCCAAACCGCTTTTTTGTTTACACCCTGGTGTTTTATTTTTTTGCTAAAGTGGGGTAAATTTTGTAGCCAAACAGCTCATTTGGAGATTTTGAAATTTAGCTTGTGCTGCTGTGTGGATTAACTCTTTTGTTACCTCGGGTGCCCGCATGCCATACGGGGTACCCGGTAAAGCCTGAAGCGGCGTCTCGCAGCGTCGTAATCTCCTAGAGATCGAACCAGGGCGTTCCTGTGAGCTGGAATTCTTTTCAGTTTAATAAAATGGCACACCAAGTCGATAACAAAGAGTATTTTTGAACTCTTATGGTTTTTGTGTTTAATCGAGCTGTCAAAGCTCTACAGAACCTAGTCGACGAGCAGCCAATGAAAGATGCGAAAGCGGGAAAAGCAATGAATTAACTCCATGAATGTTTGTTTTTTCTTTTCATACCGGACGATGAATGAAATAGGTGAAATGATGCTCCAATGAGACCAGCGTCCATAGAACTATTTATAGCCAAAGAAGCCCACATTCCCTCCTCGAATAAAAATATATTCATAAAATTGTATGTAATCAGAGATATCAGAACATTTTTCCAACATAGAGAAAGCAACAGCACTCAACGGTATATACAAGAGGCATCCAGAAAGAAAGCTATGTTTCAATTTATCTCCGCTGCAGCGCTGCGATCGCAGTTCCGCACATGCGCGGTAGACGCTCCGTATCAAGGAGAAGAAACGTGCACCATTGTGAGATCGCTGTCAGACACGTACGCTTTGTTGTACTTGTTTACAATGTCGGTGTTGATTGAAAACCCCCGCCGCGTGTGAAATCAGATCTGTGATTCGTTTTCTGAATGCTAGGAAAGTGAAAACAATTGAAATTTATCGGCAAATTTGCGATTTTTACGGACAAAATGCGATGAGTGATACAATGGTGAGAAGATGGATCCAACAGTTTAATGAAGGGCGTAGTGAAGTGCTCGATGAAGAACGAAGTGGCCGTCCATCTTTGGTTACAGAAGAACTTGTTCACGCATTTGATGACAAGTTCCAGGAAAACAGCAAGTTTACAATTAGTGCTCTCGCTATGGAATTTCCCCAAATCTCACGATCACTAGTTCATGAAATTGTTACCGAAAAACTGAAATTTCGTAAACTTTGCTCACGTTGGGTGCCAAAGATTCTTACTGAGCAACTCAAAACAAAATGGATGGGTAGTGACCCGTTATGAGGAAGGCGGCGAAGAATTTCTGACAGATAGTCACAGGAGATGAAACTCGGGTTTCTTACGACACCACTGAAAGTAAGCGTCAATCAATGAAATGGAGGCGGACCTCATCCACAGCAAAGGTTAAGTCGAAACAAAACTTGACAAATGATGTGTACAGTGTTCTGGGACAGTTGAGTCCAGAGGATCTACTCCCATTAGTCCTGGAACCGTAGGACCAAGGACCCGGGCCTCCTTCTACCAGAGAGTTACCAAGCTGTCCCGAAAGGGCGCCCGGCGCCTCCAAGGCTCTTTCCATAGGGCAAGAGTAGAGACTAACAAGCCCCCTTATCTGGTCCTGTGGACTCAAGACGGGATGGAAGTGGATACGCCACTTACGCGCGCCAACCCCAAAATGGAAAGACTACCGATATGACCTCGGTAGGGCCGCCTGGTGATCTAGCACACCTTCTACTAGCTATGCTGGCTAGTACGCGGGAATATATGGCTGCCCTCAACCCCGTCCGGAGACGTACCCGATCTCCCACGGGTATCAGGAACCACTGCCCCCCTCGAGTCCAACCCAATCCGAATAACTCCCTATCAGGGAGGGGATCGGCAGTTCGGCCCGAGGTTCCTCTAGTAACATCAGAAGTACCACGAGTGCTAAGGGTCCGTAAGGCCTGCACCTCGGCAGCTAAAGGGGACGGATCCCCTCCCCTAAGTGGAGTGTTCTGGGACAGGAAAGGCATCTTACTCATTGATATCTTACCGCGTGGTTAAACAATGAAAGCAGATGTTTATTGCGAGACACTTAGGAAATTGCGCCGCGCAATACAGAATAAGCACCGAAGAATGCTGTCAAAAGGTGTTGTGTTTCTTCACGAAAACGCACGACCACACACTGCAAATGCGACGAGAAACATCCTACAGGGATTTGGCTCGGACGTGTTTGACCACATCCCATACAGCCCTGACCTCGCTCCTAGCGACTTTCATCTGTTATTGAATCTCAAATCTTTCCTTGGCGGTCAACACTTCAACAATGACGAAGAGCTGAAAGAAAATGTTTCCAACTGGTTGAAGACGCAGGCGGCCAACTTCTATGAAGAAGGTATACAAAAACGTGTGCCTCGCTATGACAAATGCCTGCAAAATTTCGGCAGTTATGTACAAAAGTAGTTTAAGAGTTGTAGAATTTTGTGCAATAAATAATTTTTCTGTATATATATGTATATATATGTATATATATATTAATTTTATTACCAAACAGAACTTACTTTTTGGACGTACCTCGTACATCAGACAAAAGATCCTCTCGGCATTGATATGAATATTAAAGTAAGCGTCCTTCTCGAGCGTTTCTGAAAACTCCTTGGAGAGTTTTGTTACATCTGCAAAGGATCAGTCAGACTATTTTTGAATCTGAAAATCTGCTACCCATTTAACTATTCTGGAACTTATGTATCTTGAATGGTCAAGCACCAATGAATCGCGAATATAATCTACTGTACAACAGATATGTATTCGAAGGACTTTTCCGTGTTTTTCATTGAAGAATCTAGTTCCTGTTTAACACAAATTTATAGAAAGACTGGTACCATTTTTATAGCGTACTCGTAATCAAATTAATTCATCTTGTGATCCCATAGTTTTAGCCTAGCAATAAGAGATGCATTATTAGGTTTAACATAGCCTTCGTGTTAATTATTATTCAAATTTCATCGTATTTCCATTAATTGTACCTAATAGTGGTCCGAACTATGAAGCCCGGGTCTTAAAGTACTTACATGTTGTAAGTCGCCATTAAGGTAGTTATCTAATGTGTTTATGAGAACTCCTAGTGGTTTACCGGGAGAAACACGAGTCAGTTGGAGAATTTAATGTCATGTCGGCATGTTGGCCATAGTAGCACAATGGTTAGAGCGGCTGGACGGAAATCAGAAGATTCGTGGTTCAAATCCCGGCTATGGCATTGAATTTTTCAGTCGGGCTCTACTCATCCATAGTGCGTCCTACACAAGGCTAGTGTGAAAGAACAATTAATTTCCTTCTGTACTCCGTTTGGCCGTAGCACAATCCTAAGCAAAAACAGCCAATCAGAGGAGTGGTCTCAAAGCAAATGCGCCGCTATGTCAAGTGCGTTCATTGGAAAGCATTCCCACAAGCACACAGTTCTTCGGTGTAGCACAAGTAGTGGTCACGTGTGACTTTAAAGTGTCTGACAGCTATCTTTGCTTCTTGATAGCGCGTATAAATCTGACAGAAGCAAAGGAAACGTTAACATTCGTTTCAGCAAACTAATTATTGTGCTGTAGCACTGTAGCACATAAGCACGAGCCACGCCTGGAGATGCAGTCAGAATACGTTTGCAGTTAACAAAATTTAAATGTACATATGATATCAATATTAGCGAGAACCTTATCTTATACATATATCGTACTTACCTAGCAGATCACCCTGTGGAAGCCATTTTTGTATCTTGACATTCTCAGGCTGGTCAGGCAAGGACTCTTCTTCCCATTTCCATAGTATCTTCACAGGAGCCAGCTGTCGAAAAGCATCCAGGAAGATCTTACGTTTCTGTGGCGACATATCGGCGCTTTTCAGATTTGAGCCCAAAGAGAAGAATATAAATCCGTCCTTTGCACCATCCAGGTAGGCTTTCAAATCCTGGAGACAAAAGAGTTTATCACCATAAACCAAGTAGAGTTATATAACTTTGTACTGCTTTAGTTAAAGTAAAATATTTATGGTAACAAACACTTCTTAACATTTCTTTGTTCTTCAAGATATGTATACATGTTTCCACCCGCGCTGAAATACGTCTTATGGCGAAAGTGAATGTCATGTTAATTGAACACCAGTGTTCTAGGAAAGAAGAAAAATACATATTACGTGTGTCATATCCTTTAAGCTACATTTCTTCATTGCTAGCCACAAGCTATCAAGGCTAGTCACAAGAACGTTCAAACTCCCACCAACAGCGGTAAAGATATACCATATGAGCCTCATGATAGGAATAATAGCGTATGCGTCAGGAATATGGGCACAAAGAATGAGTCTGAAGAACAATGTCAAAAGGATAAGAGGAGTACAACGACAAGGACTAATTAAGAGCATTGGTGCTACGAAAACCACGCCTACAATGGCCTTACTGGTAGCGATGGCGATATGGCCCTTGGATCTGATAATCAGACAACGAGGAGCAAGATTGTGGCTTAAGGAGGGAAACCACATGAAGGTTGAAGAAATAATAAGGAGTCCATGTGCCACGAGATCAGAAATAGCACAGAAGCTACTTGATGAATGGCAACAGGAGTGGGATGGGATACCAGATGGAAGAAGAACGTATGAATTACATCCTAATATCAGAGAAAGGCTGAAATTAAAATAGATAAAACCCAAAAGAGGAGGAATACATTATTTTACTAATATGGGCCATATAAAACGTATTTCAAAAAGATTGGGAGTCAGGATGATGATATATGCAACATATGTGAAAGAGCAGATTCGCCTGAACACGCCATGTTTGAATGCGCAAAATATGAGGAGGACTTAAAACAACAAAGGAAGTCACTGCAAGGAAAGCAAATATGGAACACCATCAGGAATGTACAAGACTACAAAATACTGGAAGAAATGGCAGAAATAATATCAGGGAAAGTAATGGAAGAATACAATCAACAACGACAAGTGCGGGAGGTAAGAAGGAGAGAGCGACGGCAAACAGGATCAATTATAATGGGAACAACACCAAGAAGGTTGGAAAGATTAGGGCAAAGACAACACAGAATTACAACACAAGAAGAGGCAGAGGAACAACAAGAAGTGAGGGATCAATTGGAACAACAATTAACACCAGACAGGATAAATGGAAGAAGGCAGTATTGGACATCAATATGGAGAAGGGGAACCGGTTCCAGGACCAGAACGGAGGAAGATATAGAGGAGGTCGACTAATGTGGACTTAAGACATGGACCGAAGGCCAATCCCTTGTCACAAAGTGGCTACAGTATAATTCCAGTCGAGTGGATTTGGACACCGGATCATGCTAACAATCGATAGTCGGATAGAATATTAGACTTAGACTTGTAGTAGGAATTATAGTATAATACGTAGTGTGATAGCAAATTTGTAAGGCTACTGGTTTCCAGTAGCTATAGGTTAGAGTAGATATAGGATAGCTTAGGATATATCTGCACAGATTATGTAATATAAATGAAATAGATAACGAAGTTTAGAAAATAAACAAAATTTGTGGACACTTGTGCTCTGGTATAGCTTCTGGATGCCAGAGCAGAAGATGAGCAGATTTTATTTATTTTTATTTATTTATTACTTCATTGCTAATCTCATAACATGACCATAAACGGCAACGTGTTGAAGGGGCCCACCGATTCCATGAGCACTATGCAGACAGGGAGAGGAATTGTTGGATTCAATTGTCACTGGCGATGAATCCTGGGTGCACTACACAACACCAAAAGCTAAGGAACGTTCTCGTCAGTGGCGGCATTCGAATTCGCCGAAGCCGCGAAAGTTCAGTCATTTTCTGCCGGCAAAGTGATAGCCAGTGTGTTCTGGGACAGAAAAGGTGTGTTGCTGTGCGAGTTTATACCTACCAGCACAACAATAAACGCCGTTAGCTACTGTGGGACTTTAAAAAAATTGCGACGTGCCATTCACAATCGAAGGAGGGAAATGCTGACGAAGGAAGTGATTTTTCGTCACGACAACGCTCGTCCCCATACTGCACATGCAACGGCCGATCTCCTGGCTCAGTTCGGATGGGACATCCTCACACATCCCCTCCCTACAATCCAGACTTAACACCTAGTGATTGTCATGTGTTTCCTGAGTTGAAGTCACATCTGAGTGGAGCACATTTCAAGACCAAGATGATTTGAAAAACGAGGTTGAGCACTACCTGAGTAATTTGGCGGGAGAGTTCTATGACAAGGGTATACAAAAACTGCCACAGCGCATGCAAAAGTTCATCATTCGCAATGGTGATTACGTAGAAAGATAGCTGTAAGTCCCGCCTTTCCATCAATGTAACATTCATTGACAATAAACATGTTTTCTATATTAAATAAAATTGGAGACTTATTTCACGGACATACCTCGTATTTAACTTTTCAACATTAATCAAGTTGTACATTGAGACACATATCCGATCTCTTTGCAAGTCCTTAAACGCCGGGGGGAAAGAAGTCTTTTGGCTGCTACCACTCAGCGGGTTACTTCTCGGATTTCTGCATCATCAGTTTCGAAGTATCGACCACCTAAGAGGCTCGAACACATGGAAATCACTGTTGACTAAGTCGGAACTGAACTGTGGATGCCCCAACCGTTTTCAACGATAACAGATAACAGACCTTCGTTAATTTTACTGAATGAGGATGGACATTGTTATCCAGGATAATCACTCCCATTGTCAGAAGTCCAGTCGCTTGCGTCTAGTAGCTTATCGGACATAGTACAGAGTGGTGCAATATTTTGTGGCATTCACAGTCTCATCTGCACTATTACGCCTTGCATGACCCAAAACACAGTGACCATAACCTTGCGGGCTCATGGAACCACCTTTAAGTTTTTTGTTGTTTTTGAGGTGAGAGGTTACCATTCCAAGAAAGATCTTTCTTATTCTGGTTGAAAGTGGTGAACCTAAATTATCCCAATCTCGTATGTTTTTCTTTCCATTGTTATATTGCTGATTGCAATTGATCACAGGTTTCCGACAAAAACACTGGTCACCACACATGGGACGCATTTCTACACTTCTGTGGAGAGCCCTTTGGCCCATAAAAAGCGTACAACCGCACGCTGTTCTACCCGAGTACAATCATGCAACACACCTGTCATTTTGCACTGGCATGCCAGAGAGATATGACCCAATCTCTACAACAAGCATAGGAATGGCGCTTACTGCTGACACAAAATGATCGCGTAATTTACAAATGGTATAAGGGAAACAGATGTTTGCGACTTATTTATTGATTCACCCACGTATATATCTGATATTCGAACACTCGAAGAATTCTTGGATTGACATTGTTAGAATACACAAGCCAGATATTCTGTTCTTACTGGACGAGCGTATGCGAGTTTGTTCATATAGTCTGTGTTTAAGCCTTCTGTGTCTGGATCTGAAGAACTAATATATAAAAATCTGAAAAACACGTAATGTGAGGCAGCGATTTTCTTGGACTTCTATCCCCGCGAATCTTATGTAAGTTTCCTTTGGTAATTACTGTTGAATACCTAGGCTCCTTTATGTTAAATATCCAATCTGATTCAATGTTTCTAACCTAAAACTGTGAGTTTTTAGGTAGAATGCAGGTACTCTCTGTATAGTCAAGTTGACAGTCGACATATAACTACGTTTGAACACAATTCAGTATAATAAACAGGTGTACAACATGATAATTACACACTTTCTCACCTAACTTTCATTCTACAACACTGTGCCAAACCACCATAACCTGATATGTTTATGGATTATCTTTCGTAGGTACGTAACACAGGCTATCCAGAGCGAAGTAATACAGCCCGATACCTTCTATGAGACATACTTCCGTTAAGCTTTACACAGTATTTATGCAAATTGAGACAATGAACTGAATTAAACAAATGTATGCTTCACATGTTAACGTACTTAGAGTTCGCCATTTCAAGTTAATGGAGGTCTGTAAAATGAAATGTCCATACTCGTTGGCAACATTTTTTGACAGGTTATAACCTCAACAATATCTGTTGGATATAGTGATAAGGATGAGACGAAAGGCTCCACTGTACTCCCGCATGTACTCCAGTAGGTCATGGAGGGCAGGGTAGGAAACATTAACAGGCACACTTCCACCTTTTACCTATTTGTAAACTTTATTCTTGACTTACCTGAGGAAGAGGGTTTGGCTTCCGAGGAATATGCATGCCTCCGATGGGTATCAACGAAGGTGGTAAAGGTCTTGCGTCGTCAACTCCCGGAGCCAGATTTACCAAGGCAAGAGTCATATTCTTTGAAATATCTCCAATATATGGCATACTGTTCCCAAAGATCTTCCGAGCTGTAGCATCTTGTTTAGGTAGGAATTCATAGTAAAACTTGTATAGATTGTACCACTGGTAGAGGGTGTTGCCCAGTTTCTCCCATAATCTATAACAGAAGACAATGTAAATGACGATACTAGAGAAAATGCAAGCTATGTTAACTTGTGATTGCATCCTTACTTAAAATACCAAGGACTACTTAATCAGTAGTCATGGGTTCCCCAAATTCGGACACAACGTTGAAAATAATTTGCTAGTTTAAAAATTAGTTGGGGATTGTGCACTGTGTGTGAAAATAGCCTAAGTCTAGCAATAAATTGCTCAGCTTGCTTTCAAAAATAGCCATTGGCTACACTGTATGATTGGATAACGGAGCACATATTTGTATGGTACTATACATAGTAGTCTTGAAACTGTGGCCTTGCAGGAACCCCTGTGAAGAAAATGCTAAACTTGTTTTAAAGGGCGTGAAAGAAATTTAATAAAGAAAGCTAAGACGCATGCGATAGCAAAGTACATATAGGAAAGGAGGTAGAAGAAGGCCGGAGTTTTTTAAAAGTCTAGTGACAACAGAATAGATTCTTTAACAAACATCTGAACTTTCAGAACAAGAATTTGCAGGATTTCCTTTCACATCGAATGGCTGAAACTAATGATATGATAAGAATAGTAAGATATTAAATCGAAAAGAATTTTTAGATATTCAGTTCAAGTTGAAGGTTATAGACGGAAATCAGTAATGTCAAATAAAATATATAAGAAAATACTGGCCATATTAAAAGAAATGTTTGATTATGAAGTGGCTTAAGCTGTGGGTGTACATTACTGATATGAGTTTAATGTCATCCGTTTTCTTTCAAGCAGAAAGAGAAATTGACCGAAGATGAAAAAGAAAACTAAAGTATCTGTTTTATATTTGCGACGGTTATATCGTATTTCTTTTTTAATTTTAAGAATTTATTTTGAATTATTCTGGCAGAGTGGATGGTAGCGTGACTGCTTCACTTTCAAGAGGTCCGGAGTTCGAATGTCGATCATGGTGAGTTACTTGGATGAGGGTTTTCCGGGGTTTTCTCTCATCCTGAAAGATGAATGTCGGGTAACTCTAAGCTCTATGGACCCTGGGTTTATTTGAGCATCATTTCATCCTTTCCATTCATCGTCCGACTTAACCTTGGAGGACGTAAGTTACAAGAACAAAAAAGTACAAAATACAAAATGTGAAATTGGGTAGGCCACGGAATGATACAATGGAAGCTAAAAATTACATAATATTGTGTTTATTGATAATTGCAAGGATGCAATTACGTAATATGGTGACGTGAATCAATAAAAGAGAAGTATTTTAGTTGTTATGGAATCATAGAGTGCAGAGAAACCAAAATGATTAGAGAGCTTGGAGTCTTTCTGCAAATGACGATCTTGATAGTCGGACGTGTTTTTGTGTCCATCTGCGGTTCTTCAGAAAACGTTTAGTTGTGAATGCAGAGATAGTTGTGCCAGAGATATAAATTTCATCGATTCAACATCCACTGTTTGTGAAAGGACAGCACCTGCATTATATAAAATTGTAGCAGAATTTAAAAATTGTTTTGTGGAATAAAACCCATAATATTTAAAAGAGAAGATTTATTTTTTTTATTCTCCAACAATTGCAGTGTCAAATTCCTTTGTCCCGAGACTGCGCCCAGAGCTGCCGCAGAATCTACGACATTTCTTCTTGATCGTCACCAAAGTTAAGAAACTAATCTTCAGCATCTTCCATCGTCCCATTTGCAAACAAACCTGGTTGCCATACCGCGAGGTTTCTAGAACGTCGACTTCAGTCATCATGCCTTTTGCAACCTGTTGCACACTGCAGCAAACAGGCTTGTCGAGAACAGTACTACAAATAGCCTGTGGCAACTTTTAATAGCACAGAACTTCAACTAGTGTATACCTTTATCCCTTTAATTTCAGAAGCATGAGGCTTTCCTACCTCAAAAGATATGAGGCAGTCTTGCTCTTCTTAAACGCTATTCCCAGATAAGTTTCCCATTTTCAAAGTACTTCCATATAAAATTCTGTCTTAAGTCTTTTTGAAAGATTATAGACTTACCCCATGTTGCGGCTATCGTAGTTGAGCATTGGATTGACAATGTACGAAGGGAAATCTGGAGCACCAAGTTCCCAAGCTGTGGTCACGAACACACCAACCCCGGACAGGCCTATGACCGGAGGTGAACCGAAGTGATGTATGAATCCCAGAAAGCAGTCCGTCCCTACAGCTTCCGTAATAATGAGGTCAAATGGACCAGGATGCTGGAGTAGTTGTCTTGCTCCTCGAGTGTTCAGTTCCATCTCGCATATATGGACATTATATTCCAGTATATCGTGTAACATTTTGTATGGCGATACCTGTGATTTGACTTCGAAATTCTCTCCATAGTTGATCTTTTTGTAAACGTCCTCGAGTACAATATTGGTCATGTTTGGTACGGGCTGTTTCTCTGTGTCTGCGCTGATTACAGTTACCTGCACACACACAAAAAAGTAGTTTCACACAATTGTTTCTGGTTATTGAATTACAGAGACTAAAAATAAAATATTTTGGAAAGCAGATGCAGCTGTTTTGCTTGTACTTCGAGGGCAAAGTGAAAGAACTGTTTCACTTTGGGTATACAAACGTTTCATGATGTGCGTCGTTCCCTCAGAGACTCCTATAAGAAGTCGAAAAGGGCTTCCAGTATTAATCTATTAATTGGGTTTCCCATTTACAATCAGATGGGCTTTATGGCTGATTGTACTGTGCGAAGTACAATATAAAAAGACAGGTAAAATTAAATGTTTGTAACTGGGTCGATATATATTCGAAGAAGTAAATAGTAAATAGCGAAAAAATTGTATGCTGTCTCTACGCCTCTATCAAAGTTACACAGTAAATTAAATTTTAAAGGCCCGGCTCGGTAGCGTGCTGGTAACGTGTCTGTCTCACGGTCCCGAGTTCGAATCTCGGTCAGGGTGAGTTACCTGGATACGGTTTTTTCCGAGGGTTTCCCTTATCTTGAAAGACGAATGTCAGGAAACTCTAAGCTCTATGGGCCCTGAGCTCATTTGAGCATCATTTCACCCATTCCATTCATCGTCCGATATGACTTAACGTTGGAGGACGTAAACTACAAAAAAGGGGGAAAAAATTAAAGTGTGTAACTTGGAAAGTGGAAACGCAAACATTTAAAGAACTTATAGGACATGTCCCAAGGAATTCCTCCAGTTTAATAAGAACAGTGTAAATATTTTAAGGTGCAAAACCTGAGTCTTCTAAAGCCTTTATTCAATGTGTTGGCAGAGGGCGTTGATAACTTGTGAATTTTAATTTTTCTGCTGGTTACTTATGATAAGACGTAGATTATTTCATCCCACCCTAAAGATTAATATTCGAAATTTCCTTGGAAATGCTTGTTTTGAGATCGTGTCACATCAGTCCAAGAACGTAGTATCAAAGGAAAATATTTGTACATGTGCGAGAATACTATAATTTAAAAAAGAACAGTAAGAAGTACATCAAATTTGATGTCGGAATTTAGTTCTTTCCGAAGTCGCAACACGAAGATTTAAAAATAAATTGTGAACCTCAGACTATTCTGTAAATGGAAACCCATTTTTTAGTTTTAATTTTCTCAAATTTGACTCTAAAATCTTCATTAATATACCATAGCTTTAAGATAACTTTATTGCAAGGAAAGTAATAAATATTTATATCTACCTGAAATGCCCACATTATTTTCAGATGTATGCTTTTGTATAAATGAAAAGTCTAGTAAATAAATAAAAGGTTAGCACACAAAGATTTCACGTCTTCTAAAAGCACAAGATTTATTCCACTCATTTTAATGTTGTCGTGGCACTAAACGTTTCTGAATTATGCGCTGTTATGTGTTGGTTCTTCCAATAGTTACACTTTTCCTTTTTCACTTCGATCTTACTTTGTTCCTCGCAACGTCATACAAAGAATATATTTTCAAAGACAGCATATAGTGATATACTTTTTAAACGTTTGCTTATCGTTTCAGCCTCCTCTATCTGGGCAAGATGAAGAGTGTGTAGAAATGAAATTTTGCAGGAGAATATGCAGGGTATGTCATATGGGTGGAACTAGTTCGCTACAGAGCACTCAGGAGCAATACATTCCAAAGCTACGCTTTCAATGAATGTTCAAAATGTTCCAAAATTTTGACTTAGTTAATGAATTTAATGGATAAAGGTTACACTGGGGTTTCCAGAGTTATATAGTTAAGAAGGTATGTAATTCTAAAGATCTTACCTGATGTCCTCTTCTTGCCAACTCCACAAACAATGCTCTGTTGAAGATATAATGACTGGGTGATGGCAAATTCAAAATTCCCAGAATTCTTGCACCTTCCGTTATGGCGCCCTGCACAAGCAAAAGCTTCAGGACAAGCGACAACATCCTGATGTTATCTGTGGAGTTCTGTAACAAAGATACGAGAGTGGCATAGTGGAAACCGATATGATTGGAGGCCACTAAGTGGGTGTTGGTGTAGCCAAGTTATCACGCAAGTCTTTAAAACAAGCTGTGATGTAACCCAGTATTAATCGAAAGATTATAATTGGTCATGTGACTTGCAGGTGTTGAAATTGACCTTGTTGTATTTGGTTATTGTATTCAAACACATGTTGCACAAATCCTGTGTTGCATTCTGCCTAGAAGTGTTTTGTGGCCCTTTAAATCCAAGAGAGAGAAGGGGTGTGGCTATAAACTATGAAAAGTTATATAATTACCAAGTTTTATATCTACGTTAGGCACCCCTACAATAACAATGTTTCATTTTTGCAGAGTTTTCTTTTTCTTTTTTTCAGTGATGACCGAAACAGCTTTAGCTAAAATAATATTATGTAGATGATGTAAAATGTTTTATCCTTTTCGTAAGTTTTTAATAATTATGAAACATACTTAAAACGTAGCAAGGTATATTAATGCTTTTGTGGCACTCACATTTTCGGAAGTGTTAGTAATGGGCACGAATATGTTCACAAACTTTCACTTGTACTCCTAAGAAATGTATATGTATATCCGGTTAAGTTATTAGCCGTACGTTTATAAATGTTGATACACATCAAACATTGATTTTTTATTACAATTAATTATTTCCGGGCTGTTTTGCCGTGGTCTGTTGGCGTAAGAACTACAAACGTTTCGTCCACAACTGCGGTAGACATCTTCAGTGGCGCGGTCGAAGTTTCCTTGGAGAGAGTTTCGCTGCGTCAGACTCTCTCCAAGGGAACTTCGGCCGCGCCACTGAAGATGTCTACCGCAGTTGTGGACGAAACGTTTGGACGTTCTTACGCCAACAGACCACGGCAAAACAGCCCGGAAATAATTCATTGTAATATTGACTCTGGCCGTGAAAGCTTACGTTCTCTCATTGTCTTTTGTTTTTAATATGTATGCACTGTCTGACATTAATCGGTGACATATTTAAAAAGCAATATTATCAAATCTTAAGCATGTTTTCCCTCGGAAGGAAAGTAAGCCGGTGCTAAAGGAACCCCAAAACTGATAAGGAAGTCTCTGAGACAAATGATACAATACTCCACGTACAATAAAGAATAGAATTCTAAGAACCATAGTAGTTATACAGCGTCGATAAATAAATAAAAGGTAAATTGTTAGCCTGAGGTCCTTGCACTAACGTAACCAAATTATTACATTACAATAAGTATGTAGTCTTGCAAATGAGTACGTATACAGTTTATTTTAAAATGTAAAATGTTAAGTAGGTAAATGTGAACAAGAAATTATTCTGAATTTAAGAACAAGGTATAATTTCATGTCTAAATATTTATTTGCGAAACGCTTATGCAAGAAGGAAATTCCATAATAAACCAATAGAAGTACTGGAAATTAATTGTTCTTTCACACTAGCCCTGTGTAGGACGCACTATGAAAGGGTAGAGCCAGACTGAAAAATTCAATGCCATAGTCGGGATTTGAACCACGGATCTGGTCTCCATCCAGCGCTCTAAACCATTGAGCTACTATGGCCAACGTGCCAACCGTACCAGAAGATCCGTGGTTCAAATCCTGACTATGGCATTGATTTTTCAGTCTGGCTCTACCCTTTTACAGAGGTACTGCACTTCGTAAGCCATCGTAAGCACTGGGTTTCAGAGTTTAAAGGAGGAACATAAGAACATCGTGTTTGAAGTCTCGAATCCCTCAGTTCTGATGGTGTCTACGATGTAATATCGATGGATCGATGAATTTGCCTGAAACCAGCAACCGAAACTATTACCGTCTCCAATAGCTATGTCTTTAACACTGTTCATAATGACCTTGACAAGATTCTCTACTAAATGGATTCTGAATTCTCAGATACTATGAAAGTATACCCTCATTTCCAAGTCGATTTTCACAATATTGTTACCATGGAGAACAAAAGTGCATGTTTAGTATAATCCAGAGAGAAAGCAAAATTAAAAGTAGGTACTCAGCAAAAATGAATAAAACTGTCAGTTTTCTGTGTAGTGTCGCCAGCGTACCACAATTTCGTCTCTTAGTTCTTTTACACGGTAGTAAATCTACTAGCATGGAGGTGTCACTTAAGCACTAAAGGCCATCGTTCTGGACAGATCTAAACACGTGACCATAGGAATATGCAAGAAAATGTCCGGAGGATAACGTTTGTGATTTAGTTCTAGAGGTCGCAGGTTCAAATCTCATGTACCGGCTAATCTAAACGTCATTTTCGTGGTTTCCCTGGAGGTAGATTCCAAATTGAAAATTCGACCCCAAGTGTCGCGTTTATAACCTAAGAAACTGAATTAAAAATAAAACTTTAAGGTTGCAACTAAAATCTTAGGCAACATGTATTTAATGATCCGCCACCTAGAGGGTCGCAGGTTCGAGTCCCACTTAGAGCAGGGGTGTTTATGTGTATAGTGTATACGCGTGAAACTACAGAAAACAGACAGTAAAATAAACGGAAACAATAAAAAACGGATATATAATAAATGTTGCCTTGCATATTGTACGGGAAGGCGACTACGCAACTATGAGCAATTCATAACTATCATAGATCTAACGTACACTAGCACAAATTCAATAAACCTGCCTGATCGCTGTAAAATTACCAAGAATTTAAACAGACCTTAAAAAATTAAAATCATTCAAAATGACGGAAACAATGGTTCGCACTGTCCACCTAAAATTTTTATTTTATTTATGTATTGTTTTCAAAATCGGGCATAAGATTCTCGCGTATTTTAGGGACAGAGGAAAAATAGTTTTAGATTATATTAGGAACAGTATATTGAAATGCGTAATAATGTGTTGCAAGATTAGGTGGGGAAGTTATTTAAAAACCCTCCGAAAAGGAAAGTATACTGCATTGCACTTGCTTGCAAGTCCATCATTCACTTGTACGAAATCAAGAATCATTGCTCTTAATTTTATCAGCATACTCGCTTTAGATTGTTATAAATTCCCAAAGCTATATAGAATTCATAGGAAAGATATTTCTGTGGAATGAAGCTGATGGAGAAGCGGTTTGCAATGCAAGAAAAAAACATTTTAAGGTGCTCAGAATTTGTTAATGAACGTTGGGTTCAAGTTCGGGTTACAACTATTGGCACTAGAACATAAATTTCACTGTGTACATCAGATTAAGAAATGACCAATGTCCCCTCGTACGTTTCTTAAGATGTTCCAGCTTTCGAATATTAGACGGCCAAGACATCAAGGCTTCGTTTGATGTACCACACCAAAACAATGATTGTCCATTCTTTGCTGTTTGTGTGATGGAAGTAATCCTAGCCTTACTGACCTGTACCTACTAATACCTTAAATATTTACACAACGAACTTACCCGCACGAACTATATACTATGCCACACTTGGGAAACAACCTGTCGAGGACGTTTCGCACACAAAAACTGAACGAAGGTCCCGCAGAGGAAGCTGTTTTTACATCAATAGTTACGCAACAACTGCCTTAAGATAGTGACGTAGATAATGAATTGTAAGTTGAGGTTATCTTGCCTCTCAAGCTTCAACTAAAATAATATCTTAACAGAACCTCTACAGTTAAGATTCCTTAATTTCTGGCAGCGTTCTTTACAGCGCCATTGTTACAAGGATACACACGCTCGTCTAAATTCACTTGAATGTGCCAGTCACTGTGTTTGAGCAAGTTAACGGTTATTGACAGTGGAATCCGATTGTTTAAGCATGTGTGGGCCTGGAGGGACAAAGGTATCTGAAATATGAATGTGAGATGTTCTCATCAGATTTGACACACAGTTACCGATTTCCTTTACTCCAGATTTGAAATATTCAGCGTGTACCCTCACCCTATTTGCATTTCTATTCACTAGCAAATTTTCCACTCTCATAGATTCAAAGTTTAGAAAAAATAATCGATAAAGCAGCGTCAGTATAGACCTTCGGTGGCTTTTACACATATATAATTATTTGTAATAAAATTTCACTTATCTTAAAACATGATGTGAATTTTTCTTATTAATTGAGATCTATTTCACAAACAAATTGCTTCCATCGTTCAGTCCATCAATACACTTCGTAGTCAAGGATTCCGTTTACCATGTTATTATGTTTTCTCAGTATTACCAAAATCTGAAAACGAAACAAACCTAAAAACATAATCAAATGCTGCTATTTCAAAATACATTACGTGATGTTTATTTTTAAAACAAATATATTTTCCCAAACCATTAAATCTATCGGACCATTTAATTGTTTTAATAATTTAACTTCAGGATTTATTTCATGATTTAATGACCAAAAATGATCTGCTATGGCCGATTTATTTGTTTTTTATACTTAATGTTACGAAAATGTTCTTTCTCTCTGGTTTCCAAATTACGTTTCGTCTTTCCAATATAAACTATCACACTCAAAACAATTAAACTTATAAATACCAGATTTTTTATTATTAGGATTTTAATCTTTTTTAGAGAAATGTAGTAAATTTTTAATACTGAATTTATTTTGGGGAACTAAAGTTATACCAATTTCTTTAAAAAAATTGGAAATGTCTACTAACCCAAGGATGGTAAGTAATTTTTTTTAAAATTAAAATCGTCTTTTATTTTTTAAGGGTAGAAATATCATTACCAGTTTTTTATATTTAAATTGTTTAATCTTCTTTTGTATGAAGTCTTTATTAAAATCATTCATTAAAGCAGTATTAATAATATGTTTATATTCTTTATTAAATTCTTCTTTATTCAGGGGTATATTTATTCATCTATAAATCAAACTATTAAAAACAGCAAATTTATGTTAAAAAGGTTAAAACTTGTATTTTTATGTAATTATCGATATGAGTAGACTTCCTACAAATATTCCAGCTTATTCCAGCTCTTGGTTATCTTCAGTCATTACTATTTAGTCGTCAACAGAACATAACCTAAATATCTTACTATGCTGCAGTTTAAATACAATTTAAGCGATGTACATATTTGAAGCAGCCTTCCCTTAAGCAAGAGCTCATCTGTGAAAATGTTACACAGCCTTACAACTGTTATTACTCTAATATAATATGTTAGTTTTATTATTACGTTTAGTACAATAGTTTAACGTCATAAAGTGAAATAATTTCACAAATTGGAAGAGAAAATGGACACCAAATGCCTACTAAATATTCGTTCTAAATATTTTTAGCTTTCTATTCTCATGTTTATTTTTCTACCGCTTTCCTATATTAAGAGAGGAATTAATATATTCCTCACAAGAAATATGATACGTGTTGCACTCATGTGAGAGTCTCTACTCACTCTTCTAGAACTGTTTCTACAAAACTATATTACTAAATATGCTTTTATTTGCACAGATAAACGTTCCATTGTCATTTATAAATTTCGTTATAGGTTACAGAGCTTAAATGATGACTGTCGCAACATTATAGCATGGCAACAAGAAAAATATGAACGACTTCAAGGTTGAACAGATATAATCTGAAATCAATAACAAATAATATATCGGAAATGCTTAACTGTACACACACAAAATGGTTGGCAAATTCTGTGGTTTGAAGCAGCACACTCCTAGTTTAGGTACACAGGAAGAAGTACCGTTAGGCGTAGGGGTAATTCATGGGGAAACTGAACTAGACAAATGCAAGCAAAGAAGGGTTGGTCATTACCCTCAAGAGGGAAGGAGTAGTGCTAATGGGAAAACCAGGAGACGAGTTATTGCTCTACCTGGGGCACTCTTGGTCTGGACGTCGACGGAAGCAGTGGTGTTAGGAAGGAGATGTAGATGTAGTCAATGTGTGTAGGCAAACGCGCGCAAACAAGAAGAGAAAGCAGTAACGAATAAAGGAGGGGAAAAACGAAGCAGTCAAGCAGACTGGTGTGTACCACTCCTGAGATAAGAGATACATGCAAAGATCCTGGGCTAGTAACGAACTCAGAACTCGTGTTAATAAAGTCCGTAAGACTAAGCTTCTTCCCCTCCAACAAGGCGTACCCTCTCAGGTTTAAAGTTACAAGGCGTGTCCGTAAAATAAGGTTTCCAAGGCGCTGGAGCCGTGAGGAACGCTACGCGAGATCCGGCAACACTGGCGTGTAGCTCGGTTTCACCCCTTCAAATCCCCAGCACAACGAACCCGTTGCAACCATTAGTCTTGGCTGGGCAGCCGTTTGCGATGGAGCTTCCTATCACTTCCGCCGCCAAGTGCGAGTTGCGTACAGTGATTCGTTTTTGAGTGTCAAGGGCACTACTCCCACTGAAATTCATCGTCAGTTATGCGAAGTCTATGGGCCTGAGTGTATGGATGTCAAAAACTTGCGACAGTGGGTCAGAGAGTTCAAGGACGGACCTATAGACGTCCGTGACAAACAGCGTTGTGGTCGGCCTTCGGTTTCAGTCGAAACAATTGCAAAAGTGGAGAAAGAAATGTTTAAAGATCGGTGTGTGACAGTTCGCGAGCTGTGCGAACTTATCCCTGAAGTCAATAAGACTACGATTGACAAGATTTTGACCGAATATTTTCATCATCGTAAGGTGTGTGCGAGGTGGGTCCCCAAAATGCTCACCGAAGACCATAAACGGCATCCACCCCCCCCCCCCCCTACAGTCCAGACTCAGCACCTAGTGATTATCATCTGTTTCCTGAGTTGAAGTCACACCTGGGTGGAACATTTCCAGACCGACGATGATTTGAAAAACGAGGTTCAGCGCTACCTGCGCAACTTGGCGGGAGAGTGCTATGACAATGGTATACAAAAACTGCCACAGCGCATGCAAAAGTGCATCGATCGCAATGGCGATTACGTTCAAAAATAGCTGTAAGTTCCACCTTTCCATAAATGTAACAATCATTGACAATAAACACGTTTTCTATATTAAATAAAATTGGAGACCTTATTTTACGCCTCATAAAAATTTTGATGAGAAATATTTTGTCTGTTTCTTATAGTTTTTTAATTATACAAAAGTAATTCAGAATGAAAACGCCTTCATATGCTATTCTCAGAAAATTAAAGATAGGTATACACTTTGTTATGCAAATATCTTCAACATATGACAATTTAATGATAGTCAACATACCTGGTAACACAAAAAATAGCAAAATGTGTCCACTAAAGGGTTTGATTTGATTTGACGACTTATAAAGGAGAAGCCGGGTTCTAGGCCCTTAACACTGAAACCTGAAAATTAAGTGTATTATCTCCTTATTTTATAGTTTTAGTTAAATGGCCCTGGACCTCTAATGAGAGATGGTAGGTTATTAACCAAGTTAATTTTTAAGAAGATCATCTTCTATATTTATTAAGCCCAGTAATTCAAACATTTTGCTACGCAAAACTTCATATTGGAAGATCATATGAGCGGCAGTTTCTTCTTCTTAGTTATGCAGCCTACATATTGCTCTTCTATAAAGATTCCCATTGTATGTAGATGTTGACTTAATCCCTTAATAGGTCTGATATCAGGTTTATTTGGGATCTATTAAGTTAAATTACGACTTCAGTTAGTAAGCACAATGGACTACTCATCATTCTTTTACTGTGCTTGCATTCTTGTTTGCACCCATTTTTACTGATGATAATATTTAATCTGCTCAATGATTTTTCGAACAGTTTATAGCGATGCCAAAAACTAGTTGAGGACCAGTGAATACTTCCGCAGAGCTTTCACTTGCCCAGGCATCTGCTTTTTTATTGCCTAAGTTTCTCATGTGTCCTGATACCCACCCAAGAATAACCTTGTAGTGTTTTCCCAGTTGTATAAGGTTTATTAGGCAGTACCGAAGTAACTTAGAAGTTATCTGATAGCTTCGCTTCCCTACTATCAGAGAGAATCAGATGTTGCTATCTTTATAGCCACTCCTTAGGTTCTCCTTCACACAGGTTTCAATTGCAAATACTTGGCTATTACAACCAAGAGGAACATAAATTTCGCATTTTGGTGCCAACCCATGTATTCCAGCACCTGATCCATTGTTTTACAGTCATCTATATACTAAATAAGACTTCCCTTCACACAATGGATCTTGTTCCTATTCCATTCTAACATAATATTGAACGGCTTGTCAAAACATAATTTTGGTAACATACAATCGCTCGCCATCTCAAGTTCATCTAAACGAGATAATTGAGGTATTGATATTATCTTGAAACTTTTTGTATCGTATGTTCGGAAGATCCGTCAAGACAGATGGGCATACGACGTAAGCAGACGTGCGACAAGGCAGGAGAAGCAGAGGACGTCCGAGGCTACGATGGTCCCAAGAGTTCAAGGATGGGCTAGATGCAAAGTGGATTAGAACGGCAAAAGACAGACATCAATGTAAATAAGTGGTAGCAGCTTAAAGTGAAAGTGTCATTTCTACTATAGTGATAGATACAGCGCTAAAACTATATATAAGTGTAAATCAATATTAACAGAAACATCAGATTACAGTAAGCCAGGGTGGAGAGGAACGAAGAAAATATCACAAACATTGTGATATAAACAGCAAGTAATAAAATTAGCTTTAATTAAGGATGGATAAGTAGGGAATAAATGACAACCATTACAAAAAACTGGTATCTTTCAGGGATTTGCTCACCGTGTAAGAACGGCTGAGCTGACACCACCAGTGGCTGGGAGGCCCTTGCCTTTAAGGGTTGTTATGGGCTACTTATTTATTTATTTATTTGTTTATATATTTAATTAATTATTTATTTGTTTGTTTATTTATTTAATTACTTATTTACTTGTTTGTTCATTTGTTCATTTATTATTTACTTATTTACTTATTTGTTTATTTGTTTGATTTTTTTATTTATTTGGTTTGTTTATTTGTTTGATTTGTTTATTTCTTTGACTTGATTGATATGTTGATTTGACTGATTGATTGATCGATTGATTTATTTATTAATTGATTGATTAATTGATTGATTGATTGATTGATTGATTGATTGATTGATTGATTGATTGATTGATTGATTGATTGATTGATTGATTGATTGATTGATTGATTGATTGATTGATTGATTGATTGATTGATTGATTGATTGATTGATTGATTGATTGATTGATTGATTGATTGATTGATTGATTGATTGATTGATTGATTGATTGATTGATTGATTGATTGATTGATTGATTGATTGATTGATTGATTGATTGATTGATTGATTGATTGATTGATTGATTGATTGATTGATTGATTGATTGATTGATTGATTGATTGATTGATTGATTGATTGATTGATTGATTGATTGATTGATTGATTGATTGATTGATTGATTGATTGATTGATTGATTGATTGATTGATTGATTGATTGATTGATTGATTGGTTGATTGATTGATTGATTGATTGATTGGTTGATTGATTGATTGATTGATTGATTGATTGATTGATTGATTGATTGATTGATTGATTGATTGATTGATTGATTGATTGATTGATTGATTGATTGATTGATTGATTGATTGATTGATTGATTGATTGATTGATTGATTGATTGATTGATTGATTGATTGATTGATTGATTGATTGATTGATTGATTGATTGATTGATTGATTGATTGATTGATTGATTGATTGATTGATTGATTGATTGATTGATTGATTGATTGATTGATTGATTGATTGATTGATTGATTGATTGATTGATTGATTGATTGATTGATTGATTGATTGATTGATTGATTGATTGATTGATTGATTGATTGATTGATTGATTGATTGATTGATTGATTGATTGATTGATTGATTGATTGATTGATTGATTGATTGATTGATTGATTGATTGATTGATTGATTGATTGATTGATCGATTGATTGATTGATTGATCGATCGATTGATTGATTGATTGATTGATTGATTGGAAGTTATTGAACTCAGCCTAATCTTTTCATTTTTTCCTTTGTCTCAGGTATTTGATAAAATGCAATGCTTCTGCTGTTACTGTAGGTAACGAAATAAGAAAAGAAGGAATGAGGGAAGGGGAGATGGAAGGGAATGGGGATAAATACCAAATGTCGTATTTAAGTTAAAATCTTCTACATATACGGGAGAAATTCCACCTCAAATTAAAGTTTACGTGGAAAATGTTTCATTAACGACATATTTAAGACAATTACACTGTAAATAAAATACATTTCTTGGCATTTTTGTGAATTTACTTTTTATAAACTTAAACAATTTTAGATAGATAAAAATTTGCAGAACAGAATAGATACAGCTATTTCCAACACAACTTTCCAAACTATATGGATTTCTTTGCATTAACCGTTTACAAATGTTTGTTGTTATTGTTTCAACGCGTCAACACTTTGCCATTTTGAAGTGTTCATACTATCCATGCGATGTTACGAAGAGATTATTTTCAATTTGAAACCCAACATTGAGCGATTTGCTTTATAAAAATTTGATTATCACTTCAAATCCCTTGTAACTCTTGTAGAAAGAGCGGTTATCTCTATTAACATGTTTATCAACACGGAGTATATAAAAACGTGGCTTTTAAAGAATAGTTGATAAACGCTATATGGAAATAAATAATACTGGCTCTAAACACTTCTTGTTTCAAATCAGATTTGCCTTTTCTTATTTTTACTTAAGTCAATTGGCAACTAATTGTGAAAAGATTCTGTGGGTTTAGGAATATTAGAGGAATATCAGGTTAACCTTAAATCGACAGATCTGCGCATTTGTTTGCATTCGTGTCTGTATCACGTGTTATCAGAAGTTATATCCTTCTTGTTATATAGTAAAATCTGCCTAAAACGGACCCCTTATATGTCGAAAACCTGGAAAAACGGAAAGTAAGTTTCTGAACGAAGATATTTTCCATTTAAAATTATACTCTAAGCAGGAAAACTGCCTAACACATAAACGGAAATAGTTTTCGGGAACCGTTTGCGTAAATAACGTGATTATGTGTAATGGGTCACAACGTACGTATTTTAAAATGTATAATAATTTTGGGGGCCACTATACTTGCATCGAAATTCTATGACGGATAAAGTCATAAACTATAATTCTCCAAAGAAACGGTAAAATAAACCATTAACTCTTTAAACTCTCTTCCAACACACATAGTAGGGGTATAATTGATTTGAAGTTTGTTCATTCTCACTTTCGTTGTAACAAGTGATCAAGTACGAGTGGAAGAAAACTGCGAACTTTGGTGATTTTTCAAAATCATAGTTTTTATGTACACAAATTCTGTAAATTCAGTTCTAAATATAAGACATTATCATTGGAGGAAAAAAATTAAAAACACGAAAAGAACAAACGTCCAGCTAAATAATTAACTGTGTTGTTTAAAGTGGCAAAAACTCAGATTTATGAGATTTTGAAACAATAAAAATTAAAGACGAGTGGTTAAAGGGAACAGAGTATGACGAGCTAAATCGTGCTGTGTTCAAGTGATTTGTTAGTGCGCGTGCTAAAGGAATCCCCGTTTCTAGACCATTGCTTCAGACTCAAGCTTTAGAGACAGCAAGAAAATTAGGCGCAGACAATTTCAGAGCTTCCAATGAATGCCTCGAGAGTTTCAAACATTACCATAACATGTTTTGAATGCTTGTTTTGAAGCAAATGATGTTGATATGCAGACAGTTGCAGATTACAAAAGGAAAAGTGAACACAGACAGAGAAACTAGGCGATAAACTAAGATTATTGCACATAAGTTGAAAATATAGTACATGTCAGCTTATTATTATGATTTACATTTCATTCTATATAATTCCTTCATCATATACCTGTGTGACAATAGCTTCTGTAATTTCTTTGTATTCAGACTTCAGACACTACCCTCTGTAAGACAGAAACGGAAAATAAATAAATAAATTCCGGAGCGATCGCGTTCCTTTTTAGAGAGGTTTCACTGTGTCAGTGTTATCCATTTAATGGGAAATACAATTACCGACCTAGTCCTTGACGTCTGTCTACAATGATTTGAAATTTGGGTTATCATTATTCATTCAAACTTATCGCCATTAGTTTGATATTCTTTTTCATTGCGCCACGTTTGTTTACTCGCCCTTGCAAAACAGCTGATTAGGTATAGCTCTTACCTACTTGGGTTTATATAAAGGTACAAGATCTAATGTTCTCTGATAGAAGCTTCTTCCTGATCTTGATCAAATGAAGTTAGTCCTAAGTACTCAAATGTCAGAAATATTGTTCTCGAAAATGCAGTACTTTTCGTCCTAGAATATCCAAAATAATTGCTTCCCAAGTCGAAAATCCTTGTGATGGCAAACTGTATGAAGGTAACGAAGCTCAATCGAATCCGGCCCCCTCCAGGCTCCGCAAAATCGGTCATTCAGTTTTCTTCCAAAGAGCTTATTTTATTCCAAATAAGGTTTGACTTGTGGAATCTTACATTGTTTGGTTGGCTGATTGAAAAGGCTGGGAAGCGCATAAGAACAATATGCGATTTCGCTTTATAATATCAAATAAAACGTCAAATGCCCACCTTGGTAGCGTGTCTGCCTCACGTTCAAAGAGGTCCCAAGTTTGAATCTCGGTTAGGGCGAGTTACCTGGATAAGGCTTTTTCCGGGATTTTCCCTTATCCTGATAGACGAATGTCAGGTAACCTTAAGCTCCATGTACCCCGGACTCATTTGAGCATCATTTCACCCATTTCATTCATCGTTCGATGTGACAAGTTGGACAATGTAAATTACACACAAAAAAGGTCAAATAAAACCATCAACTACCACAACGTCACATATGACAAGAACGACAAAAAACGCATCGATTTTAGGTTTAAAACTTACGAACTTTGAACCATTCTCTGACGCCTCAACCCCCGAAAGGCGAAGGGCTGTGATGAGCATACACCCCAGCTCACCTTGAAGGCTGTGCTCTTTTTAACATGGTTATCCAAAATGTGTATCACGTAGTGTCACTTTCCACGTAAGTGGAGGGAGGGCCAGGTGATCGTCATCTGTATCTATAGGTGATAAGCTATTAGTTCTTCCAGCTGTAGTTTTAATCTTTATTGCTTTACCTTCTCTTCGTATTCTATATTTAATTGATGAAAATTCAAATCTTACTTTAACATTAAAACCATTAGACAAATATGGCAGAATAGTACAGTGGATTTAAGCTCCACAAATAAAGTTTATGCTTTTTTAGAACCTATGGCTACATATGCAAAATATGTATTTGCAATATTATATGTATGTATTATGCAAATTTCTCATTCATTATACGTATAAAGCGTACTTATGTATCATAAAAAATTAACGCCAATTTGTCCGTTCTTTTGAAATTTGAAATTGTACATCACAGAAGCAGAGGAATAAAGATTGGAAAGTGTGGGAAATAAATGTACTTAAATCGCCTGAGCAAACTTCATTTGTTATAGGAAGAAGTTCAAGGATTGAGAATTAGACCAAGGTTACTCTTAATTACCTGAAACATTAAAATAATACATACATCTCGTTTTATTTTTTGTCTTTCTTTTCGTACAAAATATTTTACATTCAAAACATAAACATATATACACAGAAATACAGACTGTAGGCAGTGCAGTGTTCTAAATGAGTTTGACGTCACTTGTAAGCTTCCGTTTCAGGATTAACACGTTCATTTTTATTTTATAGTCTATAAAGAAAGTGTTTTGCGCAATTTCACTGATAAATTTCACCAGATCAGTGGGTCTTTGTCTTTTTGACTGATGAGCCCTTCAATGTCCTATAGACACACCGAACCACGAGAAACAGTAATGCCAATGTCAACATGAGGCCGCTTAACAACACCAGCAGCACATCCAATAGAAGATACTCGTACCAACTTAAGTTGACAGAGGCAGGTTTCAATATTTTACCAGTCTTGTGTCCATGTCTCAGCACATACTCGGTCCAGAACACCGCACGATCCAGAGGATGCTCAGTTTGATCGGTGAATACTGCTGACAGCTCCCGTGCGGTATCTCTGATGCTGGAAAATAAAGGTGTGCAGCTGTAATCCACAATTTAAGTATGAAAGCGTTCTCTTATTCTTTACTCTTAATTATTTGAATATTTAAAATACATTCTGTGTTATATTCGCTTGTGTTTTATGTCGAAAAAAACGAAAACACTGTACAACTTGTAGTACGATAACTGATATACTGCTTAGTTTAAGGCATTGTTGACCTCATACAAGTAGCGTTAAATATTTAAATTTGTGGCACACAAGTACTCAATGTAAACATAAGAATAAAAATCCTCAATTACGTTCTTGCGAAATCTGATCTTGATTAATTTGGAAGGCGAGGTTTTCAAGACCCCTTTAACTTCCATGCTCATGTACGGAATTACTCTCTGAACAGAAGGATTTTACAAATATTTTCTACCAAGCACTTTTTGCTATCAGACACATGTCACATTCACCTTTCCAAACTCTGGAGCTTTAGGGAAAGATCATAGTTAAAGCAATTTTCTCCCATTCAGTTGAGAATTGAATATGAAACCCCTTAGTTGAAGCCAGAGCCGTATTCCTAACAAAAAAAGGTGGGGGGACGCACACATAAATGGAGAACCAATCAGAATGCTACACTTGTAGATTCGCCTTCCTGCTTTGGTTGTCCCAGCATGCGTATGACATTTTATCGATTCTTTTGTGCAATCCTCTGGGTTACATATATGTACTTGAGGTCCGTTAATAGTCATAAACACTATTGGAAGTATTTTGAATGTTAAATTAAGAAAGGTAATGAATTTAAAAAAGTATAAATATTATTATTAGTAAGGGGACTGTGTCCCCCTCTGAGAAATAGTGGGGGGCAGCGTACATCCGCGTTCCTACTCCACTACGGCCGTGGTTGAAGTCAGAAATGTGGAATTTAGAGACTTGTGGTCAGGTTCTACCTGGTGACCGTAGTCCCACCGTTAAAACCGGGGAGTCACACGCGGGGTTTTCTAGAAGTTTAACTTCCGGAAGTTTAACTTGCTACCTCCCGAATGAGTGTCATCATGTATGTATGTATATATGTATGTGTGTGTGTGTGAGAGAGAGAGAGAGAGAGAGAGAGAGAGAGAGGGAGAGAGAGAGCAGGAGAGAGATGTATTGTTGCAGAAATCTGATCTACAGAATCATAACAGTTCAATATGAATAGAAAAGTTTGCTAAGCAATTTAAATACATGTACGCTTCTTAAAGGGATTAATGTAAGGATAGATTTTGAAAAGACCCTATCTTAATCCCCTAGGAATTTTTAAACAACAATGGGAAAGAGAGTTCGCATTTTCTTACAAAATAGATCTTACAGAGTAAAAATACTCCTCCAACTTGCAAGATTACAGACAGATACTGCCTCTTTTATGGAGTCGGATCACCCAAATGTTAGCAATTTATAATCTCGAGTAGAAGTTAATCAGAAACCAAAGAATTTCTACAAAACTAGTTATGACTAATAATAAATACCTGGTGTTGTATAGAATCTGCCGCAGAGGCTCCAGCACGTCCTTTGTAGTGGTGATAGTGTGGTAATCTATATTAACTGACACTCCCAGTCTCTGCAACACTTGACCGTTGGTAATCTGGTCCCAAAGCAGCGGTATTGCCACTACAGGAACACCACGGTACATGGCTTCCAGAGTACTCATTCTGCCACAGTGTGTCATGAAGGCCCGTATGTTGGGATGTGCTGAAATATACAAGATAATAACACTCACAAGAAAGTGGCTTGCAATAATGGTATGGGTGGTAAGTCTGGCAGTTTTTAAGTGAAAAGTTTTGGTTTCAAAATAGTGTTTTGGCAATGTTATTGTAGGCCAATAACATTTTTGTTCTTTCCAGTTCAATAAAATTGCACGCCAATCGATAACAAAGAGTATTTTCGACTCTTCCGGTTTTTGCGTTTAATGGAACTGTCAAAGCTCCAAGGAATCTGGTCGACGAACAGCCAATGAAAGATGCTAAAGCGGGAATAGCAATGAACTAGTTTCATGAATGTTTTTCTTCTTTTTAAGTTACGTCCTCCAAAGTTAAGTCACATTGGACGATAAATAAAATAGGTGAAATGATGCTCCAATGAGACCAGCGTCCATAGAACTACTATAGCTAAAAAAGGCCGTATTCCCTCTTCGAATGAAAATCTATTCATATCTAATTTTAAGCAATCAGAGATTTCATAATATTTTTGCAACATAGAGTACATCACATAACAGGAGCTGATTCCGCTCTCAACAGCACTCAGTTTATCTATAAAATGGACTATAGATCAGACAAAATATCTCTCGGCATTGATAGGAATATTAAAGTAAGCCTCCTTCTCCAGTGGTTCTGAAAACTCCTTGGAGAGTTTTGTTACATCGGCAAAGGATCCATTTTACATCAGTCTGACTATTTTTGAATAAGAAAATCTCCTACCCATTTAATTATTCCGGCAGTTATGTTTCAAGTATACTAAGTGGTCAAATATCAATGAGTGATGAATCTGATCTACTGTGCAACAATTGAGATCCCATTGAGGGATCTGGTTCCTGTTTAAAACAAATTATTAGAAAGATTGGTTCAATATTTTTATAGCTTACTCGAAATCAAATTAATTCATCTTGTGATCCCAAGTTTTTAACGTAGCAATAAGCGATGCATTATCAAGTTTAAGAATGTCTTAATATTCATTATTATTCAAATTTCATCGTATTTTAAAATCGCGATTAACGTCAATTTTACAGTCCAAGTCGATACTGACAGGCTGTTAACAGCCAGAAGGTTTTTGATGCGTACCCACCCAGGTTTTGTGTCTGACCGCAGGTTGATAATTTTGATGGTTACAGGATGAGGTGGGATTATTTTATTGAGGAAATTTTTGAGGTAGCTTTTTGCTCCTCTTTAATTTTGTACAGGATGCCAAACCGCTTTTATGTTTACACCCTGGTGTTTTATTTTGCTAAAGTGGGTTAAATTTTGTAGCCAAACAGCTCATTTGGAGATTTTTGAAATTCAGCTTATGCTGCTGTATGGATTAACTCCTTTGTTACCTCGGGTGCCCGCACGCCATACGGGGTACCCGGTAAAGCCTGAAGCGGCGTCTCGTAGCGTCGTAATCTCCTAGAGATCGAACCAGGGCGCTTCTGTGAGCTGGAATTTGAGCGTAGAATTTTGTCGCCCGGCGCCTAATTTCGTCCTCCACGTATGGGAGAAGAGAAGCTTCGTGAAGCAACCTCACGGGGAAAGAACGACCCACAGAATAGATGGATCGGAGTCCTCTATTCTGTGCACGCTGAAGGTATGCTATCCAGCTATCTGCAGCCATGCCCCACATTTCACAGGCGTATATGAGTGGGATTATCAGCGCTCAAAAGAGGTGTAGCTTCAAGCGGACTGGCATCGAGCCCGAACCCAGCATTGGGTACAGAGAGGCAATAGCCCCCTGTACCCGTGCCGATAGTTCCCTGATGTCAATTTTACAGAATTCTGGTGGGACACTTTTCTCGGAATACCAAAGCAGGACAGTAACGACTTTTGGGAGTGAGGTGCGGCGTGTAGATCTAAAGTTACGAGATGTAGCTAGAATACGTTTGCAGTTGACAACATGTAAATGTGCATGTAATATCAATATTAGCGAGAACGTTATGGTGATGGATATGTTGCACTTACCTAGTAGATCACCCTGTGGAAGCCATTTCTGTATCTTGACATTCTCAGGCTGGTCAGGCAAGGACTCGTCCTCCCATTTCCATAATATCTTCACAGGAGCGACTTGTCGAAAAGCATCCAGGAAGATCTTGCGTTTCTGTGGAGACATATCTGCGCTTTTCAGATTTGAGCCTAAAGAGAAGAATATGAATCCGTCCTTTGCACCATCCAGGTAGGCTTTCAAATCCTGGAGACAAAAGAGTTTAACACTATAAATAAAGTAGAACTATTTATCTTTGTATTCCTTTCGCTAAAGTAAAAGATTTATTGTAACAAACATTTCTTAACATTTCTTTGTTCTTCAAAATATGTATGCATGTCAACAACCGCACTGAAGTACTTCTTATGGTGAAAGTGAAAGTTGGTTAATTGAACACTACTGTTGTAGGAAAGAAGAAAAAGGCATGTTATATATGCCATATCCTTTAAAATACATTTCTTCATTGCTTATCTCATAACATGTGTGAAGTCACTTTTATTTCATTCATATCGCAATCACTACAGTCAATGATATCATCCTGATTATAATTTTATTTTAAATTACTTATGTATTATATTAGATTATCTTGGGAGACCTATTGCCACCACCGTCAGTTCCTGTAGTTCATCGGACGCACCGCCATTTCTCCCCTGGATAATACTCATTGACATAGAAGGATGTATACGAGGATGAGACAAATGAAAAGCGGAAAGCTGTCATCGAAAATCTAAAACTGCTCGTATTGTGATCAAACTCGGTACGCATGCGCATGGATACTGCCAAATCAATTGGGATTTCTCCCGCGACCTCATATGACTCAGCAACGCGATACGGGAGTGTCCAACATGTGCACCAAAGCAGAGCACCGCGGAGTGATCCATGGTCGCATGTTGGCACTGTACGAGGTTGCATGTTTATCGCAGACTCAAGTGTACGAATAGTGTACGAAATTCAGCAGGGCACAACAAGTTTGGCGAATGCGCCGAGGCCAGGCCAGGCATATTGTGTTGTCATATCTGAGGTGATTGCAGCGGTGGAGATGATAGACGGGTCTCGATCGATGAAATTTGGGTACAATTACGGGTCAGTCATGGTTCTGCTCACCATATCGTCCATGATGAGTTCAAGTACTGAAAAGTGGCCGCAAGATGGGTACCTCGGAGGCTGACTCCATAATGAAGGAGGAGCGAGTGTTGTCCGCCAGGAGCTGCTGCGAACTTCAAGGAGTGTGACTGGAGACATGTCCTAGATCCATCATTACCAACCAGAGACTAAGCGCACCCGTGTCATCACCAAAGCTCTAAAAGTTCCGCAGTCAGCACAAAAGGTGATTGTGACATTTTTCTGGGATCAGAAGGGACCCAGGGGCAGGACGGTGATCAGCGCCACTTATTGTGTATAGATGCATGACATTTTTGCCATACGCACAAAACGCCGCGGTCTCCTCTGAAAAGGAGTTTCCATCCAACATCACTAGGTACGCACGACCTCATAGGCTCGTGATACATTGGCAGCTCTCAAGAACTTGCGTCTGGAGTATCCCCAATCCTCCTTAATCCACCGACTTCAATATCTTAGACACATTAAAGGACGCCTTAGGTTGCAACAAGTTCACGACCGACACAGAGGTGAAACAGGCGGTGCATGAGTGTCTACGTGGAAAGCAAAAAGTTTCCCCCCTCTCGAGAATGCATGCCCTCATAGCTGACATCCCTTGCATGACTGAATACTCAAAGAGTTCCTCGATTGACAATATTAGAATACGCAAGCCAGATATCCTGTTCTTATTGGCAGAGCGTATGCGGATTTATTTCATTCTGTATCTGTGTAGAGTAGATAAAATGTGATAAAGATGTAATGTGGGGCAGCGATTTTCTTGGACTTCTATCCGTGATAAACCTCATTTAAGTTTTCTTCGGTCATAACTGTTCGATACCTAGGTTTATTTTTCTTAGTCATACAAACTGTTAAAATGCTTCTAACCTATCAACTGTGGGTGTTTAGGTAGAATACAGGGACTCTATGTATAAAGCAAGTTGACAGCCGACTTTTGAACACAACTTAGCATAATAAACAGGTGTTTTTTTACAGTATACAACATGATAATCACAGGCTTCCTCACCTAACTTTAATTCCACAACAATGTATGCCAAACAGCATTGGATTGTACCGCTAGTGGATTATCCTGCATAGGTACGTAACATAGGCTATCCAGAGCGAAGCAGTTATGTTAGTTGAGACAATGAATCAAATTAATGAAATGTGTACTTTACATGTTAACGTAATTAGAGTTCACCATTTCAAGTTAATGGAGGTATATAAAATGAAATGTTCATACTCATTGGCAACCTTTTCTGGCAGGTTATAACTTCAACACTACCCGGTGGATATGGTGACAACGATGAGACGAAAGGCTCATAGCCACACTTTGTGATCCACTGTACTCCTGCATGCCAAGTGTATATATTTAGTAGACAATGGAGGGCAGGGGTAGAAACGTTAAGAGGCACACTTCCACCTTTTACGTATTTCTAAACTTTAATAAATGACTTACCTTAGGAAGAGGGTTTGGCTTCCGAGGAATATGCATGCCTCCGATGGGTATCACCGAAGGCGGTAGAGGTCTTGCGTCGTCAACTCCCGGCGCCACATTCACCAAGGCAAGAGTCATATTCTTTGAAATATCTCCAATATATGGCATGCTCTTTCCGAAGACCTTCCGAGCTATAGCATCTTGTTTAGGTAGGAAGTCATAATTAAACTTATATAGATTGTACCACTGGTAGAGTGTGTTGTCCAGTTTCTCCCATAATCTAAAACAGAAGACAGTGTAAATCACGATACTAGAGAAAATGCAAGCTATGTTAACGTGAAATTTCATCCTTACTTAAAATACCAAGGATTACTTCATCAAAGCACAGGTTGAAATCATGGGTTCCCAAAATGATCAAGGCGCATTTTTAAATTTAAATACTATTCAAAGGTAAAAATACGAGTAGACACTTCATATATAATTGCTTCGGACACAAATTTGAAAACAATTTTCTAATTTGAGAAGTAATTGGGGATTGTGCACTGTATGTAAAAATAGTGTAAGTCAAGCAATGGATGGTTCATACTGTTTTCGAAAATAATCATTGGCTGCACTGTATGATTGGGTAACGAAGCACATATTTCCAATGGTACTATCCATAGTAGTCTTAAATCGGTGACCTCACAGGAATCCCTGTGAAGAAAATGCTTATGGGAAAGCAGGTAGAAGAAGACCGCAATGTTTTAAGAGATGAGGACCTGCCCTTGAACAGGTGTGAGGATGATTCCCAAGTGCCCCAAACAAAATTTAAAAAAAAGAGCTTAATGACGAGAGCAAATTAGATTATTTAAGAAACATTTGAACTAATTGATGGAAATCGATCACTTCTTCACACTAGGCGTATATAGGCTTTGAGAGATAGAGTCAACGTGGAAAATTCAATGCCATGGCCTCCAATTCAATTCAATGGAAGATCCGTGGTTCAAATCCCGGCCATGGCATTAAACTTTTCATGTTGACTCTATCAAACATTTGAACTTTCACAGCAAGAATTTTCAGGATTTGCTTTTAAATCGTGTAGTTCAAACTAATGATATCATTAGAATAATAAGATATCAAGTCAAAAATAATCTTTAGATATTCAGTCCAAGCTTAAGGTTATAGAAGGCAATCAGTAATGCCAAATAGAATGTATAAGAGGAAACTGGCCATAAAGAAATGTCTGATTATGAAGTGGCATAAACTGTGGGTGTACATTACTAATATGCAGATATCGGAGTCCGTATACCTTTAAAGGAATATGAAGTTTACGAGTCTCGCAGTATATAACTGCTGATGTCAGTCCCGGGGATAACACGCAGGGATAGTCCGGTTCGCAACGAGTAGCTTTAGTTTCATTACAACTACCGCTCGCCACGCAGGTAGATCTGTCTTCCAGAGAATGCAAGGTGTTTGACATATTGTGTTAATAGTATTACTTTCACGACAATTATTGGACAATCTCCACTTTATAAATCAAAAGTTTTGGGTATTATCAACAACCATTAAACAATGGAAATTAATTGTTCTTTCACAATGGCCGTGTGTAGGTTAAATTGTGGAAAGGTAGAGTCAGACTGAAAAATTCAATGCCATACCCGGGATTTGAACCACGGATCTTCTGGTCTCCGCTCTAACCATTGAGCTACTATGGCCAACGTGCCCACATGCCGATATATTAATTGACCTAATAGTGGTTAACTATAAAGCCGGGGCCTTAAAGTACTTATATGTTGTAAGTCGCCATTAAGGTAGTTGTCTCATGTGTTTATGAGAACTCCTAAGTGGTTTACCGGGAAAAACACGAGTCAGTTGGAGAATTTAATGTTATCTCGGCACGTTGGCCATAGTAGCTCAATGGCTTAGAGCGGCTGGACGGAGACCAGAAGATCCGTGTTTCAAATCTCGGCTATGGCATTGAATTTTTCAGTCTGACTCAACGTTTCCACAACCATTAAACAGCTTGAAGAATGTACTTTCGAGCTGTCTAAATGCAGTCGAGGAGGGGTCTACAAAAGTTAACAATATAGAGAATGCACTGCCTACCAAACGAACAAAACATGAATTGTCCAGTATTCAACACAAAAATACTGGAATTTCAATGCTGCGTAATATAAACAATAAACTAAGTATCGGACAAACATATGAAGATGATTTGTATTACTCATATACACCATTAACGTCATGTGACATTGAACGAACTTTCTCCCAATATTTTTATATTGTTTCAGTGAGAGGCGCAGAACATTCACGTTCGACAATTTACGAATGAACATGGTTGTTCACTGTAACTCCCGCATTGAAAGAAATGAGAAGTATGGCATGTTGTAACGTGAGTGAGTGTGTGGTGTTTAAGGGCCCGTCGACAACAAGGTCATTTGGGCCTGTTGTAACGTAGGTTACATTTTGTATCCGTACCGGTGTGTACACTCACAGCGCTTCGGTATACTTGTTGACACATACGTTTGTTGATGTCACGCTTGACCTTGTATATAGTACCTGTGCGCGTACATTGATAGCTAAGGTGTATGGAATCCGATATCTGCTAAAATGTTTTAATGCTACATCCGTTTAAATGAAATTGACAGAAGAAGAAAAAGAAAGCAAACGTATCTGTTCTGTACTGCAGCAAACAGGCTTGTCTAAATCAGTACTACAAATAGCCTGTGGTAACTTTAATAGCACACGATAACCAACTAGTGTATATCTTCATCCCCTTAATTTCAGAAGCATGAGCCTTTGCTACCTCAAAAGATATGAGGCAAATTTTACTCCTGTTAAAGGCTATTCCCAGATAAGTTTTTTATTTTCAATGTATAGGTACTTCCACACAAAATTATGTCTATGTCTTTTTGAAAGATTATAGACTTACCCCATGTTGCGGCTATCGTAGTTGAGCATGGCGTTGACAATGTACGAAGGAAAATCTGGAGCACCGAGGTCCCAAGCTGTAGTGACAAACACACCAAACCCGGACAGGCCTATGACCGGGGGTGAGCCGAAGTGATGTATGAATCCCAAAAAGCATTCCGTTCCTACAGCTTCCGTAATAATGAGATCAAATGGACCAGGATGCTGGAGTAGTTGTCTTGCTCCCCGAGTGTTCAGTTCCTTCTCGCATATATAGACATTATATTCCAGTACATCGTCCAACATTTTGTACGCCGATACCTGTGATTTGACCTCGAAATTCTCTCCATAGCCCATCTCTTTGTAAATATCCTCGAGTACAATATTGGTCATGTTTGGTACGGGCTGTTTCTCTGTATCTGCGCTGATTACAGTTACCTGCACAGAAAACAAATGGTTTCACAGAATTGTTTCTGGATATTGAATTACTATAAATAACTGAAAATAAAATATTTGGGAAAACAGCTGTGCATGTCCCTCGAGAGCAAGGTGAAAGAAGTGTTTCACTTTCGGTATGTAAATAGTTCATGGAGCGCGTCGTTCCCTCAGAGACTCCTATAAGAAATCCAAAAAGGGACGCCAGGGCTTCCAGTATTAATCCATTTAGTTATGTTTCCCATTTACAATCATATGGGCTTTATTGCAGTGCTTGTACTGTGCGAAATACAATATAAAATGACAGCTGAAATCAAATTTTTGTAGCTGGGTCAGTATATGTTCGAACAAGTAAATAGTAAATTGCGAAAAAAATTGTATGCTCACTTTCTTCTCGGACAGCCAGCCAGTGGAGCAACAATTATTAAATATATAAAAATATTTGTAAAATAATCTTCACTTAAAAACTGAAATTAATGGATTTCTTCCTTTTCTAGGTTTTAAAATAATAAGAAATAATAACACATTATATTTTGGTATTTATAGGAAATCTACTCATATTGATAGCTACACAAAAAATAAAAGTTTTAATCCTTTTCCACATAAATTTGCTGTTTTAATAGTTTCATTTATACATTAATAAATATACCTCTGAATAAAGAAGAATTTAATAAAAATATAAACATATTATTAATACTCCTTTAATTAATGGTTTTAATAAAGATTTTGTACAAAAGAAGATTGAAAAATTTAAATATCAAAAAACTGTTAATGATATTTCTACTCTTAAAAAATAAAAGATGATTATAATTTTAAAAAATTTACTTACCATCCTTGGTTTAATAAACATTTTCAAATTTTTTTAAAGAAGTTGGTATAAGTTTAGTTCCTCAAAATAAATATAGTACTAAAAATTTATTACAAATTTCTAAAAAAGATAAAATTCCTAATAATAAAAAATCTGGTATTTATCAGTTTAATTGTTTGGATTGTGATCAGGTTTATATAGGAAAGACGAAACGTAGTTTGGAAACCAGAAATAAAGAATATTTTCGTAACATTAAATATAAACTAATTGATAAATCGGCCGTAGCAGATCATTTTTGGTCATTTAACCATGAAATAAATCCCGAAATTAAATAACAATTAAATGGTCCCATTGAGTTAATAGTGTGGGAAAAAATATATATTTATTTTAAAAAATAAACTTCGCGTAATAAATTTTGACATGCCGGCAATTGATTCTGTTTTTAGGTTTGTTTCTTCTTCAGATGTTGGTAATTCGTAACATAACAAAATAAAATATCATCGAAACCGAGATTTCCTTAACAACGGAGTTGGGTATTAACTGATGATGGAAGCAAGATGCTTTTGAAATCGATATTATAAAAAAGAAGGAAGTATTAACATCAACTTCTTAAGTTAAGTGAAGACTCTTTTACAAATATTTTATTTATTTAAGATAATTAGATATTAACGTTTCGGGAGTGTGTATCTCTCCCATCATCAGGATATTTATAAAATTTAATAACCATAAATGAAACACTGGATATAAATCAACTATAAACAAAGACAAAACACTATCAAAATTCGCACTACTGAACAAAAGACAAATTTCAGCAAATTACATCCAGGTCTGGAGATGGCGTGAGTATAGAAAATTGTGTCAAAGAAACGTAAATATCTAATATTTATTTTAGATATGCCGAAACGTTGATATCTAATCATCTTTTCACCTGACTGGCTGCCCGAGAACAAAGTGAGCATATACGTTGCCAGGAAAGCTTTGGTCTTATTTTGAAAAAAATTGTATGTTGTGTCTATGCTACCATCAAAGTTATATTCTAATTAAACTTTAAAACGTGCAACTTGTAAAGTGGAAACGCAAACATTTAGGAGCTTACAGGAAATGTTACAAGTAATTCCTCAAGTTTAATAAGAAAAGGTATATATTTTTTCAAATGCAAAAGCCTGTACTCAATGGCAAAATTTGAGTGGCAGAGTGCGTTGATAGCTTCTCAATTTTAATTTTTCTGTTGGTTACTTATAATAAGACGCAGATTATTACATCCCATCCAAAAAATTAATATTCGAAATTTCATTGAAAGTGCATGTTTTGAGATCGGTTCGCCTCAGTCTCGAAAAATGTACGAGGGTGGGTCAAAAAGTAATGCCTCCTATTTTGTTCTCTTTTAATTGCCAAGAAAATTGAATCCAATTTACATAGCTTGAAAACAACATTGACGATTAATTTGTCACTATTCAATATAATCTCCGTCCTTTTGCACAGTTTTGGTCCACCTTTTAACTAGGACATGTATTCCAGTGTGGCAAAACACACGGTTTTGCTTCGTAAGCCACTGACGCGCGGAGGTTTTCACAGCCTCCTCATCTTCAAAATGAATCCCACGATTAGCTTCCTTTAGTGGCCCGAACATATGGAAGTCTGATGGTGCCAGGTCAGGGCTTTATGAGGGGTGAGGTAAGACTTGACATCACAATTTCTCAATTTCTGCAGTGGTGTAACGGCTGGTTTGTGGTCTTGCATTGTCGTGCAAAAGAAGAACATCCGCCATAGTTTTTGTTGGGTGAACTCGGCGAAGATGTGCTTTCAGCGTTTTGAGATTTCTGACGTATTGGACAGAATTTATTGTGCATCCCTGCTCCAGAAAAATTCAATCATAAGAACACCCTCTGCATCTCAAATCACTGTCGTCATAACTTTCCCTGCCGACCGCTGAGTTTTTAACTTTTTTCTTCGGTGACGTGTGATACCATTCCATTGACTGCCTCTTTGATTCAGGTTCAAAAAAATGAATCCACGTTTCGTCTCCAATAACAATTTTATCCAGAAATTCCTCTCTCTCCAAATTGAAGCGCTGCAAGTGTTCGGAGGCTATTGTTTTCCTTGTTTCTTTGTTTTGGGTGATTAACATTCTTGGTACCCAACGTGAACAAACTTTTGAGTAACCCAGTTGTTGAATAATCGTCATCACACTGCCTTTACTGAGGGAGGTAATGCGACACAATTCACCTGTTGTTACCCGGTGATCACCACGAATGATGTCATCGACTCGCTGAATGTTGCATGGAGTCACTACAGTCACCGGCCTGCCGCTTCGCTTTTCATCTGCCAATGGTGTTTGCCCTTCAGCTTCGTTACAGCGACGAACCCATCGTCTAACAGTGCTCACATCCACCGTTGCATCACCATACACATTTTTTAGCCTTTCGTGAATGCGAATTAGTGTTTCACCTTCCGCAGTCAAAAATTCAATCACAGAACGCTGTCTAATACGAATGTCGATGTCAGGCATTTTGCAAGAGGATGCAGTGCTGCCACCTGTTGTCTTAGGAAGTTACTACTGCAGAGCATTGGAGAAGAAGGTTTGAGGAATTGCACCAAATTCAAAGTTTTCACATAACTTGCCTATTTAAGGGGGGAAATTAGGAGGCATTACATTTTGACCCACCCTCCAAGTTTCAGAAGAAAATATTTTTGTGTGTATTGTCGCGGAGGCATTGTTGAATAACCACGACAAGCCAGTGCCGGGGTGGTGCGAAAGAGACAGAGAGCTACGCGTGGGCGGGAAGGAAAGAGACGGTTAGAGCGGCCAGCTGGACGTTTGCCGAGAGAGAGAGAGAGCAACAGAGGGACAAAGAGACAGAGCTAGTTCCATTGTGTTCTCGGTGCACCACAAAAGGCCGTGAAGTTTCGGTAACTTTCGAGAAACGATGGTTTGGGTATAAAAGACGCGCGGTGCGAGAGAGCTGCTAGTAAGGGAATGGAGTTGTCTATGGAGTTGTGAATTGATTGTGCCGCTGTGTGGATGAGTGGAAGACGGACTTGAAGATTGGGTTCGTGTGTGTCACGTCATTCTGCTGATATCAGAATTGTACAACTGTCTTTTTACTTGAAATTGAGCGTTTTGAATTTCTGCAAAATATACTTTTAATTCTACGGACCTACAAAGTCACAGTATATACACCTTTCCGTAAGAATACTATAATTAAAAAAAACACTCAGAAGTGCATGAAATTTGATGTTGGAATTTGGCGCTTTTAAAAGACACAACACGAAGATCTTCAAAATAAATTGTCATTCTCAAACTATCTGTGGATGGAATTCCACTTTTTATTTTTATTTTCTCAAATTTGGCTTTAACAGCTTTAATATATCATAGCTTTAAGATAATTTTATTGCACAGCAAGTAAAGAATATGTATATCTGCCTGGAACATCCACATTATGTTGGATTGTATGCATTTGTATAAATGAAAATTCTAGTCAAGAAATAAAAGATAAGCACACAAAGCATTCACGTCTTCTAAAAGCACATTTATTCCCATCATCTTAACGTTATTGTGGCATTAAGTGTTTCTGAAATATACCCTCTTATGAGTTGGCACTTCAAATGGTTGTTTTTTTTTTTTTTTTTCTTTTTTTTAACTTTTAAGGGGATGCAGCACCGAAAACCCCAAATCCGGAACTTTTCAACCAATCTAGCTGCAATTTTTACCACTTGGTTCCAATGCATAGTAGACACAGAATTCAAAATTTTGTTTTTATATCTTCAATAGTTTTTGAGTAATTAATTTGTGAATTTCAAAATTTCGGCTAAATTCAAACCACTCCCCGCGATGAAAATTTTCAAAATTTTAATTTTTCTATTTCTAAATATATTCAGATGGTTATGAAGAAAAGACTTACCATATTAATTTCTTATACTACTTATACTACCTTTAGTTACAGAGGGAAAAAAATTAGGTATGGAGCAAACATAAAATCCAAAAACTGATTAAACCTTTGACTTTTTATATTAATAACTTTAAAAATATAATGAGTATTAAAAATTCATAATATGGAAACCTTTGTTTGCCTTCTAAGAACATGTGTTGAAAATTTTAGAGGGACTGAATCAAAACTGCATCGTGTGGAACATTTTGAATGACAAAAAATGTTGAAAAAACTATAACTGAGTAAATAAAATTTTAAAATCCAAAACACTTTCCTTCTCAGCTACATGCCTTGAAGTAGACTAAAACCTTCCAGTTAGATAGGCTGGACCCTCTTGCCTCTTCCTTCTCTCTTCTGTAGCAATTTTCTTCAATTTCAGTTTCCTTCTGGATGTTTTAGAAGTTACCTTCGCAGAAATTGCTGAATGAAGTAAGCGTAATTGATCCTTCCCTTGGCTAATTTTTAGAGATGCTGGTGAAATCTGTGTCCATTATGTCTGACTGCAGCTTGAGTGAGGCAGAACAACCAAAATTGAATTCATTGATGGTTGATGTCACAGCAACCTGAAGTCTCTTCTTTGAAACAAATATTTCTTTTGAGCAATTATGCCATATCAAACTTTCATTTGCATTTTGTGTCTTACCCAATGTACATCTCCTTAGGATTTATCTGATGCCAGCCTTTGGTACACAGGCATTAGTTTTCTTACCACATCAGGCCTCAAGTATGTTCCCATTGTTGTGTTATGTTTAGGTATTTCTTCCCATGCATCATTTAGCCTATTCATGATCCTTACTATGTACACAGTGAACAGAAGGTCAGTTGTTTCAAATAATGTGTTACCTATAACCTATGTAAGTTGTATGCACGTTTTGATGTATAAAATACCTTTATAAATTTTAAATGGCACACTAAAACTCATTAATGATATATAAACAGTATGTAGTTTAACGAGAAACACAAGAAAATCCCGACCCTTAGAAGCTCACACAAAAGCAAAAATATAAACATTATTATTTGCTTTCAATGTTTGTAGCCAGTGTTTTGTTTCCATGGTGTCGTATATTGTAAGAAATAACCATCATACCAACACAAAAAATTCCACCAGAAACTTTGCCCGCTAATTTCAAATGTATTAATTTAGTACATTCAATCGAACTCAAATGACAGAACTTTGGTGTTCCAAAGGCCGGCATGCACGTGCGCACGGGCATCTAAATTGCCATGTGAAGGTATTTAAATACCTGAAACTCGTAACTTTAGTTTGATTATGATACTATAAGGTTCAAACAACACCAACTCCAATACTCAGACCATAATACGAGAATCGATTGTAGGAAAAATGGCGGCGCTCGTGACCCAGCGTGTTATGTTGTGGTTATATCTACAGAGTAAAGTGTGTGTTTGTTTACTTTGATTGTGTGTTTGAAGAATTAATGTAATTCATATTACAGTGACAATTAGTGACTAACGAGTTAGTTTATAGTTGACTATTTAACATAAAGTGATAACGTTTACCTAAATATATACTGTGAAGTATTGTCGAAATGCATCGTTGTTGTGTTCCCAGCTGCAATCTAATTATGGTAGTGTACCTCACACGACATTTAAATTTCCGAAGGAAAAATCGTAATGGGATAAGTGGACTATACATCGTAAAGATTTTAAAGTAAATGACAAAACTGTAGTTTGTATTCATCATTTTGAACAGTGATTTGAGGTTAAGGAAGACATATTTCCAGTAACTGATGGTGAACCAATTCGTGCCTTCGAAAAGTACCAAAATTAATAGATGATGCCTCCCACACGATTTTTAAGAATCAGCCATACTATCACACTAAAACTCAACCAGAAAAGACGAAATCCTGAAGAATGCATCCAAGACATTTTACAGAGAGTGAAGATAATTTTAATATTTGGTGTGCACAAGATGTTATTGACAGTTTTGAACCGAAGTGGTGAGGAGATTTTAACCCATTGATAGTCATTAAAGACGATTAGTTACGTTCTTTTCTATAACATTCAAGATCCCAGCTTTACTGATGTTCCTTCACATAATGAGTTTCAAAGTATTTCATAACCTAGAAGCAATATTATGAGCCTAACAGTGAAAAATTTTAAATGAATCTTGCAGTGTGTGGGAACTGACACCTTCAAACGTGACAATTGGAGTAAACTGGACAATCTGTTGAGTTCTCTTAAATATTATACTATAAACAGTACTTATGTCCTTACCAGAAAAGGTTACTATGTAAACAATGTAAAAGAAACTTTAGTACTTGCTACAGACGATAGGATGATACAGTCCAATAAGATAAAGTTTGCTATGTTTAATGCTTATGAGTTGTCATGCCTTATAAATTAAATTTTGATTGGAAGTATAAGGTGGAAAATGCATAGCACTGGTCGTGCTACTATATAATGTGATATGCTCTTAGGATTTGTCATGATGCTCTTTATTTATGTTATTACGCGTTTTAGTTGAAAGTATAAAGTGATTAATGCTTAGGAGTTACCTCGCTGCTCCGTAATATGGATTATATTATGTCCATTGTGTATAGTTTCCTATTCTACGTAACCAGAGCCGCTGGGCTTTGACGGGCGCCATCTTGGAATCTGTATTATGGTCTGAGTATTGGAGTTGGTGTTGGTTCAAAGTATTTTATTAGCGGAAAAACAAAAGAAAATATGCTTTCCCCATATTTTTAGTTAATTTCGATGCTGCATTCCCTTAATTCGGTATTACTTTGTTCCACGCGACGTCATACAAATAATATAATTTCAAAGACAGCATATAGTGTTATACTATTTGAACATTTGCTTATCGTTTTAGCCTTCTATATCTGGGCAACAAGAAGTGTGTAGAAATGAACTTTCGTGGAAGAATGTGTAGGGAATGTCATATGATTGTAAGTAGCACACTCCAGAGCATTCAGAGGCAATAAGTTCAAAAGCTACGCTTTCAATGAATGATCAAAACGTTCTAAAATCATGTTTTAGTAAATAGATAAGCTCACACTAGAGTTTGCACAAGTACAATCTGATTTTTAAAACAGGATATGTGAAGGTCATCTGTTTCTCCACGTGGAGTCCTGCAATGTTGCCTTACGCATACTTCATGGCAAAGCGAGAAAGCGTATCGACAAAAATTCGCAATACAGAGATGTTTACCTCAGCTTATCGCACATACCGGTGAGTCAAGTGTATATATACTCTGTTCAGATATAATCTGGACAACAATGTGTCATACATCGGCAGGCGCGAGAAAACATATCATATAGACATACGCAGCTTCCAATCTCTCCATATGGGTTTCTAACTTACTGTACATCAACTTACTAATATTTCACTCTTCTAATCGACCAGATAGGACCCGATAAGGGACGATTGCAGCGCTGGTCAACTGAAGGTCGATACGCCTCAACGCTCTGTCGAGTAATAACTCCCCTCTTTAACCTTTCAACACACGAAATATAAATAAGCGTTCGAGGTTATCTTACCTCAACAAAAACATGCACAATTAATCTGTATTAGTCTACTTTAAGAACAAAGGTAAGTTGTTCACACATTCACTACGTTGTGGCGTTTTCACATGTTTGCACTATGTAACTAATATTCTATATTTACCGTAATTGTTGCTATGCATCGTAAGTTGACATTCCCACATTAGTGCGGTATTTCTGCATAGCTGCACATATAGGCGATGCACGTTCTAAAAGTTAACATTTATCTTCAATTACATTTATTAATATTTCAGCTAATATCTTAACTACTAAAATTCAGATTGATATAAATACACATAGTGCAAAAAATGATATGCAATACACATCTGGTAAGCACATAACGGAATCTCGGCGCAAGCGCATTAAACCTTTCCTCGTTCCGTATAAAGTGCTTACCACATTAGTATAGTAATAGGTATACTATTATAAGCGAATTTGTCAATTGCCATGTTCATATCAACGCCACCGGTATGCCGGAAGTTTGACCCATAGTCGTTGTCGCCTTTTGTTGAAAGGAACAAGCTGTTCATCGATAAGGAGCAAACTCTCGTCTTTCTGTCCAAAAATTCCCTAAGAGAACAGACAAATTCTTTAGCTTGGCTATGCAATGTAATATCCCGACCGTAGGCTGATCTTTGCCTCGGGCCATGAATCCTCCGTCTAACTCTAATCCTACCAACAATACGTCTTGCTCCATAACAACGTACTTCAATTTTGTTTCCACAAAGTAAGCTAATAGTATACAATGCAAATGAACACTCAAGCAAACTCTTGTTTCCCACACAAAACTAGCGATAACTGATCTGAGGATTATGCGATTCACCAGTGTAACCAATCTGGCAACCTTTGTTTACGTTTCCGTAGCAACGATCTTCCCATCTTACCCTTCGCGTCCCTTGCTTGATGACCTTCACGTATCTTCTTTTAAAAATCAGACTGTAATATAGTTTAGAAGAAAGTGTATAATTCTAAAGATCTTACCTGATGTCCTCTTTTTGCCAACTCCACAAACAATGCCCTGTTGAAGATATAATGACTAGGTGATGGCAAATTCAGAAGTCCCAGAATTCTTGCACCTTCCGTCAAAGCGCCCTGAAGAAGAAAAAGCTTCAGGACAAGCGACAACATCCTGATGGTATCTGCCTATCGAGGAGCTCTGTAACATAGATACGAAAGTGGAATAGTGAAAACTGATAAGATTAGAAGCCACTAAGTGGGTATTGGATATATCCAAGTTGTCATGCAAGTTTTTAATAAAAGCTATGTTGTAATATAGTATTAATCGATTAACTACAATCGGTTGTGTGACTTGCAGGTATTAAAATTGGCTTTTTTTTGCACAGGTTTTATTTTTTTCATTGATGACGGAAACAATTTTAGCTAAAATAACATTATGTACCAAAGATGGTACAAAAACCGTAAAATGCTTGATCCTTTTCGTAAATTTTTAATACTTTCATACAAGTGGGAATATGAAATATAGATAAAACGTAGCAAGGTATATTAATGTTTATGTGGCACTCACATTTTCAGAATTGTTAAAAATTGGCACCAATATGTTCACAAACTTTCAGTTGTACTTCTTGGAAATGTACACGCGCATTCCATTAAATTGTTATTAGCCGTACATTTGTGAACTTTTGGTACACAGTAAACGTTTTCTTTTCTATATGCACTGTCTGGCCTTAATCTATAACATATGTAAAAGGGAATATTATTAAATCTATAGCATAGCTTCCCTCGGAAAGAAAATAAGTCGTTGGTAAAGGAACCTTTGTGCCCGATTTCACTAACGGATGCTAAAATCGACGTTAACAAATGATACGTACAATTGTCACAGCGCTAACAAAGCTGTTAAATTTCTTGCATTTCACCAACTTGTTTTCTGAAAATATTAACAAACACGTGTTAACGACAAGAAACTTGTAAATATTTCAGCTATAGAAGGTTATGAATGCGTCGTATTATTTTCTGAACGTACTGCGATGCGCTTTTGTTTTCATTCTCGTCTGCACACAACTGAAAAAATGGCGGGTAAACAAAATCGTTAACAAAAGCCTTGAGACACATTTTTCATCGATGGTGAAAGAATTGTTAATTGAATTGTTGACGAGGTATAAGGATATCGTGGAAAATAAGAGGACGGCTGCGGTGAATGTAAAAGAGATAGATGTCACGCGGGAAAAAATTGGAAACGAATTTAATTCAAATGCATGAAATAAAACAACTTCGTCAGTATTATGTAAATTTAAAACGAGGTGCGAAGAAGGACAAGTGACGAGTGACTTGATCGTTTCAAGACGGGATGTGGACAGTGTATTATTCACATAATTCAGTGAGATATAAAATCGCAAAGTTATTAATACTTGAAGCAAAGGCGAGATCGCCCTATTCCTTTCGATGCATGTTCTAAGCTCTCTTGTACTTCCGCAGTAACCTTCATAGCAACTTGTTTCGACAGTCTGTACCTCAGTAGAAGATTTTCTTCTGATAGCTCCTCAAAATCATTTCCCCTCATAGGCCGTACTCTATTACGAATGCCATCTACACGGTCTTAAATATATCAAATCGACATCAACAGCTGCGTTCACGCCCGCCATCTTGACTATTTACAATTGTTAAGTATTTCACAACAGAAATTTGGCTTGTTAGTTTAACAAGAGATTTAACACGAGTTAAAGCTAACACTTGTTAGTGAAATGCAATTTTTGTTATAACTATTGCTAAACTCGTGTTAAGTCTTAACATCCGTTGGTGAAATCGGACACAAGCCTGATACATGTGCCTCTGAGATCAATTAGGTAGCACTTCACGCGCAATATAGAATGGAATGCTAAGAACCACATCGTCCATAAATAAATGAATAAATTATTGTATGAATAAATAAATTAATTAAATAGATAAATCATAAATAAAGTGTAAATTGTTGCCAGAGATCCTTGCACCAAAGTAATCAACATAATTACCATTACAATAAGTATGCAGTCGTGCAACTGGTTTCTCCAGCTTGATGAATGTAAAATGTATTTTAAAATGTATAATGTTAGGTAAATGTGACAAGAAGTTATTCTGAATTTAATAACACGGTTTCGTTCATGTTTAAATATTTACTTTCGAAACGCTTATGCAGTAAGGAAATTTATGCAGATATGATGAACAAGTATAAATGCTGCCCTTCGTACGCCATCATAAGAATTGGGTTTTAGAACTGAATATATGAAGATCAAAGTTCAGACATACCAACATCGTGTTTGAAGTACCGATTCCCGAAAATATTGATGCAGTCCACGATGTGATTTCGACGAATCGGCGATTTGGCTCAAACCAGCAACACAATCTGTTAGTGTCTTGTGAATGTGTCCTTAACAGTGTACATAGTGTCCTTGAGAATAATTTGTGCTAAATGGGTTCTGAAATACTTAAATACTGATGGAAAATCCCTAATTTCACAGTCGATTTTGACAATATTCTTATTGTGGAAAGAAAAAAATGTATGAGATAAAAGAAAAATCAATAGTACCCAGCAAAAATAAACAAACTTTTTGTTTTTTAATAAAATTCTCAATTTTTTGGATCATATTAATACTGTCGGTGTACCAGAATTTCATCCTTGAGATCTTTTATATCTACTAACAAGGAGGTGTCACTAACACACTTAAAAACTGTTGGTCTGTGCAAGTATGAAACCGTGACTGGGAGTACCCAGCAAGATGACTGCAAGATAGCGGTGGTGATTCTCGTTTTCGAGATCGCAAGTTCAAATCTCATGCACTGGCCAATCTGTCAGGGATTCTCTTGGCTTCCCTGGAGGTAAATATCGAAATGCATATTCATTACTACCCAAAGTTTCACCTACATATCCTAAGAAATTTAATTCCACATAAAAATAAAAAGATAGTAATGGCAAAAATAATGTGTTGCGACTACACAGCTAAAACTAAGTACCAAAAATTTAGATTAGCATATTGAACGGGAAGGTGACTACGCAACTAATGCCATAAGACTAACGCACACTGATTCAAAACCAACAAATATACATAACAGATATGAAATTAACAAGAAATTAAAAAGGCCTTAAGCAGTTTAAAACATTCAATAGAATGGAGGCACAATGGTTCGCACCACCTAACCAAAGAATTTTTTTATATTCATATTCATATTTATTGCAACTTAATACAGTGTTTAAACACAATTAAGCCATGTCGTTTGTAAAACATACCATCTCTTAAAAGTAAATGATTAGAAATGTCAAAAAATTGTCATTCATCTTCTCTCTCTCTCTCTCTCTCTCTCTCTCTCTCTCTCTCTCTCTCTCTCTCTCTCTCTCTCTCTCTCTCTCTCTCACACACACACACACACACACATACACACACATATATTCAAAATCATCGAAGTTGTCATCAAAATATTCATCTATACTGTAATAGGCTCTTCTTAACAAGAATTTAGTCAGTTTAGATTTAAACTTAGCAGCTGACATAGTATTTTTTAGACTTTCAGGAAGTTTATTAAGTAGTTTTCGACCAAAGTATTGGGGCTTATGTTCAAAAAGTTTTAGCCTGTGACCTTTAACTATATAGTTATTCTTTCTCCTTGTTTCATATCTGTGGACATCGGAATTTGTGGAGGTTATATTCCTGTTATATACAAAAGTATTGTTCGTAGAATAAATATGCAGGGAAGAGTAAGTATGTTTAATTTTTAAAATACGCCCTGCATGAACTCGTACGTGTTATTTTTGCCAGGTATCTGATAGCTCTTTTCTGTGGGAGAACAATTCTGTTAAAGTTTAATTTGGAAGTGCGTCCCCACAGCTCGATGCCATAAGAAATGTGTGAATATGTTAATGAAGAATATACTAACTTACTAGTATCTACTGAGAGAAAATTGGCTAAAGATCGCAACACAAAAAGTCCTGAGCTCAATTTACTTATGAAAATTGGGCATAAAATTCTCGTGCAGTTTTGGGGCAAAGTAAAAATCGATTGTAGATTATATTCGAAGCAGTGCACTGAAACATATTAGTAGTAAAGTGTTGGATCCGGCGGTTTGACCTTGAAGTTCCGGCGGTTTGACCTTGAATGACCTTTGAGGTCATGCAATATGACCTAGAAAAATTTGACCTTGAAGGTCCGACAATTTGACCTTGAAGGTCATCCCATTTGACCTTGAAGGTTATGGTGCACCCTCTGGACTGGTTGCCTCCTCCGAAGCACTCCCCCCCCCGTGCACCCTCTTGAATTTTTGCATCCCCCGCACGCCCAACCTGGACTTCCTGCATCCCCTGAGCAACCCCTAACTACCCCGCGCAACTTGACGCACTTGACTCTCTGCATGTGCCACCCACCCCAGGTGCACCCCCGCGCACCCTCTTGAATTTCTGCATCACCCAGGCACTTTTGCGCACCACCACCCTACTCGCGCATTCTTTGACGTACTCCCGCGCACGCTCTGCTTGTGCCACCCACCCCAGGCGCAACCATGTGTACCCCCTTGACGCATTCCTGGACGCACCCCCTTGACCACCAGCATTCCCCGACGCACCGCACTTCTCTTCCCCGAGCACCCTACAGAAGCTCCGTTGACGAACTGATCTACGCGTGCGCGCACGCGTTCGCGTTCGCGTACACGGCGTGGCGCCCCGGGAGATTGATCTTGGGTCTGCACCTCACCTATCACCGTTTGACCTTGAAGGTCATGGTGCACCCTCTGGACTGGGAGGCACCCCCGACGCACTCCCAGGCACCCCCGTGCACCCTCTTGAATTTCTGCATTTGCTAGGCACCACGCGCAACCTGGACTTCCTGCATCCTTAGACGCACTTTCGCGCACCCTCTTCACTCTCTACATCTACCACCAACCCCCGGGGCACCCCAGCGCACCCCGGTGCACCCTCTTGACTCTCTGCATCTGCCACACACCCCCGGGGCACCCCCGCGCACCCTCTTGAATTTCTGCATCGCCCAGGCACCACGCGCAACCTGGACCTTCTGCATCCTTCGACGCACTCCCGCGCACCCTCGTGACTCTCTACATCTACCACCAACCCCCGGGGCACCCCAGCGCACCCCGGTGCACCCTCTTGAATGTCTGCATCCCCCAGGCACTTTTGCGCACCACCACCCTACTCGCGCATTCTTTGACGTACTCCCGCGCACGTTCTTGACTCTTTGCATGTGCCACCCACCCCAGGCGCAACCCCGCGTACCCTCTTGACCACCAGCATTCCACGACGCACCCTCGACGCACTTCCTTCCCCCGAGCACCTTCCGGACAGGCTATATCCTCCGTTGACGAACTGATCTACGCGTGCGTGCACGCGTTCGCGTACATAGCGCGGCGCCCCGGGAGATTGACCTTGGGTCTGCAGACCGTTTGATCTTGAAGGTTATGGTGATCTTTTTTTATTTTTATTAAGAATACATTGGAATAAAGGTCACGTGACTTTAGGAGAGGGAATGGAGACTGACAAGTGGCCAAGGATCAAAAGGAAGAAATTCAGGTGAGCTTATTATTGAAACGGAGGCAGGAAGTGACGTGTAAGGCTTTGATTGGTTAAAATAAGAATGTTTTTGATTGGCCCATGCAGAGCCGGATTTCGACCAATGGGGAAAAGGGGTTATCTTTTTTTATTGTTATTAAGAACTGGAACGTCCGGTATTGTAGAAGAAAGCAAATTGCTTGTGTGTGCATTCTATTCCTTTAAAAAAAGAGTCAGACTTCCGGGTTACAGAAAAAATGCAACATTGCATAAATGTCCTGCTGCAGGTACGTGGATAGCGCGCGCACGCGTGCAAGAAACAGCTGATTAACAATAGAAGTTTATCAGAATGAATATTTTTGAAACAATATGTGTTGCGCACCTTTAATGCGCGCTGACTTCCTCCCCACCTCTTTTTATACCGGGAGTTACGTAACTAAAACACCCACGTCTATTTTCCTGTTACCGTGAGAACTGCTTTTTAGGCAGTTTTTTCAGTAATTTTCTCAGAAAACACGATGCTCCGCATTTCACTTCCGGAAGTGACGTGTAAAGTTTCGATTGGTTAAAATAAGAATGTCTTTGATTGGTCGAGAGGGGTTAAGGCAGATTTGTGAGAAAGCAAATTGCTTGTGTGTGCATTCCATCCTTTTAAAAAGAGTATTTAGCGGAAATATATAATAACATTTAGCTGCATTAACATGAATTAGACAAATAATAAGTTTAAAGTATGTGGTGCGTAATTGATGAGAGTGTGAAAAGTAGAAATTTCCCTATATCGTATTTGAATACATTCCAGCAATGTTTGTTGTCTTGGCTTTTACCTTGCACGTCCGCTGCTCTAGAGAAAACTAAAATGCTTGTGTGTGTGCCATTTAAAGGAGTAACACTTACGGGTTACAGAAAAAATGCAAGCTTGCAAAAGTGTGACCTGTTGCAGGTGCGTGGATATCTGAGCGTGCAGTTGAACTTTGGTCTGTTTTGAACGGCTATAGCCGAATTCATTTTGCCTTTAAGAGAACGATTGGAAATTTCAGACAAATAACAAGGAATATCTGGGAAGGGTTAACTGGAGGGAAAAGTTATATAAATTACTGTCACATGAATTTCTCAACTCAGTGTTCTAATGAACTAATTGACATTAATTTCGCAATTCTAAATACTTCACAAAGTTCTAAAATTTCGAAATACTTTTGAGCATTCCAAAATTTCCTAAAATTTCTTAAACCCTCTAAAAAAGTGCCTAATTTTTGCAAAAATGCCTAAACTTTTAAAAACTGCCTAAAATTTCATAAAATCCCAAACAAATTTAAAAAATCTATAGTTTCAAAAATTGCTAATGTTTCAAAAAATAAAAAATTTTGAACTTTCAAAAATTGTTAATTTTTCAAAAAAAAATCGGACAAAACGCGCCACGTGCGCGCAGATGCACGCGTGCAAGAAACAGCTGATTAACAGTAGAACTTCAACAGAATGAACATTTTGCAACAATAATTTCGCCGAAACAACCAGCCCGTCCTTTGTAATGATTTTTCCTTTAAGAGAAGTATTGGAAAATTGAGGTAAATAACAAGGAGTATCTCGGAAGGGTTAACTGGAGGGAAAAGCAATATAAATTACTCTTACATGAATTTTTCAGCTGAATGTTCTAATGCAAAAATTTACATGAATTTATCACGACCTTAAGTCATTTTAATTTACCCTAACATGAACATCTAACCTACGGGTTCTAAGTTAAACTTTCACATGAATACCTCTTCTTGAGATTCTAATTTTACACTTACAAGCAAAATGGAAGGAGTTCTGCATAGGTAAACTGAATAAATGAAATACAGAAAAAGCATTTTTGTTTAAATATATATTGCAATTATTAGGCAATATTAACATAACAATAAAACAATAAAATTACAAGGAAAAAATTACATGTCTTATATGCACAAAGAAGAAAAGTTTAAAAGAGCCTTCATGACGGACACTAAAGAAAAAATTCACCGTAATATTTTACTGTGTATAACTTGAGTTATATTGCAAAACAGCCACATGAAATGACACAAAGTAAAAAGTGTTAAGGCATGAAACCACTACACTGATGACATGTGGATGTATTCCTGAATAAATGTTTATAGACAATTGGTATTTCTGCTTATAAAGAAAATACGCCTAGATTAACACTAGGCAATTAGGCATGTAGTTACTACGCTTTAAAAAGAGAAGAATGCCAACACGGCTGTTGAGCAGTTCTAGAAATACTAAAATACGCATGTGAAATATTCCCTTAAGAATTACAAAGTTAAGTTTAATATTTATATGTTTAGGAAAAAATAAATACCGCTACTACATAATAAATACGACATTCTGCTCTATAGAAAATATTTAAAAACGCTTTTAAAAAACAGCTGTTGAACAGTTCTAGGAACACTGCAAAAACAAAATGCAACAAAAATTTATGCAAAAGAACACTGTTATTATAGAGTGGACACTGTAGAGCACACAAAAAGCGTCACTTGAATTTTCTTACGCGCCACTCCGGTGATAACGGCTGGTACGGAGCCATGTGTCGGGCTCTTTGCTGGCGAACAATACGCCTATTGGCACTTTGAGAAACGGGCACCAGATGAGGAATGGCAAGGTCTGTTATTTGATCACCTAGGACATCCTGGTCCTGTAGAAATGCTGAGTTGTCGACACTGTTTGCGTTATTAGTGCACAGGCTGTTCTCCTCCCGATGAAAGGCCTCTTGAAATTGATTTAAGAGATTCCTTCGGACCTTGGGCACGGCGAACTGTGATGGTTGGCAGGAGAGCAGTGGCAGCAAATTATGCACTGGAGGAGACACAGGGCTGTAATGAGGAGCTATATGCACGTTGGGAGGTGAATGTTGAGGTGAAATAGGAGTGAAAACAAAGTGACGAGGAGACGGTGAAAGAGGTTGAATGTCATTTTGGGAATTTGGAGTTGATGTTTCAATGTTAGAGAACGACAGGGAAGAAGGTGGAGATGGAGATGAAGAAACGATTATTGTGGATGGAAGTTCTGATGAGAAGTTTGCTGCTGTATGTGCGCTTAGCTCCCGGGAGGAATCATCAAGGCTTGAATTTCCTGGAGGGGCCGAAACGGAAAATTCGGCTACGTGGCTGGGCTGAAGCAGTGTTTTCAGGGGCAAAAACGAAGAAGACTGGTCCAGGTGTACACTTGATTGTTGATGCAACTCGCTGGCAAAGCTGGTGACGGCGTAAATGTTGTCATCAGGATGGCTGTATTGTGTTAATGTTGCGGAGATTTCTGTAGATATTTGCTCTTGACGAGTTAGTAATTCTCTATATACACGTCCAGAAGGCGAAATATAAAGAACTTCGCGGGTGACGGTCACTTGAGTAACTTTCATGATGGTGGCAAACCAACAGCAATACTGAGAATGAAGCTAGCAATGTAAAGTTCCGTGTTTAAAAGGACAAGTAGTTTGAAATATAACTGAAACTGCAGTTTTTTGTGTGTCATCAAGATGTATAAACGGTTGAGAACTATTTTGATTACATGGGCTGTAACACGCACAACTTTTTGTTTGTGCAGCGCGTTTTTCTCGAAAGAACAGAATTGCATCTTCTTAGGGGACAAAATGTCATATACTTGATTTATAAGGAAGCGTTTCGGTTGCGGAGAAAATATACACGTGTAGCAGTTTTTCTGCTGACCGCTTACGATGTATTGTTATGCTTTAACCTAAATCGTGCCGAAGCAGAAAGTCGCCGTTAGTTTTGAAATATGATTGAAATTGCGGTTTTAGTGTCATCAAGGTGTTTAAACGGATGTGAGCAATTTTGATTACATGCGCTGTTAAAGGCACAACTTTTGTGTGTGCAGCGCGTTTTTCTGAAAAGAACAGAATCGCATCTTCTTAGGGGATTAAATCTCACATACTTTATTCACAAGGAAGCGTTTCGGTTGAGGAGAAAATAAACACGTGTAGCGGTTTTTCTGCTGACCGCTTACGATGCATTTTTATGCTTGTACTGAATTGTGTCGGTAGCGTTCGGTTTGAAATATAACTGAAATTGCAGTTTTCGTGTTATTAAGGTGTTTTAAACGGCAGTGAACAATTATGATTACATGGACCTTATATACACATCATCATCATTCTTATCATCATTAATCATGATGATCATCATCATCATTCCGGCATTCCCTCTGAAAACATGTAGAAATATGTTAGACGCAAGTAAAAACTTAAATTTGATTCATAACCGCATCTTACAAAGGAAAAGCGTTGGAATAAATAGGTTTGAAATATGATTCCCCGACTCACTCGATACAGCGTGCGTTTCACCAATAAGATACGGTAATACATTTTAGAAATAGGTTATATAAAACCTGACGTAGTTTCTTGCTTTTGAAGTATTAAGGGCTTCTTGGGGGTGTACTTAGACCCTTTTTGCTGTATTTGGAGGCTTCTTGGAGTGTATTTGGGATAGGTTTGGTGGGGCTTCTTGGGGGTGTACTTAGGCCCTTTTTGCTGTATTTGGAGGCTTCTTGGAGTGTATTTGGGATAGGTTTAGGCAAAGAACAATGGAAAAAATGTATTCTGGATACTCGGAAACCGATATAGTGGTGCGCTCGATACCTGAGGGTGTAGGTCCAAGGAACTGTTTTAATGGCATGTTTCGGCAATTTTTACAATTTGTTAACGAGAACCTGCTACAAAAATCGCCAGGGTGGTTGGGAATATCCATAACGGATGGGCAACATCACGATAGACCATTTAACATGAGCGTTCGAAAATTTGACCTGGTAGACCCGGATGTCATTTTGCGCTCTATTAAGCGAGTTATGCAAAATAACCAGGACTTTTTAATGAAGGGACCTCTTAAAGTAAACTGTGTGTGGACGAAGGAAGTCCGGGGTTCGTGCTTTAAAATGTGTGATAAATGCAAAACGAATAAAGGAATAATAGAAATGCGAAACACAGACAGAATGTGTATGGCTAGAGCAACAGCCGTTTGCAAAGCTAAGATAGACCACGATAAAGCTTACCTCAGTATTCAGAGGAGCGAGTATATGCAACTGGATATAGCAAAAGCTTTATGCCGGTGTATAGGGAATGGAGATGAAATATGTTCCTTGGACGATGTGTAAGCTTTCGAAGGCATCTTACCCGGGTATTGCATTACAGTGTTCGGAGATCATACCGAAAAAAATGTTTTGAACAAACCAAGTACGCTTACCGATAAATGTATTGCATCATCATCATCATCATCATCATCCTTATCATCATCATTCCGGCATTCCCTCCGAAAACATGTAGGAATATGTTAGACGCAAGTAAAAACTTAAATTTGATACATAACCGCATCTTACAAAGGAAAAGCGTTGGAATAAATAGGTTTGAAATATGAATCCCCGACTCACTCGATACAGCGTGCGTTTCACCAATGAGATACGATAATACATTTCAGAAATAGGTTATATAAAACCTGACATAGTTTCTTGCTTTTTGAAGTATTAAGAGCTTTTTGGGGTGTACTTAGGCCCTTTTTCAATAATTTCGCCGAAACAACCAATGCGTGCGGTAAGCAACACATGACAAGACGGCGCCTAAAGAACCAAGGTTTCAGGAGCACCACACATATTGTTTCAAAATGTTCGTTCTGTTGAAGTTCTATTGTTGATCGGCTGTTTCTAGCACGCGTGCTTCTGCGCGCGCGCGGCGCGTCGCATTGGGAGATTCAGCTTGGGTACACCCCGAGACAGCAAAAAGGGCCTAAGTACACCCCAAAAAGCTCTTAATACTTCAAAAAGCAAGAAACTATGTCAGGTTTTATATAACCTATTTCTGAAATGTATTACCGTATCTCATTGGTGAAACGCACGCTGTATCGAGTGAGTCGGGGATTCATTTTTCAAACCTATTTATTCCAACGCTTTTCCTTTGTAAGATGCGGTTATGTATCAAATTTAAGTTTTTACTTGCGTCTAACATATTCCTACATGTTTTCGGAGGGAATGCCGGAATGATGATGATAAGGATGATGATGATGATGATGCAATACATTTATCGGTAAGCGTACTTGGTTTGTTCAAAACATTTTTTTCGGTATGATCTCCGAACACTGTAATGCAATACCCGGGTAAGATGCCTTCGAAAGCTAACACATCGTACAAGGAACATATTTCATCTCCATTCCCTATACACCGGCATAAAGCTTTTGCTATATCCAGTTGCATATACTCGCTCCTCTGAATACTGAGGTAAGCTTTATCGTGGTCTATCTTAGCTTTGCAAACGGCTGTTGCTCTAGCCATACACATTCTGTCTGCGTTTCGTATTTCTATTATTCCTTTATTCGTTTTGCATTTATCACACATTTTAAAGCACGAACCCCGGACTTCCTTCGTCCACACACAGTTTACTTTAAGAGGTCCCTTCATTAAAAAGTCCTGGTTATTTTGCATAACTCGCTTAATAGAGCGCAAAATGACATCCGGGTCTACCAGGTCAAATTTTCGAACGCTCATGTTAAATGGTCTATCGTGATGTTGCCCATCCGTTATGGATATTCCCAACCACCCTGGCGATTTTTGTAGCAGGTTCTCGTTAACAAATTGTAAAAATTGCCGAAACATGCCATTAAAACAGTTCCTTGGACCTACACCCTCAGGTATCGAGCGCACCACTATATCGGTTTCCGAGTATCCAGAATACATTTTTTCCATTGTTCTTTGCCTAAACCTATCCCAAATACACTCCAAGAAGCCTCCAAATACAGCAAAAAGGGCCTAAGTACACCCCCAAGAAGCCCCACCAAACCTATCCCAAATACACTCCAAGAAGCCTCCAAATACAGCAAAAAGGGTCTAAGTACACCCCCAAGAAGCCCTTAATACTTCAAAAGCAAGAAACTACGTCAGGTTTTATATAACCTATTTCTAAAATGTATTACCGTATCTTATTGGTGAAACGCACGCTGTATCGAGTGAGTCGGGGAATCATATTTCAAACCTATTTATTCCAACGCTTTTCCTTTGTAAGATGCGGTTATGAATCAAATTTAAGTTTTTACTTGCGTCTAACATATTTCTACATGTTTTCAGAGGGAATGCCGGAATGATGATGATGATCATCATGATTAATGATGATAAGAATGATGATGATGATGTGTATATAAGGTCCATGTAATCATAATTGTTCACTGCCGTTTAAAACACCTTAATAACACGAAAACTGCAATTTCAGTTATATTTCAAACCGAACGCTACCGACACAATTCAGTACAAGCATAAAAATGCATCGTAAGCGGTCAGCAGAAAAACCGCTACACGTGTTTATTTTCTCCTCAACCGAAACGCTTCCTTGTGAATAAAGTATGTGAGATTTAATCCCCTAAGAAGATGCGATTCTGTTCTTTTCAGAAAAACGCGCTGCACACACAAAAGTTGTGCCTTTAACAGCGCATGTAATCAAAATTGCTCACATCCGTTTAAACACCTTGATGACACTAAAACCGCAATTTCAATCATATTTCAAAACTAACGGCGACTTTCTGCTTCGGCACGATTTAGGTTAAAGCATAACAATACATCGTAAGCGGTCAGCAGAAAAACTGCTACACGTGTATATTTTCTCCGCAACCGAAACGCTTCCTTATAAATCAAGTATATGACATTTTGTCCCCTAAGAAGATGCAATTCTGTTCTTTCGAGAAAAACGCGCTGCACAAACAAAAAGTTGTGCGTGTTACAGCCCATGTAATCAAAATAGTTCTCAACCGTTTATACATCTTGATGGCACACAAAAAACTGCAGTTTCAGTTATATTTCAAACTACTTGTCCTTTTAAACACGGAACTTTACATTGCTAGCTTCATTCTCAGTATTGCTGTTGGTTTGCCACCATCATGAAAGTTACTCAAGTGACCGTCACCCGCGAAGTTCTTTATATTTCGCCTTCTGGACGTGTATATAGAGAATTACTAACTCGTCAAGAGCAAATATCTACAGAAATCTCCGCAACATTAACACAATACAGCCATCCTGATGACAACATTTACGCCGTCACCAGCTTTGCCAGCGAGTTGCATCAACAATCAAGTGTACACCTGGACCAGTCTTCTTCGTTTTTGCCCCTGAAAACACTGCTTCAGCCCAGCCACGTAGCCGAATTTTCCGTTTCGGCCCCTCCAGGAAATTCAAGCCTTGATGATTCCTCCCGGGAGCTAAGCGCACATACAGCAGCAAACTTCTCATCAGAACTTCCATCCACAATAATCGTTTCTTCATCTCCATCTCCACCTTCTTCCCTGTCGTTCTCTAACATTGAAACATCAACTCCAAATTCCCAAAATGACATTCAACCTCTTTCACCGTCTCCTCGTCACTTTGTTTTCACTCCTATTTCACCTCAACATTCACCTCCCAACGTGCATATAGCTCCTCATTACAGCCCTGTGTCTCCTCCAGTGCATAATTTGCTGCCACTGCTCTCCTGCCAACCATCACAGTTCGCCGTGCCCAAGGTCCGAAGGAATCTCTTAAATCAATTTCAAGAGGCCTTTCATCGGGAGGAGAACAGCCTGTGCACTAATAACGCAAACAGTGTCGACAACTCAGCATTTCTACAGGACCAGGATGTCCTAGGTGATCAAATAACAGACCTTGCCATTCCTCATCTGGTGCCCGTTTCTCAAAGCGCCAAAAGGCGTATTGTTCGCCAGCAAAGAGCCTGACACATGGCTCCGTACCAGCCGTTATCACCGGAGTGGCGCGTAAGAAAATTCAAGTGACGCTTTTTGTGTGCTCTACAGTGTCCACTCTATAATAACAGTGTTCTTTTGCATAAATTTTTGTTGCATTTTGTTTTTGCAGTGTTCCTAGAACTGTTCAACAGCTGTTTTTTAAAAGCGTTTTTAAATATTTTCTATAGAGCAGAATGTCGTATTTATTATGTAGTAGCGGTATTTATTTTTTCCTAAACATATAAATATTAAACTTAACTTTGTAATTCTTAAGGGAATATTTCACATGCGTATTTTAGTATTTCTAGAACTGCTCAACAGCCGTGTTGGCATTCTTCTCTTTTTAAAGCGTAGTAACTACATGCCTAATTGCCTAGTGTTAATCTAGGCGTATTTTCTTTATAAGCAGAAATACCAATTGTCTATAAACATTTATTCAGGAATACATCCATATGTCATCAGTGTAGTGGTTTCATGCCTTAACACTTTTTACTTTGTGTCATTTCATGTGGCTGTTTTGCAATATAATTCAAGTTATACACAGTAAAATATAACGGTGAATTTTTTCTTTAGTGTCCATCATGAAGGCTCTTTTAAACTTTTCTTCTTTGTGCATATAAGACATGTAATTTTTTCCTTGTAATTTTATTGTTTTATTGTTATGTTCATATTGCCTAATAATTGCAATATATATTTAAACAAAAATGCTTTTTCTGTATTTCATTTATTCAGTTTACCTATGCAGAACTCCTTCCATTTTGCTTGTAAGTGTAAAATTAGAATCTCAAGAAGAGGTATTCATGTGAAAGTTTAACTTAGAACCCGTAGGTTAGATGTTCATGTTAGGGTAAATTAAAATGACTTAAGGTCGTGATAAATTCATGTAAATTTTTGCATTAGAACATTCAGCTGAAAAATTCATGTAAGAGTAATTTATATAGCTTTTCCCTCCAGTTAACCCTTCCGAGATACTCCTTGTTATTTACCTCAATTTTCCAATACTTCTCTTAAAGGAAAAATCATTACAAAGGACGGGCTGGTTGTTTCGGCGAAATTATTGTTTCAAAATGTTCATTCTGTTGAAGTTCTACTGTTAATCAGCTGTTTCTTGCACGCGTGCATCTGCGCGCACGTGGCGCGTTTTGTCCGATTTTTTTTTGAAAAATTAACAATTTTTGAAAGTTCAAAATTTTTTATTTTTTGAAACATTAGCAATTTTTGAAACTATAGATTTTTTAAATTTGTTTGGGATTTTATGAAATTTTAGGCAGTTTTTAAAAGTTTAGGCATTTTTGCAAAAATTAGGCACTTTTTAGAGGGTTTAAGAAATTTTAGGAAATTTTGGAATGCTCAAAAGTATTTCGAAATTTTAGAACTTTGTGAAGTATTTAGAATTGCGAAATTAATGTCAATTAGTTCATTAGAACACTGAGTTGAGAAATTCATGTGACAGTAATTTATATAACTTTTCCCTCCAGTTAACCCTTCCCAGATATTCCTTGTTATTTGTCTGAAATTTCCAATCGTTCTCTTAAAGGCAAAATGAATTCGGCTATAGCCGTTCAAAACAGACCAAAGTTTAACTGCACGCTCAGATATCCACGCACCTGCAACAGGTCACACTTTTGCAAGCTTGCATTTTTTCTGTAACCCGTAAGTGTTACTCCTTTAAATGGCACACACACAAGCATTTTAGTTTTCTCTAGAGCAGCGGACGTGCAAGGTAAAAGCCAAGACAACAAACATTGCTGGAGTGTATTCAAATACGATATAGGGAAATGTCTACTTTTCACACTCTCATCAATTACGCACCACGTACTTTAAACTTATTATTTGTCTAATTCATGTTAATGCAGCTAAATGTTATTATATATTTCCGCTAAATACTCTTTTTAAAAGGATGGAATGCACACACAAGCAATTTGCTTTCTCACAAATCTGCCTTAACCCCTCTCGACCAATCAAAGACATTCTTATTTTAACCAATCGAAACTTTACACGTCACTTCCGGAAGTGAAATGCGGAGCATCGTGTTTTCTGAGAAAATTACTGAAAAAACTGCCTAAAAAGCAGTTCTCACGGTAACAGGAAAATAGACGTGGGTGTTTTAGTTACGTAACTCCCGGTATAAAAAGAGGTGGGGAGGAAGTCAGCGCGCATTAAAGGTGCGCAACACATATTGTTTCAAAAATATTCATTCTGATAAACTTCTATTGTTAATCAGCTGTTTCTTGCACGCGTGCGCGCGCTATCCACGTACCTGCAGCAGGACATTTATGCAATGTTGCATTTTTTCTGTAACCCGGAAGTCTGACTCTTTTTTTAAAGGAATAGAATGCACACACAAGCAATTTGCTTTCTTCTACAATACCGGACGTTCCAGTTCTTAATAAAAATAAAAAAAGATAACCCCTTTTCCCCATTGGTCGAAATCCGGCTCTGCATGGGCCAATCAAAAACATTCTTATTTTAACCAATCAAAGCCTTACACGTCACTTCCTGCCTCCGTTTCAATAATAAGCTCACCTGAATTTCTTCCTTTTGATCCTTGGCCACTTGTCAGTCTCCATTCCCTCTCCTAAAGTCACGTGACCTTTATTCCAATGTATTCTTAATAAAAATAAAAAAAGATCACCATAACCTTCAAGATCAAACGGTCTGCAGACCCAAGGTCAATCTCCCGGGGCGCCGCGCTATGTACGCGAACGCGTGCACGCACGCGTAGATCAGTTCGTCAACGGAGGATATAGCCTGTCCGGAAGGTGCTCGGGGGAAGGAAGTGCGTCGAGGGTGCGTCGTGGAATGCTGGTGGTCAAGAGGGTACGCGGGGTTGCGCCTGGGGTGGGTGGCACATGCAAAGAGTCAAGAACGTGCGCGGGAGTACGTCAAAGAATGCGCGAGTAGGGTGGTGGTGCGCAAAAGTGCCTGGGGGATGCAGACATTCAAGAGGGTGCACCGGGGTGCGCTGGGGTGCCCCGGGGGTTGGTGGTAGATGTAGAGAGTCACGAGGGTGCGCGGGAGTGCGTCGAAGGATGCAGAAGGTCCAGGTTGTGCGTGGTGCCTGGGCGATGCAGAAATTCAAGAGGGTGCGCGGGGGTGCCCCGGGGGTGTGTGGCAGATGCAGAGAGTCAAGAGGGTGCACCGGGGTGCGCTGGGGTGCCCCGGGGGTTGGTGGTAGATGTAGAGAGTCAAGAGGGTGCGCGAAAGTGCGTCTAAGGATGCAGGAAGTCCAGGTTGCGCGTGGTGCCTAGCAAATGCAGAAATTCAAGAGGGTGCACGGGGGTGCCTGGGAGTGCGTCGGGGGTGCCTCCCAGTCCAGAGGGTGCACCATGACCTTCAAGGTCAAACGGTGATGGGTGAGGTGCAGACCCAAGATCAATCTCCCGGGGCGCCACGCCGTGTACGCGAACGCGAATGCGTGCGCGCACGCGTAGATCAGTTCGTCAACGGAGCTTCTGTAGGGTGCTCGGGGAAGAGAAGTGCGGTGCGTCGGGGAATGCTGGTGGTCAAGGGGGTGCGTCCAGGAATGCGTCAAGGGGGTACACATGGTTGCGCCTGGGGTGGGTGGCACAAGCAGAGCGTGCGCGGGAGTACGTCAAAGAATGCGCGAGTAGGGTGGTGGTGCGCAAAAGTGCCTGGGTGATGCAGAAATTCAAGAGGGTGCGCGGGGGTGCACCTGGGGTGGGTGGCACATGCAGAGAGTCAAGTGCGTCAAGTTGCGCGGGGTAGTTAGGGGTTGCTCAGGGGATGCAGGAAGTCCAGGTTGGGCGTGCGGGGGATGCAAAAATTCAAGAGGGTGCACGGGGGGGGAGTGCGTCGGAGGAGGCAACCAGTCCAGAGGGTGCACCATAACCTTCAAGGTCAAATGGCATGACCTTCAAGGTCAAATTGTCGTACCTTCAAGGTCAAATTTTTCTAGGTCATATTGCATGACCTCAAAGGTCATTCAAGGTCAAACCGCCGGAACTTCAAGGTCAAACCGCCGGATCCAACACTTTACTACTCATATTGTTTCGCAATAATATGTTGCAAGATTTGTTGGGGGAAAGTAATTTAAAAATCTCCAGAAAAAGCTATAGTATAATGCAGCTCCTTGCAAGTCCTTGATTCACAAATGGAAAATCAAGAATCATCGCTTTTAATTTCATTATCATACTCGCTTTAGTCTGTTATTGACACCCCCAAAGCTATATGGATTTAATAGCAAAAATATTTCTACCAATGAAGCTGATATGAAGAAGCGGTTTGCAATGCAAGAAAAAACACTTTACGGTGCTTAGAATTTCTTAAGGAACGTTGGGTTCAAATTAGGGTTACAGTTATTGGCGTTAGAACATGAATTTGTTTTGAAATGCAGTTCCACTGTGTACACCACACTAAGTGTCTCCTCGTACGTTTCTTAGATATTCCGCTTCCCCCTACATTAGATGGCCAAGGCTTTGTTTGATGTACCATACCAAAACAATGATTGTCCCTACTTCGCTATTTGTGTGATGGAAGTAATCCCAGACTTACTGACCTGTACCCACTAACACCTTAAATATTTACACAACGAAAATTACCTGCACAAACTAAACTGTCACACTTGGGAAACAACCTGTCGAGGACGTTTCGTACCCAAAAACTGAACGAAGGTACCGCAGAGGAAGCTGTTTTTACATCAATAGTTACGCAACAACTGCCTTAAGATAGTGACGTAGATAATGAATTGTAAGTTGAGGTTATCTCGCCTCTCAAGCTTCAACTAAAATAATATCTTAACAGAACCTCTACAGTTAAGATTCCTTAATTTCTCGCAGTGTTCTTTACAGCGTCATTGCTACAAGGATTCACACGCTCGTCTAAATTCACTTGAATGTGCCAGTCACTGTGTTTGAGCAAGTTAACGGTTATTGACAGTGGAATGTGTGGGCCAGGCATGTGTGGGCCTGGAGGGACAAAAGTATCTGAAATATGAATGTGAGATGTTCTCATCAGATTTGACACACAGTTACCGACTTCCTTTACTCCAGATTTGAAATATTCTGCGTGTACCCTCACCCTATTTACATCTCTATTCATTAGCAAATTTCCCACTCTCATATATTCAAAGTTTAGAAAAAAATAATAAGTAAACCATCGTCAGTATAGACTTTCAGTGGCTTATTCCAGCTCTTGGTTATGTTCAGCCATTACTATTTGGTCGTCAATAGATCATAACCTAAATATCTTACTATGCTGCAGTTTAAATACAATTTAAACAGTCAGACACACTCTCTTGATTAAATAAACGTAAACTTCCTCTCTTTATCCCTTCTTTCTCCTTCAACCTACTAATCCCCACCCTACTACACTGGCTATTGTCAGGGCCTTGTGTCATGGCCATATACCAGTAAAGCCAACCAGAACTGCGCCTCTTTATTGAGCGCAGGAGCATCAGCCGCCACTAACGGAGGTGCTTTCAGCGGGACTCCCCTACTTACCTGATCTCCCCTTTATTTTCCGGAACTCCTCTTGTTGGCTTTTTCTTTCTCTCCTCCTGTCCTTTTCTCTTTCTTGTTTTAAAAAAAAAAAATACATGTTTGAAGCAGCCTTCCCTTAAGCAAGAACTCATCTGTGAAAATTTTACCAAGCCTTACAACTGTTATTACTCTAATATAATATGTTAGTTTTATTATTACGTTTAGTACAATAGTTTAACCCGATAAAGTGAAATAATTTCACAAATTGGAAAAGAAGAAAATTGGCACCAAATGTCTACTAAATATTCATTCTAATATTTTTTAGCTTTCTGTTCTCATGTTTATTTTTCTACTGCTTTCCTATATTAAGAGAGGAATTAATATACTCCTCACAAGATTACTAAATCCAGAAATCGATGCAAATTTGACCTCCAATATCGTGACACAGTATTTTAATGATATCGGGCTGTCTACTAATACACAAAAAAGCGAATTAATTCTATTTGAATTTAAGAGACGTCCTTTCAAACCTTAGCTTAATATAGGCAATAGTGTAGTCCAGTGTGTAAAAAGTGTAAATATTTTAGGTTTAATCCTTGATGACAAGTTAACTGGGAACAACCACATTGAACAACAAGAAAGTAAATTAAGCTCAGGACTTTTTGTGTTGCGAAATTTAGCCAATTTTATTTCAGTAGATACTAATAAGTTAGTATATTTTGCATTGATATATTCACACATTTCTTATGGCATCGAGCTGTGGGGACACACTTCCAAATTAAAATTTAACAGAATTGTTCTCCTACAGAAAAGAGCTATCAGATACCTGGCAAAAATAACACGTACGAGTTCATGCAGGCAGCATTTTAAAAAATTAAACATACTTACTGTTCCCTGCATATTTATTCTGCGAACAATACTTTTTGTACATAGCAGGAATATAACCTCCACAAATTCCGAGTCCACATATATGAAACAAGGGGAAAGAATAACTATATAGTTAAAGGTCACCAGCTAAAACTTTTTGAACGTAAACCCCAATACTTTGGTACAAAACTACTTAATAAACTTCCGGAAAGTCTAAAAAATACTGTGTGAGCTGCTAAGTTTAAATCTAAACTGACTAAATTCTTGTTAAGCAGAGCCTATTACAGTATAGATGAATATTTTGATAACTTCGATGATTTTGAATAATTATGTTTTGTATATGTGTGTGTGTGTGTGTGTGTGTGTGTGTGTGTGTGAGAGAGAGAGAGAGAGAGAGAGAGAGAGAGAGAGAGAGAGAGAGAGAGAGAGAGAGAGAGAGAGAGAAGAGAGAGAGAAGATGAGTGACAACTTTTTTGACATTTCTAATCGTTTACTTTTAAGAGAGAGTATGTATTACAAATGACATGGCTTAGTTGTGTTCACTGTATTAAGTTGCAATAAATATGAATATGAATAAGATGTATGCTATGTGTTACATTCATGTGAGATGCTCTTCTCACTCATCTAAAACTGTTTCTGCAAAACTATATTACTAAGTATGCTTTTATTTGCACAGATAAACGTTCTATTCTCATTTATAAATTTTATTATAGACCACAGAGCTTAAATGACGCCTGTTGCCACATTATAGCATGGCAACAAGAAAAAGAAGAATAACGACTTCAAAGTTGAACAGATATATTTTATAAATCCATACCAATAACAAAGATATATGGGAAATGCTTAACTGTACACACACCAAAAATAGTTGATAAATTGTGTGGTTTAAAGATAAAAAAATTATATGAGAAATATTTCACCTGTTTCTATTGGATGAGAATTACTCCAATATTAAGGAAGAGAGTATATCACAGGATACTGATCAAAAATGCTGTTCCATCTGGCAAGAAAGTTACCTATTGGTCGCGGATTTATTCTACAGCAGGACAGTGATCCGAAACGTGCTTGTAAGTTTTGCAGAAGACATGTCAATAAAAAGAGCAATGTGTGGAACTAGAAAATATGATTTGGCTAAGTCGATCACTTGATTTAAATTTCATTGAACTCTTATGGGACGAACTTGACAGGGAAGTGATAAAACAGAGTTCGTGTAATGTTGAAGAGCTGTGAAATAATTTACCGAGTATTGGACTGCAATATTTGCAAAAACACCACCCAATCTTATCTCCAGAATACCAACAGTTTGTGCAGCGATCTGAGGGCAAATAGGGGATACTCTCAAGAGCATCTAAACCATATTGTATTGTACTTAATATTGGAGACAGAAAATATTAATTTTGTTGGTGTTTTTACTTTTTAAGACATGATTGTGCATTAAAATAAAATATTTAGTTTTTTTCGTAGGTGATCGAAAATTTTTGAGTGGTAGTGTAGATAGTTCCTTAATTTACAATGTCCTTTTATCAGGTTTACTTAACATTGCATACGTCTACAGTTAATAAAGAAGATGGACTAATCATCATTTCTTACTGTGCTTGAATCCTTCTATTGCAGTCATTTTTGCTGATGGTAATATTTAATGCACACATCAATGAGGTTTTGAACATAGTTTATAGCAGTGGTAACTCGTGAGTGTTTTTCTTGGTGCAGTCAGATGTGAAAATGCTTGTAATGAAAGTAAAGTGGGTTTATAACTTTTAAAACAGGTCACCTTTAGTTGCATTGCCAAAAACACTGCAATAACACAAATGTTTACAGTTCCAAATAATTTAAATTTACAGGCATTTTGTAAGTGAAGTATACTTGCCTCCTGTATGGCAATATGTTCACTCAAATGTTTCAGATCGTTACAATCTGCCGTCGTCCTACACCACTAAATAACAAACAGTAAAAGGAAGACACTTTCCTCACTTGCAATTAGCCACCATTTCTTACAAACCAAAGTCCTCTGTTTTTGTGCCATCTTGGCGCATGAATCTAAAGTTATTCGACTGATGTGCACCTAATCGTTTAATTTAAAGTTTCTGTTCTACATATAATGAATGAGAGGGACATTTTAATAAATAATCCACTCTTCATTTTAAAACTACACTACTTTGTCTACCAAACAATTAAGATTCCAACAATAAACACTCGAGTGCTAAACGTCACGTAAGGGACAAGAGCTAGGTGGCCCCAAACTTTGCTGAATGCGATTTAGGAAGAAAAGAGCAGGGGAGGTAGGGTAGGTATATATACGTGACAGGCAAAGTGTATAGATGCATGAGGAGTGACCAAGAGTCCATGTAATCTTACCCCAACGTTCATTTTCGGAGACTGGTGCGGTTGTAGTGCACAACACCGCGGTTTGTAAGTTTCGATAACCATTAAGATCTGTGGTATAATAAATTGTGTGTAATGAATATTACAATTCCATAACATTTAAAATTATATTTTTCTTCAAATTAAAAAAACGCCTATAGGCTATGTGATATCAGTGGGTTCTGGCCCACTGGCGGTCCGCCCCTGGTTTATATTGATGCCAAAAACTAGTTCAAGACCAGTGAATACTTCTGCAGAGGCTTTTCTTGCCCAGACATCTGCTTTTTCATTGCCTCATACTCTCTTGTGTCCCAAGAGTTCCACATTAACTTAGAAGTTATCTGAGAGTTTGCAATTGCTTTTAAGGCTGCTTATCAGAGAGAATCCTGATGTCGCTATCTTTGTAACCCTCCAGGTTTCAATTGCAAATATTTCCGCTTGTAATACTGTGGTATTACAACTAAAGCAACATAAATGTCACTTTTTGGTGCCTCTCCATGTATCCCAACACCTGGTCCATTTTCTGTTTTAGAGCCATTGTGTACCAAATCGCATTACCCTTCGGACAATTTTTCTGACTCCTAATATAATATTGAACGGCTTGTCAAATATTTTGGTATCCTCGTCTCAAGTAGACACGAGGGAGGGCCCAAAAGAAACCGGACTCCGAGGGCGCTGCCACTCGTAGACGTAATGCAGGGTTCTCACGCTAGATGGTGTTAGTAGAAAACTTCATGAAACAGCTGTGCAGACGGCGTCAGTGTAGAGCTGAACGTGCAAGTGCGGTATTGAGTTTCTCTGACTGTTGGCGGGTTACCTCTGCGAAGTCGCTATGGCAACTTTAAAAGAACAAAGAATGTGTGTGAAATTTTGTTTCCTGCTTAAAAAACTGCAACGGAGACACACCAAATGCTTCAGGAAGCTTTCCAGGAGGACGCTATGAGCCGCACACAGGTTTTCGAGTGGTTTGGGCGCTTTAAAGGTGCTGAGATGTGTGTTGAAGACCAAGCTCGTTCTGGACGCCCTTCAACGTCGCGAAATGAGGAGAACATTGAAAAGGTCCGCCAAAAGATCAACGAGGATCGTCGCCAAACGATCGACCAAATTTCAGCAGCGACAGGAATCAGTTGGAGCTCGTGCCAGCGGATTTTGAGGGAGGATTTGCACATGAGACGTATTGCTGCTAATTTTTTTCCGCGTCTTCTCATACAGGGGCACAAAACCATCCGCATGAATGTGTGTCAGGACTTGAAAACAGAGATTGCACGTGATCCAAACTTCTTGAACAAAGTCATTACTGGGGATGAGAGTTGGTGTTACGGGTATGACCCAGAAACCAAGCAAGCCTCAAGCCAGTGGAGGACTCCCAACTCTCCCAGACCAAAAAAAAAGTGAGGGAAGTGAGGTCAAATCTGAAGATGACCGTTGTCTTTTTTTAAGTTCGTGGAATTGTGCATTGGGAATACATAACCCCCCCCCCTGGCCTGACTGTTAACCAGCACTTTTACTTGGATGTTTTAAGGCGTCTGCTAGAGGATGTGAGGAAGAAACGTCCGGAACTTTGGCGATCAAGTGACTGGTTTCTGCATCACGACAACGCTCCAGCACACACGGCCTTATGAGTGACCCACCACTATTTGGCATCTCAGAGGTGGCCTGTCGTTCCCCACGCTCCGTATTCGCCGGGCCTAGTCCCGTGGGACTTTTTCCTATTTCCACGAATGAAAAAAAATAAACGCAAAAAGGGGAGCGTTATGACGATGTGGAGGCGGTAAAGACAGCTTCGCAAAGGGCACCGGACAATATCAAACTTGAAGAGTTCCAAACATGCTTCCAACATTGGGAAAAGAGTCTTGACAAGTGCATCGCATGTAATGAAGAGTATTTTGAAGGTGACTGAAGTAATTTTGTAAAAAGGTTCATCAATAAAGTTTTTATGACAACAATCCGGTTTCTTTTGGGTTCCCACTCGTATAAAGGAGGTAGTTGAGGTGTCGATATTTTCTTGAAATAATTCATATCACATGTTTGGAAGATGTTGAACAGAAATACACACGCGCGTGCTCTTTTAATTGTTTCTATGTCTTGTGTTGGACTCCGGGTCTACTGATTTAGAACCCTGAAGATGCCGAACGCAGTTTTCGGCGAAACGTCGGAAGGAAATGAAAATGGACCACGGCCTAAAAGCCTGGAAAACATTGCTAGTGGATATAACGACGCCGGCCGTGAAAGCCTCAGTATTTATGTACAATGCCTCTGCTTAGCCCGCCTCGGTAGCGTAGATGGTAGCATGTCTGCCTCACGTTCAAGTGGTCCCGGGTTCGAATCTCGGTCAGGGTGAGTTACCTAGATAAGGTTTTTTTCCGGGATTTTCCCTTGTCCTTCAAGACGAATGTCAGGTAATTCTAAGGTCCATGGACCGTGGACTCATTTGAGCATCATTTCACCCAATTCATTCACCGTCCGATATGACTTAACATTGGAGGACGTAAATTACAACAACAAAAAATGCCTCTGGTCTTACTGTAGGTATCTAAAAGTGTTGAGAAGTAATGAGGCAGGGATATGTGAATTTTATGAAGATGAAGAAAGCACTGTTCATTACCTGATAGAATATAAGGAGTTAACAAATTGCAGGAGAAAAATATGGGATAAGAAATGGGGCAGTGTAAGTAAAGAGGTAGTGACGTTACTCATATTAACGGGGACGAGCGAAAAGAAAAGTAGATGTATTGGAGAATTTTTATGTAAGTTAAGAGAAAAGTGAATTAGCGTAAAAGAAGTGAAGGTCAAGAAGAAATGACAACAAACTGCTCAGGAAAACCAAAGGCTTTTAGCCACGGGACCTGAGTAAGCGAATACATCTTAGGGTCATCAATTTCATGTATTTGTACATGTGTATGTACAATATTAAAGTTATTGTAGTGAAACTGTATTGGAAACTGTACAAAGAAGAAAAGAGGGAATGAGGGAAGAGGAGAAGGAAGGAAACGTGGATGAATACCAAATGTATTTAAATTAAAGTCTTCTACGGATGCGAGAGAAGTTCCATCTCAAACTAACGTTTACCTGGAAAATATTTTATTAAGGTGTAACCATATTGTGACTTTGTGGGTTCGTGAAATGAAAAGTCCAATTACACAAACTCAACAATATTCTTTATTTCCACTGACTTACAGTTGAACACTTGCCGATTACACAGAATTACGTAATGCACACAATTACAATTCACCAGTTCGTCCGTTGCAGTTCCACTGTACGCTCACAATTACGTAAATTCTTCCGTTGCACGCACAGTCTTCTCGTTCGCTAACACGGCGCTACTTCGCTGCTTGCCAAGCACTGACTCTCCTCCAGCCCGACGTGTTGTCTATATAGGGAATACTGGCCAATCTAGAAGGTTCTGGATTAAATGAAATATCCCGTAAGTTTGAGAACTCAGGTGGAGCGAAAAGAGACGACACAGTGATGTTTTTCCAGCCAACCCTCGTTACCGCTATAAGACAAATGATTGGGCGTGGCGAACGTCTACCGTCTCCTGCTGCCGCCGGTCGGTTCTGTAGGGAGTTCCGACTTTCGGGTGACAATATATTTAAGATACTTGTACAAATAAAATTCATTTCTTGGCTTTTCTATGAATCTATTTTGTATAACGTTAATCAATTTGTGGTAAACGAAAACTTACGACAGAGACAAGGAAACATATACCTACAGCTGTTTTCAGAACAACTTTATTAACTCTTTTGATTTCGTTTCATTAACCGTTTTGGAAAGCTTTGTTGTTATTGCTTCAAAGCGTCAATACTTCACCATTTTGTGATGTTGTTACTGTCCATCCGATGTTATGAAGAGAGTATTTAATTTGAAGCCCAACGTAGATCGATAGGCATTTTAAATATTTGACTATCTCTTCTAATCCCTGATCCCTCTCTGTTACAAGAGGGATTAGCCTTTCTGACATGTTTATCTTTATGAACACGGGGTATATATTTTTACCTAAGTCAATTAGCAACTAAATGTGAAAACATTCTATGGGTTTAGCAATATTAGAGGAATAAAAGGTTAACCTTAAATCGATAGATTTGAGAAGTTATATGGTTTTGCGATGAAATGTGTGTAGTGTTTAACGCCCACTTTTACTACATACGGCACCGCAGGCGGTGACACTGATGATGCATGAGATGAAGATGGAGCACCGGTGGAATGAGATGGCGGGGGAAACCGGAGGTCCCGGAGAAAACCCGCCCCAACGCCGTGTTGTCCACCACAAATCTCACTTTGCGGTCGCCTGGGATCGAACCCGGGCCGCCTTGGTGAGAGCCAAGCGGTCTAACCACTGAGCCACGGCGTGGCCTTTTGCGATGATATCACAGTTATCAGTGTTATCCATTTGATCGGAAATATATTGATACAAGCCATTAGCGACCTAGTCCTTGACGTCTGTCTACAATGATTTGTAATTTGGGTTATCATTATTCATTCAAACTTATCGCCGATTAGCTTGTCTGACATTCTCTTGCATTGCACCACGTTTGTTTATTCGCCCTTATCAAACAGCTGATTAGGTCATAGCTCTTTAACTACTTGGGTTTATATATGATGGGCGCTGCGAAATTTAATCCAGTCTGTTAGAAGCTTATTTCTGATTCTGCTCAACGAAGTTGATTCCTCAGTACTCAAACATCAGAAATATCGTTTATTCTCGAAAATGCACTACTCTTCATCATATAACATCTAAAACATTTTCCTCCCCAGAGCAAAATTTTTGTGATGGCAGATTGTATAAACATAACCCCGTCCTCTCAAAAAAAGTTGAGCACCCATTTAGCTACCAAAGAGCTTATTGAATTCCAAGTAACTTTTGCCATGTCGAATCGTCCGCTCTGATTGGTCGGCTGATGAGAAAGGTAGAACAATATGTGATTTTGCTTTATAACATCAAATAAAATGTGATATATGACAGTCACAGGCAGATTTCAGATGATCAAATACTGCAAAGGCACACAGTGGCAAGAACGGCAAAGCAAATCCACTTTCGGTCTTAAGACTTAGTGAACTCCAGAGAGTACTCTGACATCTCAATCCCAAAAAGGCCCAGTTTATATCGATGGATTTACAGCCGCCATACTCCGTCACCTTACCTTCAAGGTCGTGCTCTTACTAACACAGGTATTCAAAATGTGTTTCACCTTGTGTCACTTTCCACAGCTCCGCTGTATCCCAAGTTAAGGCCCAGGATGTCTCTACTCTTGCAGAGTTGCGGTTTCTCCGGGCTTTAATAGCCCCTTCCTGCTATATGTCTGCGAGTTCTGGGGGATGGCTGAAGGCTCTAATCTGCTTTTACTACAACTGATGCAGAATAAGAGTCTCGGGGCCATTGTCCTGCATTCCGTTCTTTCTCCATTACTACACGGAGTCTCATCTCTTTAGTATATGGAGGATGAAATAAGAGCTCGGGTCGCAAAATGTTGACGATTCTTTGTCATTGCATTCAGTGCCCTGGTTCGGTTTCTTCAGGACTATAAGCGTTACACCTTCCCTGTATGACATCCAGTAACCTCGGAGTCAACCCACAGCAGAAAATCTGGCTTTTTGGTATCCTACCAAGAGATACTTGGAATTCAAAATTTAAACCGATCCTCAAATAATTTTGGAACCAGTATCCATCTGCAGTGCACCACGATATGGTAAGGTGTCCAGCATCCGTTGAGGAGCAACATCTCGTTACGCCCGCCCTTCTACCAACCCCATATCTGTCTCTGAGTGGTTACGTCCTAACAAGGGCAGCTACACGTCAAACAGCACACCTTAACTATCCTCAGCCTGCCAGAGTGGCGAGGGGTGACTTTCAAAGCGAGGGAAGCTCCAAATATTGTTACCCAATCGGCAAACCCTACGGTACCGATCAATAAATGCAGGGGAGGGCTGGTGGAGGGAGGGGAAACCACAGGGCTGGCTGAATCTTCGTTTCCCCCTCCTCCTGCCGCCTGAAAGAACGCGAAACATCGAGAATGTTTTTCCCCTCCACGGAAAAGAATTCTCTAGAAGCATTTAGCCACCGATCAATACAGGAGAGGCGACCGTCAGTTGAGTTGAGTTCAGTTCGTGGCGAGCAGCGTGAGGAGCGCTCAGTGTACGTGGACAGACGAACTGGTGAATAGTAATTGTGTGCATTACGTAATTCTATGTAATCGGCAAGTGTTCACATTGTAAGTCGGTGGAAATAAAGAACATTTTTGAGTGGTGCAATTGGACTTTTTATTTCACGAACCCACAATGTCACAATATTAATTGTTGTTAAAATAAGAGAGAACAATGACTCAAAGAACTAAGGCTACTCTTCAGTACTCTTTCTATTGCACAGTCTTACGTATGCCCTTCTTGCATTGCAAGACTGGTCACAGTATAAGCAGACATATCCCTGCTCTCCTCTCCACTCAGACGTTACAATTTTTCTAAGAGCTGGCCCACACCGCCTTAACTGTAAGCCCGAAGTGGAGAAGTATGCAGTTCATACACTTTTGCTAATAACTTAAAACTTCACAAGAGTTTCCTATTCGTCACACTAAATACCAATCTACTGCTGCTGATGCTATCGAAATATACTTACAGTTGTATTTAAAATCGCCACATTAAACAAAAAATCATTTCCTCACATGCTACGGAGACTTTACGTGATCAAATCTGTCAGCGCTTCCTCACTATCGAAGTTCGAAACGTCCCTGCGTCCACTAAATATTTCGCCCCGTCATATTGAAAGCTCGTATGTTATATATGTAAACTACTAAAGGTAATTACTGTACTACAACAACAACATGTAATGCCAGAGGTTCCACTCCCATTAATCCTGGATCCGTAGAACCAAGGACCCGGGCCTTCTTCGACCAGGGAGTTACCGAGCTGTCCCGAAAGGGCACCCTGCGCCTCCGTGGGGCTTTCCATAGGACAGGACCTAGTAGAGACTAACAAGCCCCCCATCTGGTCCTTGGACTCAAGACGGGATGGAACTGGATACGCCACTTACGCGCGCCAACTCCAAAATGGGAAGGCTACCGATATGACCTCGGAGGGGCCGCCTGGTGATCTAGCACGCCTACTACTAGCTATGCTGACTAGTACGCGGGAATATTAATGGCTTCCCTCAACCCCGTCCGGAGACGTATCCGATCTCCTACGGACATCGGGAACCACTGCCCCCTCGAGTCCAACCCAATCCGAAATACTCCCATTGAGGGAGGGGCTCGAATGTTCGGCCCGAGGTTCCTCTAGTAACGTCAGAGGTACCACGAGTGCTAAGGGTCCGCAGCGCCCGCACCTCGGTAGTTGAAGGGGACGGATCCCCTCCCCACAACAACAAATAGTAGTAGTAGTAGTAATAATAATAATAATAATAATAATAATAATAATAATAATAATAATAATTATAATAATAATAATAATAATAATAATAATAATTATAATATAATAAATAATAATAATAATAATAATAATAATAATAATAATAATAAGATAGAAGAAGAAGAAGAAGAAGAAGAAGAAGAAGAAGAAGAAGAAGAAGAAGAAGAAGAAGAAGAAGAAGAAGAAGAAGAAGAAGAAGAAAGAAGAAGAAGAAGAAGAAGAAGAAAGAAGAAGAAGAAGAAGAAGAAGAAGAAGAAGAAGAAGAAGAAGAAGAAGAAGAAGAAGAAGAAGAAGAAGAAGAAGAAGAAGAAGAAGAAGAAGAAGAAGAAGAAGAAGAAGAAGAAGAAGAAGAGAAGAAGAAGAAGAAGAAGAAGAAGAAGAAGAAGAAGAAGAGAAGAAGAAGAAGAAGAAGAAGAAGAAGAAGAAGAAGAAGAAGAAGAAGAAGAAGAAGAAGAAGAAGAAGAAGAAGAAGAAGAAGAAGAAGAAGAAGAAGAAGAAGAAGAAGAAGAAGAAGAAGAAGAAGAAGAAGAAGAAGAAGAAGAAGAAGAAGAAGAAGAAGAAGAAGAAGAAGAAGAAGAAGAAGAAGAAGAAGAAGAATGAAGAAGAAGAAGAAGAAGAAGAAGAAGAAGAAGAAGAAGAAGAAGAAGAAGAAGAAGAAGAAGAAGAAGAAGAAGAAGAAGAAGAAGAAGAAGAAGAAGAAGAAGAAGAAGAAGAAGAAGAAGAAGAAGAGAGAAGAAGAAGAAGAAGAAGAAGAAGAAGAGAAGAAGAAGAAGAAGAAGAAGAAGAAGAAGAAGAAGAAGAAGAAGAAGAAGAAGAAGAAGAAGAAGAAGAAGAAGAAGAAGAAGAAGAAGAGAGAAGAAGAAGAAGAAGAAGAAGAAGAAGAAGAAGAAGAAGAAGAAGAAGAAGAAGAAGAAGAAGAAGAAGAAGAAGAAGAAGAAGAAGAAGAAGAAGAAGAAGAAGAAGAAGAAGAAGAAGAAGAAGAAGAAGAAGAAGAAGAAGAAGAAGAAGAAGAAGAAGAAGAAGAAGAAGAAGAAGAAGAAGAAGAAGAAGAAGAAGAAGAAGAAGAAGAAGAAGAAGAAGAAGAAGAAGAAGAAGAAGAAGAATCACCATAATAAACGGGCCGCGCCGTGGCTCAGTGGTTAGACCGCTTGGCTCTCACCAAGGTGGCCCGGGTTCAATCCCAGGCGACCGCAAAGTAAGATTTGTGGTGGACAACACGACGCTGAGGAGGGTTTTCTACGGGATCTCCGGTTTTCCCTGCCAGCTCATTCCACCGGTGCTCCATCTTCATCTCATGTATCATCAGTGTGATTGCCTGCGGTGTCGTATGTACTAAAAGCGGGCGTTAAACACTACACATTTCATTTTCACCATAATAAACGACATGCTGACAATGCACATGAATATCTTTAACGGAGTAAACTGAGAAAAATGAATATTTAGATATGTGGCTTACCATTGAGTATGGGATGAGGGAGAAAGAAAAAAAAAAAAAAAGAAAGAAAGGATCATCATTTTGCCGATTGACAGTAGAATCATTTTGTCACGAAAGAACCCGAGATAGGCAAACAACAATAGTCAATAGTATCTTACTACTACGTTTGTGTATAAACAGTGGTGAAGTAATTATTATTTTGGAACGATTATTTGGAGCCCCCTTTTTTTTTTTTTTTTTTTGTAATTTACGTCCTCCATCTTTAAGTCATGTCGGACGATGTATGGAATTGGTGAAATGATGCTCAAATGAGCCCAGGTCCGTAGAGCTTAGAGTTACCCGACATTCATCTTTCAGGATAAGGGAAACCCCGGAAAAACCTTATCCAGGTAACTCATTCTGACCGAGATTCGAACTCGGAACCTCTTGAACGTGAGGCAGACACGCTACCACCACGCTACCAAGGCGGGCAAACCGAATCTTGGAATCTGTAGCTGGAAAATAAAAATTTTTCCAACTCTGGAGTTGACTGCAGAGGAGGTATGGTATGGCTAATTCTAAGTAAATTGCCTTCAAGTTAACCATTTTGTCAGAACAAAGAATGCAAACAACAGCGGCAATAAGTCATTGGCTGCCAGTAAGTAACGCCTGTATAGTGGAGGTCTATATTTTAGTAAAAACAACCGACCGTCCGTGACTCACTGAACTGAATGTTGTGAAGGTTGCATATTTTCCAGGCACGAATTCCTTCTCCGTCGAGGTAAATAGCTCCCTTGACTAAGAGGTCATAGTCGACTTGACCTCACAGTTGATTATGATCGTGTTTGTTAAGTAACTGATACTGACACGAAGTATCAAGTGCGAGTTCATATCAGTGTGGCCGGATTGCTAATAAGCAAAGTCCCCGTTCTGAATCCCTACAGCAGTCCAGTGTCGCCAGTCCTGAATTTCCATATTCTCTCTTGTTTGCGACAACATAACCACAGGAACACAGTATATTCCAGTTTGAATAGTTTATAACTTACGTAAAAATATATATAATTAATTCAATGTTTCTCATTTTTGCAGCTAAAATTACTAGCTGATATTTATTACTTCTAAATATTTCAAGACGTTTTCATTATTTCCTGTATTTCTTCTCAAACTTCCACCATTTTCTCATTGTATGGGCGATACAAGTTAGCTGGATAAAATATGTATGACGTCAGATGTACAGCACGACCATCAAATGTGCAGTAAGGCATTGCCTTTCGCGTGTATGCAGACGCAAGGTCAAGGCGCTGTATAGCACTATTGTTTTGTTTCCTCTTACAATGAGGCAGTCGTCAATGCCATGGCCAGGATTTTAACCACGGACCTCCTGGTCTCCGCCCGGTTCCTCTTAACCATTGAGCTACCATGACCAACATACCATCATGACATTAACTTCCCCAACTGACTCATGTTTCTCGGGAAAACCAGTGGGGGTCCTCGTATTCGAGATACGCACCTTTTGTGGCGACTAACTAACTCTGTAAGTACTTAAGTCCCAGGCTTTATAGTTACCACTATTAGGTTATTTATTGGAAATTTAATCATTCTTCCACACAAGTCATGTGTAGGCTAAGATTTGAATAGATAGAGTCAGACTGAAAAATTCAATGCCTTTGCCGGGATCTGAACCACAGATCTACCGGTCTCCGTCCTGTCACTCTTAACCGCTGAGCTACTATGGCCAGCGGTACCGTCATGTGGTTAGTGTGGAAGAATGATTAAATTTCCAAAACTACTTCTTGTACTATGCTCATTATCTTTATTTTGACTTTCTCTGCTAATCATCCATAATAAGAACACAAAGTATTGTATTCCACCCAAACATTTGATACTAAGATTTCACCAGAGAAACACATTGGGATTCTATGAATAAGTCAAACAAAATGCAATTCCACAAAAAGTCTGTACATCTGTCTTTGCATGTATGTGTAACAGCATTAACAAAAAATGAAGGAACTAAAAATATAAAGAATATCAAATTTGGTATTTATGGACACAAACACAAAGATTTTTAAATGAATTCTTTGGCCATAAATAAATATAATCCCTCCATCCCAAACTACCTTTAATATGGCAAATTTTTCTTATATTTTGTATTTTCTCAAAAATGGCTGTAATGTTTTTCATTAAAATGCAGTATGTTTTCGATAATTTCGTAATAAATAATATGAATAACTTGACTTTTCTGGGAATAGCCCATGAAGACTTAATTCTAAATGAATTTGTATAATTAGTAAATTGTATGGACGACTTAGCCGTTTTGCCTAGGTGACTTAGCTTCAATCCTAGGTTTATTGCAGTTATTGCAACTGAGTTTATTACAGTTTCTCCATTCTTTCCAACAGCAGCTTCATTATATCATCATCGTCATCATCATCATCATCATCATAATCATATACCTATAAATCTTCTCTCTTAATATTCAGTCAGTTTTATTTACATGGTCCTATTACTCATGATTTTATCTCTGATTCAGAGTACTCAACATGTGAGCCCAAAGCAGATGATTCCTGTGCACTGTTGGAGTGATTAATGGACACAAAAAAAAATCTCTCTGTCAAAGTTTCCAACTAGTCTCCAGACTCCAACAAGTCAATTTATGTGAATCTTCTACCACAGTCTCTGTTCAGCATGACTTGTAAACCCTTATGGTAGCTTTAAATACATCAGCAGTAAGTGAAAAAGTAAATATTGATAATTATAATAAAAATCAAGGAAAGAGAGAAAAAATTGCTATTCCAATAACTGAAAAAAGAATATATGTAAGACAGAATTAGCCACAGGAGTATGTCATAGGTCAAACATTAGTGATAAGGAAATAGAAGCTAATAAATAGGTTATTAAATAAACAACAATTCCAAACTTCTTTACCTCCTCCTGTAGAGTATCATTTCTGAGCTTAATGTTGTCTGACTCTAGGCCCTTGATTTCCAGATACAGAAACTTATAGCTGTCTTAGAGCAGCTATTACTTTAGAAGATGGTTTTGGAATTGGCTTTATTCTTTATTTACATTAGTAAACAAAGGTAATGAAAACAAGCAGTAAGATCTAAGATCTAAGATCTCCTAAAGTTTTTAAAATCTTATTTTCTGTATCATAACGTTCCACTGGCAATTTTTTGTATGGGCGATGACAGTCTTCAGAAGTGATAGTCTCCCTTCCCGACTACCGGCTTCACGCCCACATATGCAAGGTAGAAGTGGGTGATCATCCAACTGATTTGGGGAGGAGATGTAGTCAGCATCTCGACACCCCCAGCTGGAAAGTTGACTTTCATGACCAGGGTCACTTACCTATTACAAGCTCCTCAATTTCCTTATAATAAATACTATAGTATTTAATTTGTTGGAAACTACACAACTTCCCTGAACAGCGATACATGAAATAAACAACTCAGTGAAATTTGCGAGGGTAAAATCATCTCAGTGAGATATCACTGCCACTAAAGACCAGGGATAATGCATAAGCTCACTCGACTATGCTACGCATTTAGAATACTCAGTAATATTGTTATGCTTGATGTTTTGCGATCTGTGTATTTTGGCTATATACAAACCCATATTTCTTATGCCATACCACTATGGGGTTCATCTCCAAAAGTATCTCAGGTATTTAAGATTCAAAACAAAATAATAAGAATAATGAAAAAGATACCCCTGCGAACTCCAAGCAAAGCCATCTCTTCTGAATTTAAGATGTTGCCTGTTATATCTTTATACATTTTAGAGACAGCATACTTTGTTCATCAAAATATAAGTTCCTTAAAAAAGAACTCATATTTTCATATGTATTACACAAGAGCAGCTAATAACTTACATTTAACCTCACATAGGATCAATAAAATTCTTAACAGCATCACCCATAGAGGTATTAGTTTGCATAACAAATTACCATATACTTTAAAATCACTTGATAAGAAACATTTTAAAACTAAATTAAATGAGCTACTCTTAGTCCATATGCCATATTCAATACAGGAATTTTTAAATCTTGAGTTTACATAATGGTGGTCTTCTGGTTTTGAAATGCTTCTGTATGTTTATATATATATATATATTATGTTGTAATTTTTTTTTTTTTTTTTTTTTTTTTTTTTGTAATTTACGTCGTCCAACATTAAGTCATATCGGATGGTGAATGAATTGGATGAAATGATGCTCAAATGAGTCCAGGGACCATGGAGCTTAGATTTACCCGACATTCGTCTTGAAGGATAAGGGAAAACCCAGGAAAAAAACCTTATCCATGTAACTCGGGATTCGAACTCGGGACCTCCTGAACATGAGTTGTAATTCTTGTGGCCAATAAAGATTTTATCCTATGTTATTACTTTTCAAAATTCTTAATTGAAGAATGTTTTTATTCTGTACAAGAGTTTTTTAGTTAGTTTTCTCTTCTGCTGTATGATATAGTATTATGTTCTTATACATTTTTGTTTTTTAAATTATATTATATTTTTCTTGTAATCACATATTCTTTTGTATATTTTTTACCTGTTACTATATTAATGTTATTCTTTATATTGTGCTTGACGTGTCCATTATCTTGTACAAGATATTAAGGATGAATAAAGGGGAATGAGTGAAAACACATAAGAGATTCGCATCAATACTTTCATTTAAATATTTCAGTGTTCAAGTACCATTACGTGGACTATAGCAAAGTGCCCCACCAAATTGCCAGACATTCACCTATCTCTGCAGAATATAGCATCACCTACTTGGAAGTAAAGCTGGATAGTGATTTACTTTTCAGGTAACACATCAAAGATCTTTTTCCCTGTGTCTTTGGCACCACTGTTTCTCTATACCCAATGCTAGTGTCCTAAAGCTATGCCTATTCAAAGCATTGATAATCTCTCTACTTCTTTATACCTGCAAGATTTGAAGCATGGGTGCAGACTCGAGCCTGTTAAGCATATAGAGGGTACCAAATATAGATCTATGGGCCATCTATTCTGTATGCCATTCCATTACTTAACAAAACTTCATGTACCATATATGGAGGATGAAATTAGCTACTAGATCACAAAATTCTACAAGAGAATGCCCTTTCATCAAAGCACCCTTGCTTGGTCTCTTTGGATTTCAACCCCAGATAATACCACTTAAAGCAATACGGAGGTATCCTGTGGTATGAAGCTGGTCCCAGTAACACCAAGCAACTTCATACAGCTGCTAAAGCTGAGTTCATTTGCGTTACATTCAAGAGATGCTTGGACTTAAAATTCTCAAAAGCAACTCCTTAATATAACTCGAGACATATAATATCGGCGGCAAAGAAGAAGGAATTACATGATATTTCTACCCTTAAGAAAATAAAATACAATTTTAATTTTAAAAAATTTACTTACCATCCTTGGATTAATAAACATTTTCAAAAAATTTTTTAAAGAGTTTGGTATATCTTTAGTTCCTCATAGAATTAAAAATGTACTACATTTCTCTAAAAAAGATAAAATTCCTAATAATAAAAGATCTGGTATTTACCAATTTAATTGTTTAGATTGTGATCAGGTTTATATTGGAAAGACAAAACATAATTTGGAAACCAGAACGAAAGAACATTTTCGTAACATTAAGTATAAACAAACTGATCAATCAGCCATAGCAGATCATTTTTGATCATTAAACCATGAAATAAACCCTGAAGTTAAATTATTAAAACAATTAAATGGTCCGAGAGATTTAATGGTTTGGGAAAAGATATTTATTTTAAAAAATGAATATCGCATAATGAATTTTGAAATACCAGCAGTGGATTCTGTTTTTAGGTTTGTTTCGTTTTCGGATTTTGGTAATACTGGAAGAAACATAGTAACAACTGATAATATTGTTCACAACAAAGTTGTTTGATGACTGAGGATGTAGACAAGTGTTTACAAAATCAATCTTATCAATTAATAAGCAAAATTTACAACATTTTCTTAAGATAAGTGAAGTTTTTGTTGCAAATAGTTGTATTTGTGTAAGGAATTACATCCTGACCAGCACTCATCAAGGGGCAAATGTTACTGTCTCCTTTCACTCTTTAATCTCAATCTTGCCTGTCATTCATGTAATTCCCATCCTCTCCATCAGCGGTTAAACCATCATGATTCTATCAGGCTCCCTTAAAGACTGCCCACTTTGCATACATACTGCTGTTAACACACTGCTTACAAATTCATATGTGCGGGTGAGAGGGAGAAATGAAAGCAGAGGAGCAATGTCTAGCCCTTTTATAATATTTGTAACTGGAATAAGAGCCCAGACTTGATGTGAGGAACTGTGACAGGCAAACAATAATTGGCCAAGGGCATCTTGCTGTTAAGGTTACCGTAAAAGTTTTTGGCATTTGGGACAGCTATTTCTAATATATTTTAGATCCAGAATGGTCAGAAAGCTCTTAATGAACATAACCAATTTCTCACCGTTGGAGCTGGCTGCAGATGAGTTCAAAATATAGTTGAAGATAATTTTCTGGCATTCCCATTCAACACCCAAAAAATTTATGTTTATAAATACTGATATTACTACTTAGTAGAAGCAGATCTTAACATTTCCGAGACTTTCAGGATTCATATGCTTACTGATTGTTATATCACCATGGGGATATTCTGAACACAAAATATAAAACAATTCTGCTTCCATACTTCAGGATACAAAAGATATCAGCTGTATAGTAGTAACTATTCCAAGTTCATTTGGAGCATATTTACAGATATATTGTATCTTTCGTTTTTATATTAAATAAGCACACTTTCATATCCAAAACAATCCCAAATTATAGATTCTAAGATTTCCTATGGCTTAGAAAGTGAATTTCGTATCATGACAATGATGAAAGCAAAAATGTTGCTGAACCATGCTTACTGATATAACTTAGGAATTCAAAACCATTTTATTAGTTTTAAGACTATGATATACATACATAATATACAGAATACAATTGTAATCAAACACGTTCAAGAAATCTTTTTATTATTATTTTGGATGAATAACTATATAAATCTGCATAACAGTCAACTCTGAAAGCATCAATCACACTTTTAAGATACGTATTCATATTGTTACCCAAAGGGCCAGCCTACGATGCCGATCAATAAATGAGGGCCGGCGGAGGGAGGGTAGACGCAGGGGTGGCTGGGTCTTCGTTTAACCCTCCTCCTGCCACTCGAAGGAACACGAAGCTTCGAGAATGTTTTCCCCCTCCATAAAAGGAGACTCGAGAAACTTCGGGCCGCCGATCGATACAAGCGAGGCGACAGTTAGTTGAGAGGAGCGAGTCGTGGCGTGCGGTGCGTAAGGAGCGCCCAGTGTACGTGGAAAGACGAACTGGCTTAGTTGTAATTGTGTACATTACGAAATTTTAATTGTGACATTGGAATAAGGTGGAAATAAAGAACATTTTGAGTAGTGTAATTGAACTTTTTTTTTATTTCACGTACCCACCAAAGTCACAACATATATTTTTGTGTTTCTTTTTTGTACGTTTCTTCAATAATGCCCAACTGATAGATAATAACAGTTTATAACATAACTATAGTTGCAGTTAGAGAATAGATATCTATATGACATCTTAATTATATTCACCCAACGGGATGGGAGATTCAGATGGGCAATAACTAAAAGATTAAAAACATTGCCCTTTCTATTGATGATTTTAGAAACCATCAGACTATTTATTTAGTTTTATTTGTTTTGTAATTTACGTCCTCCAACATTAAGTCATATCTGACAATGAATGGAATGGTGAAATGAAGTTCAAATGAGCCCAGGATCCACAGACCTTGGTGTTTCCCGACGTTCATCTTTTAGGTTAAGGGAAACACCAGAAAAACCCTTATCTAGGTAACTCACCTTCACCAAGATTTGAACTCGGGACCTCTTGAATGTGAGGCAGACACACTACCATCTACGCTACCGAGGTGGACATCAGACTATAGAAAAATTAATTAAACTAATATGCAAAATTTAAGCTTTGCATGGGGTTTTAATATGTCATTATCCCTAATTTTGAAAGCTGAATCAGAATATGAACTTAGTTTTTCTCCATCACATACCAATCCTTCACAGTAGAAGAAATAACAAAATATAATTTTTTATACTTCATCAAATTTATGTTTTATTATTAAATAAAAGTTGATAAATCCACAACAGTCAACACAACATTCTTCATAATAAACTAATATTTCATAATCTGTTATCATAATGACATACATTTTAACATTAAATCAGTTTTTGTTTACATTTTACCTTGAAATGCTCGTCTTTCCATGTCCTTTATGTCTTGGTGAAAGCATTCACCCTGCATCTCGCTGACACAGCCAAGATTTTCTGGACAAAGTCCAAATGAGAGTAAAGGAAAAATACTTTTAGACTCATTTTGCAGGGCATATTTCAAAATTTCTTAAGCATATCTTCTACAATATTTTTGTAATTTGGATCTTTATAATTTTACAGACAGTTTTTGATGACACTCTTAAAACTGAACTATGCCTGTTTTTCTATATGTGTCATTGTTTCTTCAAATAAGATATCCGAACTCAACTTCCAAATTTGTGGCCCAACAAATATTACCTCTTTAACTTTATTTCAATGAACTTCTTGCAGATTTGTTTGTTGCAACTGTGATTCTTATTTAAAGCCTTAACAAATTGCTTCATTAAGTCTAATTTTATTATAAAGGTGCTAAGAGAACATTTTTTTTCTTTCTAATCCACAAGATACTCATCTATACTTTTCACACCTGGCATGAGACTGTCTCTTTGCTTCCAATTTGTTCTTCTCCAGTACTCCGATGGGACTCCACAATCTCACTCACAAATAAAACATGGCATTTTAGTACAGCCTGATTACTGAACTAGTAACATGGCAATAGCTTTCAAATCTCCACATAACTTTCGCTTAAGGTCTGCATATTTGACTTTTTCATAGATATAATTTTAGGTTATGATGTGTTTTCTTGAGGTGAACTGAATGGGCTACTGGAGCTGATGCATATTTATGTCCATTATACAACAGTACACCTAAGTATACTAATTTTAGAATTGTCTGTTACATTGGTATCATTGTTATGAGACATATTAATTTCAGCAAAGAAATTATTAGTATTTTTTAGTTGCACACAATATTTATGCAGAGAACTAATACATTAAAAGATTTTAGGTATAACTGCTAATTGTAAAAAAAGAAAGATGGTGTGTTGTAGAAAAAGCACTGCTTACAGTTTTGGAATCAACACTTCAAATTTAGTAAAGGAGACATATTTTGGAGGAAACCCCAGAAATATGCATGTCAGTTTACTTAGTTACCATAATGTCTCTGATAAAATTCTTATATTTCCAAAATTTCTATAGTATGAATAGTTAAGAAGTTAAGTCAGTTTCTATTATGTGCTATTATTTGTGTACAGTCATAATCACTGAAGGTTCCTCACCTTCAGGATGCCATATCTAAGAATCCAAAATGTGATTGTTCTCATGGTGATGTTAACTCTATCAACATGATCAGGTCACTATATTTCATAATAATATGATAATGTTCAACATAAATTTCTCATAATTTAAGTCAATGCCTTCTTAATCAAAAGTGATGCAGCTATTTCATCATCTCCATTTAAGGAAAAAGTTCAATAAACCTTTAAGTTTTTCATTTGCTTTATACAACAGTGCAAGGAATGAGTTCTGTTTTTGTACCTAGAAAAATATTACCTGTTCTCAAAGCAAATGACTGCTGTAATTACTTTCAGAGACAGGTATAATAAAAGGAGATTACAAGAATGAAAAGCCAAAGAAAGTTAACACAAGTAAAGATTCCCTGAGTTTAAAGCACTAATGAATTGACTACATAAAAGCAAATGTGTTCAGTAACCAACTTTTTGGTATAGAAAATCAACAAATTAATCTAACTTAACCTGGCATTGTAATACAATTGTTAAAATATTATAGTTTCTGTCTCTCCAGCATTTGTACAAATAGCGTTATTGGAAACATCAGCTTTCTGAAGCAAATGAAGTTCAATCACTGAGTCTTAGTCTTTTTGGTTGATTTTGCCATAAATATCCTCCTGATGCTCATCACCAGAAGTATTATTGCAGCAAGTACTGCTATAAAAATGCCGAACACTATGGTCAGAACATCCAAAAGAAAATACTCATACCACGTCAAGTTGACAGATGCAGGTTTCAATATTTTAGAAGTCTTATGTCCGTGCCTGAGCACGTACTCTGTCCAGAATACTGCAAGATCTAAAGGATGATTAGGTTGGTCTCTGAACACTGCTGACAATTCTTGCATGTTCTCTCGGTAACTGTAAGGAAATAAACAATACTAGCATAAACACAAAGCGGTCTTAATACATCTCAGGTGACCTGCAACAAAAATAGCTGTAAGATTAGTCTAACAAAAAGGTGGTATAAATATTGTCAGAAATCTTGGTTTACAATGTTTCTTTGATAAAAGCAAAAGTTGTAACACTTTTGTGCTAGATCACCTTAAAGAGTAAGTCATTTGGCATTCTTGGTATCACAAAAGTTTAATTATAAAATTATTTATAACATTTATAACATTACAGGGTTGACAGGAGAGGCAAAACATATATTTGGCAAAAAGTTCTCAAACTAGTCATTTATATTCTTTTTGGTTGTATGCATTGCTATAGGAATTGGGTTTTCACATTTAGGTACTTAAATATACACAAGACATGGGCATTTAGAGATGTTTAAACAGTTTTCCATTTGACCAAATAACTGTACACTGCTGACTATTGCATAACCTCAAAATGCCCAGGAGTTTGTGGAATTATCAGCTTCAACAACTGAAACTGTTAAAACAAACTGGCAAGACAGTTTCCTGATATGTACAGTCCACTAAAACAAAGAAAATCCCCAGGGAATGAGACCCAGGGGGTTGGAGAAGATTCCTACACCCTTCCTTGACAGGTTTATGACATCCCATGTCAGTTCAGTTGCAGACACTTAAAAAACATTCTGATGGTTTCTACTTTTGTGAATAAATCTTCTTGGTTTTAGTGTACTGAGTGAATAGGGTGCACATTTTTTTAACGTTTCTGCTCCTTGTGAAGCATACATTCTCTGTCACACACTTTTGCTGTCTTTGTCATTCTGTGTAAAGGGTGGCACATTCCTCTCAAGGGACTAACTTTGCATTGATGGACAGTAGCAGTGTCAGGAGATCAACTTTCTGCATACACTGAGTTTACCTACCTGCAGCAAAACCAAAAGCCAGTGTGTGTTGTGGATTGGAAGCATCACAAAAGAGTGACTCACTTCTTAGTTTGCTAATTGAAAATTACAGATGCCAAATTGTTTGGAGATACTTGGAGGCAATTTTACTGTAGCTCCTACACCTAGAAAGTGGGTCTAGGTGACTCAGTTGGCTAGGTAGTGGCCTTCTAATCCCTAAACAATGGGTTCAAATCCTGCCCAGAGGAATGGTTTTTAAGTTTCTTTAAAAATGGCAACCTCATGTCAGTAAACTTTTAATGTTGTGATAAGAATCATTATCTACAGCAGGTACAGATATAGGAGGCAAGTTAGGAATAAACTATTCTTGGATCCATTTTTCCTAGTTGATACAATTGATTTTGTGATCTTTGTTGTGTTCTAAAGCATACATAAAGCATTACCCTATTTTTCTATGCACTATGACTATTACTTCTAAGTGCCAGTCTTTCAACATCAATGCAAAGAGTTCTTGTAGGCTACTTTATAGTTATTTATCACTCCAGGATTCTGGTGTTGTGTGTGATGCATGGATATAACTTATAACCATATAAACTATATCACAGCCTTCGTTGTGATATGTTTGGATATGTCACAGATATTCAAGCCTTCATTTCTATATGGCATAAAACACACACACACACACACGCACACGCACACGCACACGCACACGCACACGCAACGCACACGCACTCACACTCACACTCACTCACACTCTCACACTCTCACACTCACTCACTCACTCACACACTCACACACTCACACACTCACACTCACACTCACACACTCACTCACACTCACACTCACACACTCACTCACACTCACACACTCACTCACACTCACACTCACACTCACACACTCACTCACACTCACACACTCACACACTCACACTCACACTCACTCACACTCTCACACTCTCACACTCACTCACTCACTCACTCACACACTCACTCACACTCACACACTCACTCACACACTCACACTCACACTCACACTCACACACTCACTCACACTCACACACTCACTCACACTCACACACTCACTCACACTCACACACTCACTCACACTCACACACTCACTCACACTCACACTCACACTCACACACTCACTCACACTCACACACTCACACACTCACACTCACTCACACTCTCACACTCTCACACTCACTCACTCACTCACACACTCACACACTCACACTCACACTCACACTCACACACTCACTCACACTCACACACTCACTCACACTCACACTCACACACTCACTCACACTCACACTCACACTCACACACTCACTCACACACTCACTCACACTCACACTCACACACTCACTCACACTCACACTCACACACTCACTCACACTCACACTCACACACTCACTCACACTCACACACTCACTCACACTCACACTCACACACTCACTCACACTAACACTCACACACTCACTCACACTCACACACTCACTCACACTCACACACTCACTCACACTCACACTCACACACTCACTCACACTCACACACTCACACACTCACACTCACACTCACTCACACTCTCACACTCTCACACTCACTCACTCACTCACACACTCACACACTCACACACTCACACACTCACACTCACACTCACACACTCACTCACACTCACACTCACACTCACACACTCACTCACACACTCACTCACACTCACACTCACACACTCACTCACACTCACACTCACACACTCACTCACACTCACACTCACACACTCACTCACACTCACACACTCACTCACTCACACTCACACTCACACACTCACTCACACTCACACACTCACTCACACTCACACTCACACACTCACTCACACTCACTCACACACTCACACACACTCACACACACTCACACACACTCACACACACACACACAAACTAATATGCAGAAGTTTTACAAGTTTTTAATTTATTTGTAATAGGACCATTCTGACTGCTTAATGCATGCATGGTACACACTAATTATACATTTTATGAAATGACAATTGGAACGAAAGAGTTCCAATCATAATTTTAGGTACCTCTCCAGGATTTATTAATTATAAGGACTGGGGAAACTATGGCAAAATTCCAGTTATCCAGAATGGTCCTGATGAGACCTCCAGTTCATGAGTCTGTGCCTTAATGAACTTGACTATCTGTATCTTACTTAATTGTAGATTGTGGACATCCTGCTTCTATACATTCTGCTATCACATGTCACGAGGGATATGTATAGCATGAAGTTATAGAGGAAATGCAGTTACCTGGTGTTGTAGACTATTTCCTTCAGAGTTTCCAGCAATTTATTGCTGGTCAAAGTGTTGAAATCCAAACCTAGTGCAACACCAAGTCTTTCTAACTTTCTGATGTTCACCCTCTGGTCCAGGAAGAAGGGGATTCCCACCACAGGCACTCCACAGTATGATGCCTCTGTCGTACTCATCTTGCCGCAGTGTGATATAAAGGCTCGAATATTTGGGTGTGCTGCAACAAATGCAGAAAAAATTGTAATCAGTCTGATGTGTTAGATCTGTCTGACTTGCTCTGCTTACTATTTATTTTTAAACATAAACGTTTATGTGTCACTACATATTTTGTTGTAGATGCAAGGCAATGGCAGATACAGGAGTTTTAGAAAGTGGATCACTATACGCTAGCTTTTAAATACTATCCCCCTTGCACATTATGGCAGAAAAATAAAAGTAACTTAACCATTATAAATATTGGGCAATTCAGATCACTAAAAGCATATCGGGAATAGTTAATGCCACAAAAGTACACTTGACATGCAACATTTGCTTCTGTTTGGCCCTGAACATGATTATAATTAATAATTACTATTTGTAGATTTTGTGATATTGTTTATATTATTTTATAGTGTTGTTAAAGATTTAACATATTAAAAAGTGTTAACATGTTTGTATTATGTCTGAAAGTGTTAAATCGAGTGAAAGATAAACAAACAAGACTGAGTAGGCCATGTTTGTTGAATACAAGGGTCGTTTGATAAGTCTGGTAAATTTCCATAAAGGGATGGAAATTTTTTGTTGCAATTTTGAGGGGATAAGTTTGATTATTCAAAAGATTGTACAGAGAGTTTGAATGTGCTACAATTCACAGTTCATTGTTGACAGCCATCTGAACTGGTTAGTGTGATATTTGCAATTGAAAATACAAAAATCAGAGTTTCGTGCTGTTATTAAACATTTTCATTTAAAGGTCTGGATTGCCGCTCAAGTCAAAACTGTTGGATGAAGCTCACATGAACTCTGCACCAACATTAAATACCATTTACTTTTGGATCAATGAATTTAAACGTGGTCGCAGAAACACCGAAGATGAATCACGCTCTAGTCGCACAATTGAGGTCACCACACAGGACATCATTGAAAAAATCCACTATCTGGTTATTCAAGACTGTGAAACAAAATTTGTGAGATTGTTGGGGCTGTAGTCATCTCAACTAAGTGAGTGAACAATATTCTCCATGAAAAATTGATAATGAAAAAGTTATCTTTATAAATATTAATATTTTCTGCCGGATTCTAGTGCCAGTACTTTACAAGATATGTTATTTTGAAATTTCAGTAAGATGTCAAAACTGTCAAATATTTCTATTCATTGAAACAGAATTGTAACTGCAAGAGAAATGTGAGAAAGCTCTATAATCCTCCAGTTTCAAAGTTTTGGAAATATTTTACAGTACACATCTCCTGAAGAATAGTGTTTTCAAGATGAAAATATAGTGTGATCCATATAAATCTGAACCATTTCAAAAGGCCATAACTTTTGAACCAATAATAGGACACACGTGTAACTTTGGGAGAGTATAATACACAATTAGGAAATTACATTACACTATTTACATCTCAGAGAAAATGTGGGAAGTGTCCTCCACCAGCATCTATACAAGTATGCACTTGCCTCAACATATTCTCTGAAGTTTTACAGAGAGTATTCTCTTCAATGTTACTTATTTCGGTTCAAATGGATTCCTTGAGAATATCAATTGTCTGTGGCCTATTCTGGTACACTCTATATTTTAGATACCTACACAAGAAAAAATCAGTTAGGTTAGGTCAGGGGATCTGGGGGGCCACAGACTTTTGGAGAATATTTGATTATCAAAGAAACTGGTTAAAAGTTCCATGGTGTCATTAGATGTATGGCATGTTGCTCCATCTTGCTGGAAATAACCCTCTCTCAATTCGATATCATCCAGGTGCTCCACAAATGCCTTGAAGATACCCATATAAACTTCAATGTCTACAGTTGTATCACGTACAGATGCTGGTGGAGGACAGTTCCAACATTTTCTCTGAGATATAAATAGTGTAATGTAATCTCCCAATTGTGTGTTATACTCTCCCAAAGTTGCTCGTGTATCCTGTTATTGGTTCGAAAGTTAGGGTCTATTGAAATGGTTCAGGTTTATATGGATCACATTGTATATTAAATAGGATGATTGCTCTGAGATTTTCATCTATATAATATTAGTAAGGTTTAAATAGTAATGGTTTACATGGAGCACTCTGTTCAATTACTGAAGTGGAATCTAGAAGACTGCTTTATGGAAACACATAAATGCAGTAGTTGAAAATCGGCTATCCAATTACTTACATAGAAGATCCCTCTGCGGTAGCCACTTTCTTATCATGACATTGTCAGGTTTATTTGGTAGAGATTCATCCTCCCACTTCCACAGTATTCTGACAGGTGCCATCTTACGGAAAGCTTCTAAGAAAACCTCTCGCTTTTCTGCTGGTAAGCCCTTGCTCTTCACATTTGATCCCAAACTGAACAATATAAATCCATCTTTTGCATTGTCAAGATATTTCTTCAGGTCCTGTAAACAAAATCAAAACATTTTAATCCTTCGTGAAAGTGATTCGCTATACACGAATCTCTTATGTTAGTGTTTATGTAGTGAATGAATAGTGTTCTGTGTAAAACTGAAGCTGTGGGCCTTCCAATAAATGAAGTTAAAATTACAGAAACGCAATTCCATGTCATGTACCTTTATACAGTGAATCAGTTTTACTGTTCCCCACCTTTGGCAAGGGCTGAGGTTCCCGTTGGACGTGCATTCCACCTATAGGCACCATGCCCGGTGCTAACGGCCTTGGAGGGTCAATTCCTGGAGCAGTGTTCACCAGGGCCAACGTGATATTGCTTGCTATGTCTCCGATATAAGGCATGTCTGGTCCAAAAAATTGACGGGCAAGTGCATCATGCTTATCCATGCAACTGGTTTGTTGACGGTGCAGCAGATACCACTGCAGGAAAGCGTTGTTGAGTTTCTCCAGCAATCTGGACCAACAAAAAAGTGTACCCTAATGAGTAGATACCTACATCTAATATCTGATGTGTAGAATTTGTGTTTTAATGGAGAAAAGGGACAGCTTATGAGTATTAAATTTACTGGCTAGGAAATATAAAATAAGTGGGATATTTCCATTAATTGTTTCATTTGTATAGGCACTTCAAATTGATATGTTCATATTTGGGGCTCTGATTCAAATTGACAATGCTATTACTCGTTGTACACTAAATATTACTCGTTTTCATGAAACGAGTAGTCACATTTCCAAATTCCGAATATATATATATACGATGGCTGTTCAATAAAAATGATCATAATTTTTACGGTCATAATTTTTTGCACTAAAATTCAAACTTATTATATTCTGTTAGCTTAATGTGAAATAAACATGCCATAGCAGTTTCATTGTTGGTACTCCTGGTTCCCGCCTGTAAGGACCGGGCAAGTTCAGACATGTTCAGTATCGCCTATCGCTGCAATGGAGGTAACACGCGAGGAACAATATACAGCTTTAAAATTCTCAACAAATCTTCAGTTGAGGCCTACACAATCTTACAGGAGGCCTACGGAAAGTCTATTCTTCCCTATAGCACAGCTCAAAGGTGGTTTAAAACGTTTAAAGAGGGCAGACAATCAATTTCAAAGGAAGGTGGATCCAATGCTCCAGTTACTGCTCTTACGGAAGAAAACATCAACACTGCTGCTGCCATTATGAGAGAGGATCGACAAGTTACCTTAAGATCACTTTCTGAAATACTGGACATTTCATTGGGTGCCACCCACACTTTGGTGACCGAGACATTACACTGAGACGTGTTTGTGCACGATGGGTTTCAAGACTGTTGATTCCCGAACAAAAGGACATTCGCATGAAGGTCTGCATGCAGTTAAAGTTGATGTTAGAGAAAGATCCGCAATTTCATTCAAACGTAATCACTGCCGATAAAACTGGCTACGTCATTTTGATCGTGAGAGCAAACAGCAAAGCTCAGTATGGATATCTCCTCCATCACAACCCCCCCCCCCCAAAAAAAAAGTGGTTGCTTCTGCTGGGAAAGCTATGGTCATTTTATTCTTTGATATTCATGAATGGTTTATCAGCATGTTGTACCTGCAGACACTTCAGTAACTGGACAATACTACAGGGATGTCCTGAAAACACTGCAAGTCCATATCAGGCGCCAAAGACCACTTTCCGTGAAGCAGGCTGGATGCTGCACCACGATAATGCGCGGCCGCATATTGCCAATGTGTTGCTGAATATCTTGCAAAAATCAACGTGAAGTGCATCCCTCGCCCTCCCTATAGTCCGGGTTTAGCCCCATGTGCCATTTTTCTATTCCCTAACTTAATGAAGCGCCTTCGTGGGAGGCATTATCCATCATCAGAAGCAGTAGTGAAGGCTGCGAAGGTTATTTTGAAGGATCTCTCAAAAATTGTTTCCAGCATGTCTTTGAAGACTGGCAGAAACACTGGGACAATTGCATCGCATTCAGGGGAGACTATTTCGAGAAGGACCATCAAAATTATGAGGATGAGTAAAGGTACGTTGTCAAAAAAAAATGTGATCATAATTTTTTGAACAGCCCTAGTGTATGTCCTTGCATTAGCCAAGAAAAGAACCCGGAGCCAGTGGATTTTGAAGTCAGGAAGCTGACCGCTGAACCACAAAGTACTCGTCTACAGTTTTTATATCTGATTCCCAAAGCTGGGAAATTTAGTCATGAAACTGTCATATTTGAAGCATCTAAAATAGACCTCAGATTCATTATATCAGATGATGTTTTGAATTATAGAGTAGCGTACTTTTACATTTCAGTATTACACAATTACATTCCAAATTACGTGCACAGTAATATTTAATCGTAAGTTTCTACCGTTAGACCATATATTTTGCTTCTTAATTGCTTTTAAACCGAGCAAAATGGTTTGGCGGTAAAGTGTGAGGCTCGTTGGACCGCCATTCTAACCATGAGAGGTTTTCGCTTCTTCCCAATAAGCAGCGCCTGCTGGAGTGGCTCCTCTTCTGTCACAAATTTCATGTCTATATTTTCCTTTCAAATTTCTGGGTTGCAGCTGCAGACGATAGTGATAAAGGGACAGCGGTGTTTGCGATGTGTAAAGGATTTCTCCATTTCACTTGGATGGCCTGTTGGTGACTGTTGCTGGAGTGTTTTTATTATAAGGAAGTCGTTGAAGATGACGCAGGTAGATTCACCTTCACATCAAGATTGATGTCATCTGTCCATCAAACATGATAACGAAGTAACTTGGACATCCCACAGAGATTACCTGGAGTATAGCATCTGGTATAAATTCCTGACTCAAAATCTTAGAGAAGTATTCCTCCTGAGTATGTGACACTGGCTCGACTGGAGTAAGAGCGGAGAGGAACCCACACTATACTCACAAACCGACAATGGTAGTTTTTTTAATTGTGCTGCTTGAATGGTTTTTCTGTCTTTATCTTTGTTAACAGAAAACTCTCAGATAACGCACTGATTACTCCTCGTGGAGTGAACATCTGTCATTTGTGATTCCTGCGCATTCCATTGGCTGAAGTGATGCGTTCATTGCTACTTAACACAGCGTCGGGCAGCCCAGCAGTTCCCCTCTCACTCTTACAAGAATAATCAGTGCGTTATCTGAGAGGTTTTTGTCAACAAGGATAAATCCACGGTAACGTTTTGAGCAGCAGGATTAATAACGGATCGGTGTTGATGATACTCAAGAGTACAAACAATTTTCTCCTTACCGCTAACCGCCATTTTATTAAACTTCTACTATTGCCATCTGGTGGTAACTTATGTACTGCAAAACTTTGAGAGTTAGTCTAACCGTTACCGCAACAATAAAAATGGTATGTTTTCCACGTTTTCAAAAACAAAAATTCACGAAACTCCGACAGCCATTTAGAATAACTCTTTATATTTTAAACAATATTACCACATTCAATGATTTATTTACATGCAGTCTCGTGAAATATCGTGTGTAATCTTAAATATTCCAACATCTGAACGCGTTTTCTTTGTGCGTGCTGTCAAACCTAAACTTTGTACCATTTTTGCTTAGAAAAGAAAAGAAAGAGCCATGAAAAGGACCCGGAGCCAGTGGATTGTGAAGTCAGGAAGCTGAACACTGAACCACAAAGTACACCTGTACAGTTTTTATATCTGATTCCCAGAGCTCAGAAATTTAGTCATGAAACTGTCATATTTGAAGCATCTAAAATGGATCTCAGAATCATTATACCAGATGCTGTTTTGTATTATACAGTAGCGTACTTTTACATTTCAGTATCACAAAATTACATTCCTAATTACTTGCACAGTAATATTGAATCGTAAGTTTCTACCGTTAGACCATATATTTTGCTTCTTAATTGCTTTTAAACCGAGCAAAATGGTTTGGCGGTAAAGTGTGAGGCTCGCCAAATGACATTCTAACCATGGGATATTTTCGCTTCTTCCCAATAAGCGAAGTGGCTGGAGTGGCTCCTCTTCTGTCACGAATTTCATGTTTATATTTTCCTTTCAAATTTCAGGGTTGCAGCTGCAGACGATAGTGGTAAAGGGACAACGGTGTTTGCGTTGTGTATAGGACTTCTCCCTTTCACTTGAATGTCCTGTTGGTGACTGTTCGTAGAGTGTTTTTATTCTATGGAGGTTGTTGAAGATGACGCAGGTAGATTCACCTTCACATCAAGATACATGTCATCTGCCATCGTCAATGTCCATGTCCTTACTCGCACCATCGTCCGGAATCTAGGCCCTCTTCACAGGTTCATCCCAGTGGCAACTGATACATACACACGCACGTACCCACGCACGCACATACGCACCATAAAGAAATGTCGTGTCAATCAGCCATATGTATTTAACAACAACAAAAGAACTCCTAGAAGATCGTGTTCTATGTATATTTTTCCTTTCGGAGATTTCCTTATTTTCTTTTTCAGGTTATCTTCTGCCATTATAAGTGATACAATTCGTTAGTCCTGAGAACTAATAACGGCAGACTCGTGCGTAAGTAGAGTTTTTTAGTGTAAGTTATGTATTACTCGACAGAGCGTTGAGGCGTATTCATCTTCACGTGACCAGCGCTGTGATCGTTCCTTAGGGATCTGATCTGGTCGATTGGAAGTGTGAAACATTAAGTTATTCAGTAATTTACGAAACACAAATAGAATGATTAGATGCTGCGTGTGTCTATATGATATGTTTTCTCGCGCCTGCCGATGTATGATACGTTGCTGTCCAGAAGACATGATTATATCTGACCAGAGTATACATACACTGGGCTCCCTGGTGTGTGCCATAAGCTGCGGTAAACATCTCTGTATTGTGAATTTTTCCCGATAGGTATTTTTTAATATGCCTTCTCGCTTTGCCATGTAGTAGTACCAGATTATTTTTTTAACTTCTATACACGGTGTAACAAACGTCTCGAAGAGCCAGTGCAGCGTTATTCGTCGTGAGATATTTTGAGTGATTTCCGTAGAAATTTTCTTCCCTGTAATCCTGTTTCTTCACCAAAATGTGATACACACACGCCATAAAATAAACGTCGTGTCAATCAACCATATCTATTGAACAACAAAATAACAAAGCATAGGAAGGCCTATACATTTTTTTTATTACCTGGAATGCCCCATTCCTTAGGAATACTACATGCGAAAGCCTATACATATAACTGGTTCCAAAGAGGAAGGAAAACTTATCCATAGAAACTATCCTCATCAATTCTCCATAACAACAATGGACCTACTGAGTTTTACGTGTATTGTAGTACTGTTACATTTTAAAGCAGGCTTTACAAAGTATTTTTCCTCCTACCCAGTGTTATAATTGCACAAACAAATATCTCTCAAAATTTTAAAAACAAAAATTTATAGATTTTATTTATTTATAATATGTAAATACAAACTGTTTTAAAGAAAGTATAATATATAAAAGCTAACAAAATTGGTGTATTTGATACATATATCTTTGAATATGATGGACATATTTTAGCAAATGTTAAACCTGTCATTTTATTTACCATATTCTACTGGATAAAGTTTCTACTTGAGATCTTATGAAATTTCATTTAGTACACAGAGAAGCAGTGGTGTATATAAATGGCGAGCTCTTCTCGTTAGCTCACATCGAGAGTGATGTTCCATCACGTTCATTTTTGGGACCAGTTTTTGTTTCTAAATACAGTAAATGATTCACTATTTGCCTGTTCATGGTATAATATTTGATAATCATAAAACATTTGTCATTAGTGGAAATTACCTAAAGAATTTGAAGAATGCAGTACTAATGATTGAAGTTCTGAATGGTTTAGACAAAACAGCTTCACTTTAACTCACTTTCAAACAATTATGACTGGTTTAAGACATTTCTATCATAATGTGAATAGGTCTCCTTAACTCTTCGTTGTCATCAAGGACGTTGTACACAATGTGTTCGTTATTCACAGTGGCAAAGCCAACGTCTCTACGATTTTAATTCGCGCCCAAATCTTGCAAAGCCTTGCTGCGCTTCAAGCGTGTTTATTTAAGTATTCTTGTTTTTAGAAAATTTACAGCATTTTCATTTTTTCTAATTTGAGTTTATAATGTTATTTTATATGAATGGCAATATTATATTCAAGTTGTGAATTATCGCTTCAAATGATTAATTTATATGAAGGCTAATAATACAAATTATGTCGCAAATGATGAAATACACAATCATAACATACGTAATAAACATCAAACACACACCTACGTTCATTAAACTAAGCTATTTGGGACTACTGTCAAATATACCTATATGTTTAAAATTATATGACAATTTGCCAAGTTAATTAAAGCTGGACCTTTACAAATACTTTTGAACAATCAGTTGTACTCAGTTAGTGAATAATCTTCTATAATGCATTTAAAGCTTAAATATAACAGTTACGTACTATTCACTATACTATGAACGTGAATTCAAAATTCATCAATGAAGAGTGAGCTCGATAATTCCTGTAGTGCAATGCCAGTGTCTGTGTAAATAAGTCGTGATATATGATTGTACACATTGTATTAGTGCTACCAAGTATAAACAGTAATTTGTGTAAGTTTGTGGTAATCTTGATATAGTAAATAAGTTTAAGTAATAAATTGTAAATATTGTGTAATAATCTCCCAAATATTTTGACGGTTCTATAGTTCTGTACGAATTCTTTGGCTAATAAGCTGAAGTGAATTGAAATAAGAGTTCCCAAATCGTTATATTTGCTGAAAGCAATTGCTGCAGTTACTCTCGACAGCTGTGAGTCGTCTAGCACTTAGGACATTGTGTTCTGGCCGCAGTAACCCGGGTTAGACAAGTATAGCTATTGGGAAATTCAGAAAAAGAACGAAGTGTAAATCTGAAATGGTTCACTCTAAAAAATACAATGTATTAAACCTAACATTGAGGCTGCAACAAGATCTACGTCATACGAGTAATAAGGTTTGGTGAATCTCATAGCTTTACCACTTATACAGAAGACTTTCAGAATGAAAAGATCTTCTGAGGACATCCTCTACAAATTTAGCTTATGTATTTCACTTATTATACTTATATATTAAATATATAGTATTTAAATCATTAGGGCTATTCCTTTTAAAAATGACAGTCAAAACTTTTGAAAAATGTAAGTGTTATTGTGATATCTTCTAGAAAATCTTCACATGTCGTCTTTAAATACACTGAACCTATAAATAATTTTGGTATTTAAACGGCCGTGCATTTTAAAGTTTTGCTGAAAACGGGTTTTTTTTAAAAAAAAAATATAAATTTCTGATCCTTAAATATTTATTTCCTGTGCAATCTCGAAAGCAACTCTTTCTCTAACTGCCATGTATGTACTCGGTACAGAAAGTACTATTTAATACTAAAATTAAGCCCGAATATGAAAACCGGTGTAGCTCATATACCCGGCATGTTTACTGAGTATCAGCAATCACAGCGACACCGTGGAAGTCTCATGCAACGGGAAGTACACGTGATAAGGCACAGATGTCGCGCAAGTTGAAATTGCTTTGTATACATATGTGAGTATGTGTTGTTTATTAAAACGCTTTAAAAGTTACAAAACTCATGTTTTGCTTTGATAGAAATTATATCCTAAATGTGAACCATCATAAGCTAAAACCATATACTGTGAAAAAAGTTGGATATAGATGGGGAGGAACTATTGTACTTCGGAAAGAAACTATTCAGAAACATATATAAATGCATGAAATTGAACATCTCTACTCCATCTAGTCCTTCCGATTCAGTCAGTTTGAGGTGATTACTTACGTATAAAAGCATATCGATATTATTGGACCATTATTGGTGCTTGTTAGAACTTGGTGTACGAGAAGCGAAATTAAGCATTACTACATTGTTCCTGAGAAATGTGTCCATAGTTTGTCATTTGTTCATAGATTTACCTAAATCTTCCAAAACGTAGTTGCATTTTAAGCGTTGTGTACATAATTTGTTTACAACCGTTTTTATATATGAAAAACAAGTTGTGAATTAGCGCTTCAAATGGTGTAATACTGCGATTCAAATAAACCTGAACTATTTCAATAACCATTACTTTTGAACCAATAACAGGAGACACGTGCAACTTTGGGAGAATATAATACACAATTGGGAAATAGCATTACAATATTTACATCTCAGAGAAAATGTTGGAAGTGTCCTCCACGAGCATCTATACATGTTTGCACTCGTCTCACCATATTCTCTGAAGTTCTACGAACATAATATCGATCTGAGACAGGTTATTTCCAGCAAGATGCAGCAACGTACCATACATCCAATGACGCCATGGAACTTTTGACCAGATTCTTTGATAATCGAATAATCTCAAATCGTCTGCAGATCCCCAGACCGAACGTCTCCGGTTTTTTGTTGTTGTGGGGGTATCTAGAAACTAGTGTATACATGAATAGGCCACGGACCATTGATGCATTCTAGGAATACATTCGAACGAAAATAAGTAACATTGGCGAGGATACTTTCCGTAAAACTTCAGAGAATATGGTGAGACGAGTGCAAACATTTATAGATGCTGGTGGAGAACACTTCCAACATTTTCTCTGAGATGTAAATAGTGTAATGTAATCTCCCAATTGTGTATTATATTCTCACAAAGTTGCACGTGTGTCCTATTAGTGGTTCAAAGGTTATGGCCTATTGAAATGGTTCAGGCTTATATGGGAGTTAACATGATAACGAAGTAACTTGGACATCCCACAGAGATTACCTGGAGTATAGCATCTGGTATAAATTCCTGGCTCAAAATCTTAGAGAAGTATTCCTCCTGAGTATGTGAGACTGGCTGGACTGGAGTAAGAGCGGAGGGGACTCCACACTATACTCACAAACCGCCAATGGTAATTTTAATAATTGTGCTGCTCGAATGGTTACCCTGTCTTTATCTTTGTTGACAGAATACTCTCAGATAACGCACTGATTACTCCACATGGAGTGAATATCTGTCATTGGTGATTGCTGCGCATTCCATTGGCTGAAGTGATGCGTTCATTGGTGCTTAGCACAAAGTCGGGCAGCGCAGCAGTTCACCTCTCACTCATACAGGAGTAATCAGCGCGTTATCTGAGAGGTTTCTATTAACAAAGATAAAGCCACGGTAACGTTTTGAGCAGCAGGATTAATAACGGGTCGGTGTTGATGATACTGAAGAGTACAAACAGTTTTCTCCTTACCACCAACGGCCATTTTATTAAGCTGCTACTACTGCCATCTGGTGGTAACTTATGTACTACAGCTGATGCAAAACAAAACTTTGAGAGTTAGTCTAACCGTTACTGCAACAATAAAAATGGTATGTTTTCCACGTTTTCAACAACAAAAATTCACGAAACTCCGACAATCATTTAGAATAACTCTTTATATTTTAAACAATATTACCACATTCAGTGATTTCATTTTACATGCAGTCTTGTGAAATATCATGTGTTATCTTAAATACCCCAACATCTGAATGCGTTTTCTTTGTGCGTGCTGTCAAACCTTAACTTTATACCATTTTGCTTGGAAAAGAAAAGGAAAGAAAGAGACATGAAAAGAACCCGGAGCCAGTTGTGAAGTCAGGAAGCTGACCACTGAACCACAAAGTGCTCGTGTATAGTTTTTATATCTGATTCCCAAAGCTCAGAAATTTAGTCATGAAACTGTCATATTTGTAGCATCTAAAATAGATATCAGAATCATTATATCAGATGCTGTTTTGAATTATACAATAGCGTACTTTTACATTTCAGTATCACACAGTTACATTCCTAATCACTTGCACAGTAATATTAAATCGTAAGTTTCTACCGTTAGACCATATATTTTGCTTCTTAATTGATTGCAAACCGAGCAAGATGGTTTGGCGGTAAAGTGTGAGACACGTTGGACCGCCATTCTAACCATGGGATGTTTTCCCTATTCCCAATAAGCAGCGTCTGCTGGAGTGTCTCCTCTTCTGTCACGAATTTCATGTCTATATTTTCCTTACAAATTTCAGGGTTGCAGGTGCAGACGATAGTGGTAAAGGGACAGCGGTGTATGCATTGTGTAAAGGATTTCTCCCTTTCACTTGAATGTCCTGTTGGAGACTGTTCGTAGAGTGTTTTTATTCTAAGGAAGTGGTTGAAGATGACGCAGGTAGATTCACCTTCACATCAAGATTCATGTCATCTGCCACTGTCAGGGTCCATGTCCCAACTCGCACCGTCGTCCGGAATCTAGTCTCTCTTCACTGGTTCATCACAGGTGCCACTGATAAACACACACGCTCGCACCGATGCACACACGTACCGTAAAAGAAACGTCGTTTCAAACCGCCATATGTATTCAACAACAACAAAAGAACTCGATGAAGATAGTGTTCTATGTATATTGTTTCTTTCCGATATTTCCTAATTTTCTTTTCAGGTTATCTTCTGTCATTATAAGTGATACAATTCGTTAGTCCTGAGAACTAATAACGGTCGCATAGTGCGTAAGTAGAGTTTCTTAGTGGAAGTTATGTATTACTCGACAGAGCGTTGAGGCGTATTCATCTTCACGTGACCAGCGCTGTGATCATTCCTTAGAGATCTTATCTGATCGATTAGAAGATTGAAACATTAAGTTATCAGTAAGTTACGAAATAAAAGTAGAGCGATTGGAAGCTGCTTGTGTCTATATGTTATGATTTCTCGCGCCTACCGACGTATGACACGTTGCTGTCCAGAAGACATGATTATATCTGAACAGAGTATACATACACTGGACTCACCGTGTACTTTCGATAAGCTGAGGTAAACGGTAAACCTCTCTGTATTGTGAATTCTTCCCGATGGGTATCTTTAATACGATTTCTCGCTTTGGCATGTAGTAGTATCTGATTATTTTGTTATCTTCTATACGCGGTGTAACGAACGTCTTGAAGAGCCAGTGCAGCGTTATACGTCGTGAGATATTTTGAGTTAATTCGGTAGATATTTTCTTCCATCTAATCCTCTTTCGGCACCAAAATGTGATACACACACACGTCGTGTCAATCAACCATATTTATTAAACAACAAAATAACAAAACAAAAGCAAGCATATACATAGAACTCATTCCAAAGAGGAAGGAAAACTTATCAATCGAAACTTTCTTTATCAGTTCTCCACAGCCACAATAGACTCACTAATGATTTACGTGTATTGTAGCATTTTAAAGCAGGCTTTCTTAAGTAGTTTTCTTCCTACCCAGTGAATCGATTGGCCAGCCAATTTACAGATTTTATTTATTTTTAATATATACATAAAAACTGTTTTAAAGAAAGTATAATATATAAAAGCTAACAAAATTTTGTGTATTTGATACGTATATCTTTCGAACATGATGGATATATTTTAGCAAATATTGTGGAGCTTTTGTTTCACCTTATCTCTCTCCATCTTAAACGAGCCACACATTCAGGAGCCAAATTGGTGGCGTTATTCCTCCACTCGCAGCAGATAGGAAGCACGCCGACTGTTTGGAAGATCCAGGTTAAGATTTGATTAAATAAGAGTCATGAGATCTTTTCTCAGGTGTGGAATTTTTTTGTGACAGAAATAAAATTTATATGACTCCGATTTCATAATATATTATTTAATTGTATAATCTGAATTACAATTCACTCGTTTCTATTACGAATACCGAATAACTCTTTTTGAAGGTTATTAACTTTCCTTTATAATTATATTCACCGCAACATTTTTCATCGTCACGAAACAAGACTGAAGAACATATATCTCAAGATTATTGATTTTCCGTAACTATCGTTACTCCTGTATTAATTTTGTGATTGGCCGAAGTACTGCTACGTCACCGCATTACGTAATACAGTTATTACTATGGCCAATCAAAAAATTACACATATATTTAATTTTAATATTGTTATTTCATGGCCCACTAAGTCATATCAGAATACAATATTCATATAAAAAGTTCTAACTAAAACATATCGTTGAAATATTAAAACTGTCATTTAGTTTATCATATGCTACTGGATAAAGTTTCTCCTTGCTGATCTTATGAAATCTTATTTAGTACACAGAAAAGAAGTGGTGTATATAAATGGCGAGTTCCTCTCGTTAGCTCACATCGAGAGTGATGTTCCATCGCGTTCACTTTTGGGACCAGTTTTTTGTTTGTAAATACAGTAAATGATTCACTATTTGCCTGTTCTTGGTATAATATTTGCTAATTATACAACATTTGTCATTAGTGGAAATTACCTAAAGTTATTGAAGAATGCAGGACTAATGATTGAAGTTCTGAATGGTTTAGACAAAACAGCTTCAATTTAACTTACTTTCAAACAATTATGGCTGATTCAGGACATTTCTATCATAATGTGAAGAAGTCTTCTTAACTCTTCGTTGTCATCAAGGACGTTGTACACAATGTGTTCGTTATTCACAGTGGCAAACCCAACATCTCTACCAGTTTAATTCGCGCCTAAATCTTGCTAAAAAAAAAGCTGCATTCTGCGCGTTGTTTACTTAAGTATTCTTGTTTTTAGAAAATTTACAACACTTTCATGTTTACTTTTGGGTATTCATAATGTTATTTATCATGAATAACAATTATATATTCAAGTTGTGAATTATCGCTTCGAATGATTAATTTATATGAAGGCTAATAATACAAATTATGTCACAAATGATGAAATACACAAAAATAACATACGTAATAAACATCAAAACACACCTATGTTCATTAAATTAAGCTATTTGGGACTACTGTCAGATATACTTATATGTTTATAATTATATGACAATTTGCCAAGTTAACCAAAGCTGGACTTTTACAAATTCTTTTGAAAAATCAGTTGTACTCAGTTAGTGAATATTTTTGTATATTTCAGGTACAATGTAAATATATCTGTTACGTGCTATTCACTAAACTATGAACGTGAATTCAAAATTCATCAATGAAGAGGGATCTCGGTAATTCCTGTAGTGCAATGCTAGTGTCTGTATAAATAAGTTGTGATATATGATTGTACACATTGTATTAGTGCTACCAAGTATAAACAGTAATTTGTGTAAGTTTGTGGTAATCTTGATATAGTAAATAAGTTTAAGTCATAGATTGTAAATATTGTGTAATAATCTCCCAAATATTTTGACGATTTATAGTTCTTTACGAATTATTTGGCTAATAAACTGAAGTGAATTGAAATAAGAGTTCCCAAATAGTTATATTTGCTGAAAGCACTTGCTGCATTTCCTCTCGACATCCGTGAGTCGTCTGGCATTTAGGACATTGTGTTCTGGCCCCAGTAACCCAGGTTAGAAAAGCATAACTATTGGGAAATTCAGAAAAATAACGAAGTTTAAATCTGAAATGGTTCACTCCAAAAAATATAATGTATTAAACCTAACATTTATGCTGCAACAAGATCTACGTCATACGAGTAATAAGATTTGGTGTATCTCTTAGCTTTACCACTTATACAGAAGTCGTTCAGAATGAAAATATCTTCTAAGGTCATCCTCTACAAACTTAGCTTATGCATTTCATTTGTTATACTTTTATTTTAAATATATATTGTTGCATACCAGGGTTGTAAGGGGGGTTGAAAGACTTACAAACCTAATCTACAACTGGGGGTGTAGCTATTGGGATGGTAGAGTAAAGAAAACATCAAAATCAACCTAAACTGACTAACTCTATTTTAAGAAACCTAGTAATTATACAGAGTATTCCCTGAATCTGGAAGAGACCAGGGGTGCTTTGGTAATACTTAATGACATAATATCTTGATATAACCTTACCGTTGGTGATGTGCTAGGTGTATGGCTGGGCTTGTCGAAAGATATATAATCTGCTGAGTCCGGCGGGGCTATGGTATTCGTAGAAACACTGTCAGATAAACTTTTGTTACTTCTCACAGGGACCGACGTAAAGTCTCCTCTGACATCCCTGCGACGTTTCACACCGAGGGCTAACTCTACCAGGCTTAAATAGGGGCCCTACAAAAAGTTAATTCAGCGATTCCCACTAACTATTAATTTTGCATCATACCGTTTGCGTTATTGAGAGAATGTTTAAGCCTGTACTGACCTATTATTTCTTCTGATCAGCAGAACCAGTCTGAGTCATATGTGGATAATTTCCTTATGCCAAAAGTCTGCCAGTCAGCAGAATTTACGTTTGACATACATTTCTGTCAGAATCAATACATGTTACAGAATACCGAAATTTCCACATCTAGCTCAACCTATACACGCAACAATATTATGGCATTTATTTAAATCATTAGGACTATTCCCTTAACAAGTGACAAAGTCAAAACTTGCAAAATTTAAGGGGCAGTGTGTTATTGTGATATTTTCTAGAAAATCTTTACATGTCATCTTTAAATACACTGAACCTGTATATAATTTTGGTATTTGAACGGCCATCCAATTTAAAGTTTTGCTGAAAACGCTTTTTTTACCTTTTATGAATTTCTGATCAGTAAACATTTATTTCCTGTGCAATCTCAAAAGCAATTCCTTCTATAACTGCCATGTATGTACGCGGTACAGAAAGTACTTTTTTATACTAAAATTAAGCCCGAATAAGAAAACCGGTGTAGTTCAAATACCCGGCATGTTTAATGAGTAGCTGCGATCACAGCGACACAGTGGAAGTCTCGTGCAACGGGAAGTACACGTGGTATGGTACAGATGTCGCGCAAGTAGGAATTGTTTTGTATACATATATCAGTATGTCTTGTTTAGTAAAACGCTTTAAAAACTACAAAACTCATGCTTTGCTTTGATGGAAATTATATCCTTTATGTGAATCATAACAAGCTGGAACCATTTTCTATAAAAATGTTTGATATAGATGGAGAAGAACTATTGTACTTCAGAACGAAAGGATTCGGAAACTTATATAAATGCAAGAATTTGAAAATCTGCTATGCATTTATTCCTTCCAATTCTATCCATTTGAGACCTACGCTAAACCTGTAACCCCACTCAACGATATTTAAAGCTCCTCCAGGATCTGTGCACCCATCGAGGGTCAAGCAGATAATCAATACTATGATCAACTAGAGCTAGAAATGCGGCACATCCTTACAAACCCAGCGCACAATAAATGCAGGAAAACCAACCCTTCGGAGCTGAGGTGGGTAATTAATCATCTACGGACGTATAAAGCACCCGGACTAGATGAAATTCCAAATTTGGCAGTCAAGCATTTCACAAATAGGGCCCTTTAACTCCTCAGTCATATTTGTAATCACTGCCTTACCCATGAGTATTACCCTACGATTTGGAAACAGGCAAACGTGCCTATGTTCCCAAAGCCAGGTAAAGATCGATCCAACCCTAAAAACTATAGGCCAATTAGCCTACTTAAAAATATTAATAAGGTGGCAGAGAAAGTCATACTGAAGGGAATTATCTCACACATCAAAAAACACAGCTTACTAATTAATGAAGATTTTGGATTTCACGCGAAACACTCCACAACACTGCAACTTACAAGGACAGTAGAACACATCACACGCGGGTTCAATGCTAGAAAATCTACCGGAATAATATTCTTAGATGTAGAGCGAGCCTTTGACACTGTGTACCACGCAGGGCTGATACATAAATTAAAAACTATTAAATTTAACGACGTCATGATAAAACTAATTGCATTTTACCTCACAGACAGAACCTTTAATGTCACTCTAAGAGAAAAACGCACGGATGCACGAAAGGTAGAAACCGGAGTCCCACAAGGCAGCCTACTGGGACCCATTCTTTTTAATCTGTATATAAATGACATCCCAAAAAGCACCGACACGCAACTGTCGATATACGCAGACGACACTGCCATCTCGGCACAGTCATGGCAGCCAGAAGTCGTATGTCGCAGGCTCCAGGCAACACTCTCCCAACTAGAGCCCTGGCTAGAAAACTGCAAAATCAAGGTAATTGCTGCTAAATCCCAGGCAGTTCTTTACACAAAACGAAAGAAACACGCCAATAAGCCCACCCCACTTTCACTCTACGGGAACCCTATTTCTTGGAGTAACAACGCAAAATACCTGGGAGTAATCCTAGACTCCAAACTAACCTTCACGGAGCACACCACCGTAATAAAGCGTCGGGCAATCCAGCAATTACGGGCAAGCTACCCAATTCTTAACCGCCGGAGTGCAATTAGCAAACAAATGGGCCTCACCCTGTACAAAAGTTTAAATAGACCATTTATGATGTACGCTGCCCCAGCATGGGGACACTGTGCCAAGACGCATATTGCAAAATTGCAGTTAGTTCAAAACAAGTGTCTGAGGATAGCTGCCAAGGCCCCACGGGCAGTCCCATTGGACTTACTCCATGACGATCTACGGATGCATACGGTAGAAGAATTTATTAAAGCTCTAGCCGACAACATGTATAAGTCAGCACAAAACCATTTAACCCAGTCATTAGTAACCTTGGAAAGTACAACACTGCCACAGACAAACATAAAAGACCACTATCGCTGTTTGATCATAAGATACCTTTTAACAAACGCAGTACAGATGAAACAGAAGCCATCATAAATTATCTACACTACCAGGTCCCTCCATAGATGTATGCAGACGTCCGCAAGACCTGGGGAGAACGTCACTCCTCTCCCTGGGCGGCCCGCGGGATGGACGACCCCAACTGAAGACAACCCGGCGAGACCAAAGGACAACGCGGGAAACATCATTGTAGACATTTTAGCTGTATGTATGTATGTATAACCCAATAAAGATTAAATAGAAAGGATAATCATAATAATAAAAAATAAATAAATAATAAAAAAGAAGAAAAAAATAAAAATGAAAAAAAAATATATTTATAATATCACCATGTAAATAAGAGACATGTTTGTAAGTGTAAATAAAGTATATATAATTCCCACATGTACATTCCTCCCTCCCCTTTCCACTCCTAGTTTAATTGCAGGATCATCGGCAACCTGCCGAAAAGCACACACAGACTCAGCGCCCTCTTCAGCTGAAGCTGCAATTACGGTAAAGTACACTCCTATCTTACTTAGCATGACACCTACACCCAGCTCCTGTGCATGAACATGAATCACCACCACTAACCATAGGTCCCTGGCCAGGGCTCTCGTCATGATCAGTACTTAATTCCCCACTCTGTCCGTAAGCTCTCTTGTATGCGGGCGTCTATTTAGTAATCACCCACTAACATCCGGGTTGCTTCGGCGGTACCGGACACCAATTACCACTTTTCCTACCCTTCACTTTAGCGTAGCTTAATGCATGGTAGGGGAGGCGACGTAGATCCCTTTCGGATGATCGCCACCGGGTGTGGCGGAGGGGGGCCACACCCAAAAAATGTGCAATCTTTGGTGATTGTCCATTAACACGGAGAAAAGGCAAGCGATACTGTTCATTAAGCGCCGCTTTCCCACTAACTTAGCCACATTCACCTACTTTGGGCAAGGGACTAGGTGGGAGAATTCCATCAAATACTTGGGAGTCAAGCTGGACAAGGGCCTAACTTTTCGGGAACACATCCGGGAACAAGCGCATCGGTCGTGTGGTGCCGTGGCACCACTACACCCTGTGCTTAGGTCTGCGATGTCTGTTTCCCTAAAGTTGCGCCTCTTTGTGGCTCTGGTCCTCCCTGTCATGCTCTATGCGTGCGAAGTCTGGGGTATGGCCGCAGGCTCAAACCTAGTACTGCTCCAACGTGCACAGAATAAATGTCTTCAGATTATTTATTCTGTATGCACAAGATTCCCCGTGAGACTACTTCACGAGGCTTCATCCATCCCCTACGTTGAGGAATAAATTAGGCGCCGGACTACCAAATTTTTCGAGAGTTTGCCTCACCATCAGAGTGCCCTAGTCAGATCACTTGGGGACTATGCACCTCGTGAGCGTCGCTTAAAGCGATACCGGTTACCCCGCATGTCTTGCGGTCATTACCGGTAACCACATGATTCCCATTCCTGCCTAAACTAAATTACAGCTATCCAATATTTAATCTGGAAATCTCAAAATACTACTTATCTTCTTCCAAGTTTACTAACTAATCCACCAGCGGTGCACGCTGTCTGTAGCACCCGGTTCATCATTCCTCGAGGAGCAACAAGCTACGCCCCTTCTCTACACCCACTTAATTTTCACCCGTCATCCAACAACATCCACATCCCGCCATTACGTGGTAAAGCTCTTCCCAGAGCAGGTACACCACTGATGATTTGCATTGGTTAGTTACATATAACATGATTTTCATATTATTGGTCCATATTGTACCTTATTAGAACTTGGTGTACAAGAAGCGAAATTAAGCATGGATACATTGTTCATTTGTCCATAATTTGTCATTTGTTCATAGATTTACCTAAATCTTACAAAACGTCGTTGCATTTTAAGCGTTATGTATTTATATATATATGTTTTTACAAAAGTAACATTTTCATGTTTTTTATATATATGAATAACATGCTGTGAATTATCGCTTCAAATGGTGTAATACTGCGATCCATATAAACCTGAACCATTTCAATAGGCCATAACTTCTGAACCGATAGCAGGATACAAGTGCAACTTTCGGAGAATATAATACACAATTGGAAGATAACACTACAATATTTACATCTCAGAGAAAATGTAGGGCGTGTCCTCCACCAAATTCGGTACATGTTTGCACTCGTCTCGTTATATTCTCGAAGTTCTAAGAAGATAATATCGATTTGAGAGAGGTTATCTCCAGCAAGATGGACCAACGTGCCATACATCCAATGACACCATGGAACTTTTAACCAGTTTCTTTGATAATCGAATAATCTCAAAAGGTCTGGAGATCCCAAGAACTAACCTCGCCGGATTTTCTTCTTGTGGGGATATCTAAAAACTGGGGTGTACATGAATAGGCCACGGAAAATTGATGTTTTCAAGGAATCCATTCGAACGGAAATAAGAAACATTGGCGAGGATATTCTCTGTAAAACTTCAAAGAATATGGTGAGACGAGTGCAAACATGTATATACGCTGATGGAGGACATTTCCAACATTTTCTCTGAGATGTAAATAGTGTAATGTAATCTCCCAATTGTGTATTATATTCTCCTAAATTTGCACGTGTGTCCTATTAGTGGTTCAAAGGTTATGGCCTATTGAAGTGGTTCAGGTTTATATGGGAGTTAACATGATAACGAAGTAACTTGGACATCCCACAGATATTACCTGGAGTATAGCATCTGGTATAAATTCCTGGATAAAAATCTTAGAGAAGTATTCCTCCTGAGTATGTGAGACTGGTTGGACTGGAGTAAGAGCGGAGGAGATTCCACACTATACTCACAAACCGACAATGGTAGTTTTAATAATTGTGCTGCTCGAATGGTTACCATGTCTTTATATTTGTTAACAGAACACTCTCAGATAACGCAGTGATTACTCCACGTGGAGTGAACACCTGTCATTTGTGATTCCTGCGCATTGCATTGGCTGAAGTGATGCGTTCATTGGTACTTAGCACAGGGTCGGGCAGCCCAGCAGTTCCCCTCTCACTCTTACAAGAATAATCAGTGCGTTATCTGAGAGGTTTTTGTCAACAAGGATAAATCCACGGACTGAGCAGCAGTCCTTTACCCGCTCGCCGTTATAGACGGCCGGCTCTGCACTATCGCCTCTAATAACGGGAGTGCTCAGTGTGGAATCCCAACAAGCCACTCCAATGTCTCCCTTACTTCTCACCTCTTATCAGTAGTTAGGAAAAAAATATATAAATTAAAAAAAGCAGCAGGATTAATAACGGATCGGTATTGATGATACTCAAGAGTACAAACAATTTTCTCCTTACCGCTAACCGCCATTTTATTAAACTTCTACTACTGCCATCTGGTGGTAACTTATGTACTACAAAACTTTGAGAGTTAGTCTAACCGTTACCGCAACAATAAAAATGGTGTTTTCCATGTTTTCAAAAACAAAAATTCACGAAACTCCGACAGTCATTTAGTATAACTCTATATTTTAAACAATATTACCACATTCAATGATTTATTTACATGCAGTCTCGTGAAATATCGTGTGTAATCTTAAATACTCCAACATCTGAATGCGTTTTCTTTGTGCGTGCTGTCAAACCTAAACTTTATACCATTTTTGCTTAGAAAAGAAAAGAAAAGAAAAGAAAGAGTCATGAAAAGAACCCGGAGCCAGTGGATTGTGAAGTCAGGAAGCTGAACACTGAACCACAAAGTACTCGTGTATATTTTTTATATCTGATTCCCAGAGCTCAGAAATTTAGTCATGAAACTGTCATAGTTGAAGCATCTAAAATAGATCTCAGAATCATTATACCAGATGCTGTTTTGAATTATACAGTAGCGTACTTTTAAATTTCAGTATCACAAAATTACATTCCTAATTACTTGCACAGTAATATTGAATCGTAAGTTTCTACCGTTAGATCATATATTTTGCTTCTTAATTGCTTTTAAACCGAGCAAAATAGTTTGGCGGTAAAGTGTGAAGCTCGCCAAATGACATTCTAACCATGGGATATTTTCGCTTCTTCCCAATAAGCGAAGTGGCTGGAGTGGCTCCTCTTCTGTCACGAATTTCATGTTTATATTCCCCTTTCAAATTTCAGGGTTGTAGCTGCAGACGATTGTGGTAAAGGGACAACGGTGTTTGTGTTGTGTATAGGACTTCTCCCTTTCACTTGAATGTCCTGTTGGTGACTGTTCGTAGAGTGTTTTTATTCTATGGAGGTTGTTGAAGATGAAGCAGGTAGATTCACCTTCACATCAAGATACATGTCATCTGCCATCGTCAATGTCCATGTCCTTACTCGCACCATCGTCCGGAATCTAGGCCCTCTTCACAGGTTCATCCCAGTGGCAACTGATACACACGCACGTACCCACGCACGCACGCACATACGCACCATAAAGAAACGTCGTGTCAATCAGCCATATGTATTCAACAACAACAAAAGAACTCCTAGAAGATCGTGTTCTATGTATATTTTTCCTTTCGGAGATTTCCTTATTTTCTTTTTCAGGTTATCTTCTGCCATTATAAGTGATACAATTCGTTAGTCCTGAGAACTAATAACGGTAGACTCATGCGTAAGTACAGTTTCTTAGTGTAAGTTATGTATTACTCGACAGAAGGTTGAGGTGTATTCATCTTCACGTGACCAGCGCTGTGATCGTTCCTTAGGGATCTTATCTGGTCGATTGGAAGTGTGAAACATTAAGTTATTCAGTAATTTACGAAACACAAATAGAATGATTAGAAGCTGCGTGTGTCTATATGATATGTTTACTCGCTCCTGCCGATGTATGACACGTTGCTGTCCAGAAGACATGATTATATCTGACCAGAGTATACATACACTGGGCTCACTGGTGTGTGCCATAAGCTGCGGTAAACATCGTTGTATTGTGAATTTTTCCAGGTACGTATTTTTAATACGTCTTCACGCTTTGCCATTTAGTATTATCAGATTATTTGGTTAACTTCTATACACGGTGTAACGAACGTCTTGAAGAGCCAGTGCAGCGTTATTCGTGTGAGATATTTTGAGTGATTTCCGTAGAAATTTTCTTCCCTCTAATCCTGTTTCTTCACCAAAATGTGATACACACACGCCATAAAAGAAACGTCGTGTCAATCAACCATATTTATTGAACAACAAAATAACAAAGCAAAGGAAAGCCTATACATTTTTTTATTACCTGGAATGCCCCATTCCTTAGGAATACAACATGCGAAAGCCTATACATATAACTGGTTCCAAAGAGGAAGGAAAACTTATCCATAGAAACTATCCTCATCAATTCTCCATAACAACAATGGACCTACTGAGTTTTACGTGTATTGTAGTATTGTTACATTTTAAAGCAGGCTTTACAAAGTATTTTTCCTCCTACCCAGTGTTATAATTGCGCAAACAAATATCTCTCAAAATTTTAAAAACAAAAATGTATAGATTTTATTTATTTATAATATGTACATACAAACTGTTTTAAAGAAAGTATAATATATAAAAGCTAACAAAATTGGTGTATTTGATACATATATCTTTGAATATGATGGACATATTTTAGCAAATGTTAAACCTGTCATTTTATTTACCATATTCTACTGGATAAAGTTTCTACTTGAGATCTTATGAAATTTCATTTAGTACACAGAGAAGCAGTGGTGTATATAAATGGTGAGCTCTTCTCGTTAGCTCACATCGAGAGTGATGTTCCATCACGTTCATTTTTGGGACCAGTTTTTGTTTCTAAATACAGTAAATGATTCACTGTTTGCCTGTTCATGGTAATATATTTGCTAATTATAAAACATTTGTCATTAGTGGAAACTACCTAAAGAATTTGAAGAATGCAGTACTAATGATTGAAGTTCTGATGGTTTAGACAAAACAGCTTCACTTTAACTTACTTTCAAACAATTATGACTGGTTTAGGACATTTCTATCATAATGTGAATAGGTCTCCTTAACTCTTCGTTGTCATCAAGGACGTTGTACACAATGTGTTCGTTATTCACAGTGGCAAAGCCAACGTCTCTACGATTTTAATTCGCGCCTAAATCTTGCAAAGCCTTGCTGCGCTTCAAGCGTGTTTAATTAAGTATTCTTGTTTTTAGAAAATCTAAAACATTTTCATGATTTCTTATGTGAATGTTTAATGATATTTTATATGAATAACAATATTATATTCAAGTTGTGAATTATCGCTTCAAATGATTAATTTATATGAAGGCTAATAATAAAAATTATGTTTCAAATTATGAAATACACAATCATAACATACGTAATAAATAAATATACCTATATGTTTAAAATTATGACAATTTGCCAAGTTAATTAAAGCTGGACCTTTACAAATTCTTTTGAAAAATCAGTTATACTCAGTGAATACTTTTGTATATTTCAGGTACAATGTAATTATATCAGTTACGTGCTATTCACTAAACTATGAACGTGAATTCAAAATTCATCAATGAAGAGGGATCTCGATAATTCCTGTAGTACAATGCTAGTGTCTGTATAAATAAGTTGTGATATATGATTGTACACATTGTATTAGTGCTACCAAGTATAAACAGTAATTTGTGTAAATTTGTGGTAATCTTGATATAGTAAATAAGTTTAAGTAATAAATTGTAAATATTGTGTAATAATCTCCCAAATATTTTGACGGTTCTATAGTTCTGTACGAATTGTTTGGCCAATAAACTGAAGTAAATTGAAATAAGAGTTCCCAAATAGTTATATTTGCTGAAAGCAGTTGCTGCAGTTCCTCTCGACAGCCGTGAGTCGTCTAGCACTTAGGACATTGTGTTCTGGCCGCAGTAACCCAGGTTAAAGTATAACTATTGGGAAATTCAGAAAAACAACGAAGTGTAAATCTGAAATGGTTCACTCTAAAAAATACAATGCATTAAACTTGACATTGAGGCTGCAACAAGATCTACATCATACGAGTAATAAGATTTGGTGAATCTCATAGCTTTACCACTTATACAGAAGACTTTCAGAAAGAAAAGATCTTCTGAGGACTTCCTCTACAAGTTTAGCTTATGTATTTCACTTGTTATACTCATATATTAAATATATAGTATTTAAATCATTAGGGCTATTCCTTTTAAAAATGACAAAGTCAAAACTTTTGAAAAATGTAAGTGTTATTGTGATATCTTCTAAAAAGTCTTTACATGTCGTCTTTAAATACACTGAACCTATAAATAATTTTGGTATTTAAACGGCCGTGCATTTTAAAGTTTTGCTGAAAACGGTTTTTTTTTTTTTTTTTTAATTTTTTTTATAAATTTCTGATCCTTAAATATTTATTTCCTGTGCAATCTCGAAAGCAACTCCTTCTCTAACTGCCATGTATGTACTCGGTACAGAAAGTACTATTTCATACTAAAATTAAGTCCGAATAAGAAAACCGGTGCAGCTCATATGCCCGACATGTTTACTGAGTAGTTGCGATCACAGCGACACAGTGGAGGTCTCATGCAACGGGAAGTATACGTGGTATGGTACAGATGTCGCGCAAACTGGAATTGCTTTGTATACATATATCAGTATGTGTTGTTTATTAAAACGCTTTAAAAGGTACAAAAAAAATGTTTTGCTTTAATGGAAATTATATCCTAAATGTGAACCATAATAAGCTAGAACCATATTCTGTATAAAGAACTGGATATAGATAGAGAAGAACTACTGTACTTCGGAACGAAAGTATTCAGAAGCTTATATAAATGCAAGGAATTGAAAACCTTTTATCCATGGTCTCGACTCTTGGAGTCATCTTTTGCCGTCATCGGGAGGGACCCTCGGGAAGCTCCCGGCAAATAAATCTCCAGAAGAGAGCAGCAGCAACAGCGTGCGAGCGAGCGACTACCTAATAGAAAACACACCATCAGAGCAGACAGGGAAACACAAGGCCACAGCCAACACCGAAAGGTGGTTTTTAAGGGCGCTTAATTGTCCGGTCCTCTGTGTTTCACGCAGTTTTGCAGCCTGTACTGCCAGGTAAGTTAATAGCCTAAGGTTAGCTGTAAACTGCACCTTGGTGCAGGGCAAAATGCCCACACCAGGTGAGGGTTCTGACCAACCCACCAACCATCCCTCATCGAAACATCCATCACAGGATGCCAAACCAAGCACCAGCACTGGTGTGACTCACCCTGTAGACAGGGTAAAAACCACTGCTACAGGAACCAAGAGGCAGCGCCGACAACGCAAAGAAGGCGGAAATGGCGCTGTAAAACGTTTGGCTATAGCCGAACAGGCCACCAACCAGGGCCCTTCCCGGGATAAAAAAAATTCTCGTTCAGGCCAAAACTCATCAAACGACTCCTCAGATTCAGAAGGAGAATATTTCCACGGAGCTGCGGCTCCAGAGATTTCGTCCTCCAGGATGGAGGAAGAGGACTTCCAGACCAGCTCCTCGGACGTCTCCACAGACGTCGATGAGGCGGAATTCCAGGAGGTAACCTCAAGGAGGAAGAAGGGACAGTCAAACGTCCTGAAGACTGATGCTACCAGCCAGCGAACCCCACCCAAGCGGCATATTCCTCCCATCATCGTGGATGATTTCCGGGGGTCGGTAGGCTTCCTAAAGGAAGTAATGCCGTCCCTCTCGAATAAATGCGAGGTGACGAGGAGGAAGAGCCGCTTTGTTTTCAAGGCGACAAACATAGAGGACTACCAGCTGCTCCTCAGGGCACTCGACGGGAAGAAGATCCCCTACTTTACCTTCGGCCTGGACAAGGCACGAGACTTAAAAAGGGTGATCAGAGGACTACCAGTGGATACACCGGTAAGCGAGATCAGCGATGACCTCACCCGACAGGGTATAACACCGCGCTTGGTCAGGCAGCTGACCAAGCCAGGACCGCAAGGTCAGCCTGGCCCCATCCCCATCCCTCTCTATCTAGTGATAGTAGAGCGGTCCAACGACCCGGAGGCAAAGATAGATAGTGTCAAAACTATTTGTTACCTCCGGGTAAAGGTCGAGGCCGTCAGGAGTTCTGGCGGTCCTCCTCAGTGCCACCATTGTCTGGGGTTTAACCACTCCAGCAGGTTTTGCCGCAGAATGCAGCGTTGCCTGCGGTGTGGAGGACCTCATGACAAGGAGGCGTGTCCGAGGTCGCTTACCGATGCGCCCACTTGCGCAAACTGCAAAGGTGTGCATATTGCCTGCTATGGCGGCTGCCCAACAAGGAAGGCGGTTATAGCTGCCAGAAGACCGGCACAGGAAAGGACACTTCAAAGAGCGCCAGCCAGGGAAGAGACCAGGGCTCTCCCTTCCTCAGTCTCCAGGGCTACGACATCCAGCAGGCAGCCACCAAATGAAGACCGTCAGCAGGTTGAACGGCGCCCATCTTTTGCTGAAGTTGTGCAAAGATCCTCTGACACCCCAAAACAGTCTCGTGGGAAAACACCAGCACCCACACAGAAACACAAACAGACACGGGCCCCAGCCCCAAGAAGCGCAGCTTCCAAACCAGACCTCAATGAGAGGAGACTATCTCGCCAACCCGAGAACCCGACTGTGGTGGTGGCGCATAGCGAACCTATGCCCCCTAGACAGTTGAGGGACGAAAGGGCTCGAGGTAGGCCTGCTCCCCTTAGGTCATCCTCTCCAGCCAACACCAACATAGTGCCCTCTACCATGAGCTCCACCCAACTAACGGCTTCCCTGGATCTCACGGAGATGTTTAGGTGGTTGCAGAATTTGCTGCAATCACATGGACAAAAGATCTGTGAGATCTTAGTGAAGTTCTTCTGTGCCTCAGACCCGGCAAGCAAGATGCTGGCTGCAATGGAGGGACTTGCCCTACTGTCAACTGGTATCCAACAATCACAGAATGGCGAATCGAACTAGGTCTCGTACCTCTTTTCGCTTCGCATTCTGGAATGCGTGTGGCCTGGTTGATCAGGGGGGCGAGCTATTGCAGTTCGCTCGAGCAAATGCCCTAGACGTCATCTTAGTCAGCGAAACGCATCTCCGTCCAGACACCCGTTTCCGCATCCCGGGCTACATTTGCCATCGCACGGATCGCCAAGGCCGCCCTGGCGGTGGTACAGCGGTACTTGTCCGGCAAAATGTAGTCCACAAACCCATCCAGCTCCCTCCTCTTCAAACCCTAGAGGCCACGGCAATCTGTCTTGACCTTGGCGGAACTGAGGTCATGGTGGTCTCTGTGTATCACCCCCCCAACCGGCAGTTCGTTCCAAACGACTATCTGTCTATCCTAAACTTACACCCAAGTGCTATCATGGCCGGGGACTTCAATGCAAAACATCAGCGTTGGCATTGTGGTCGTCGGGCAGATGCAAGAGGCAATCAAATCATTCGCCTAATAGATGGAGACCCACAGCTTCAAGTGCAGGGTCCCTGGCAACCAACGCACTACCCGCGAGGTGGAGGACTGCCATCAGTCATTGACTTTGCAATCACAAAGCATTTTCCATTTCATCTCACTCTTACGTCACTAAACGCATTTCATTCTGACCATAATCCGGTGCTGACAGAAATCAACACTAGGGTTGCCAGTCATGACACCTCGCTTCAAACGCGAGAAGTCGATTGGGAAGGCGTAAGGAACTGCCTCCGCACTTCCATTCCACCGAACCCAAAAGTTACAAACATCCCGGACATTGAGAGGGCAATCTCATCATTCACTTCTATCCTGACGCGAACTGCCAAAAATCTAACAGTTCATGGACCTGCACCTCTTCATCCAGACGTTCTTCCTTTAGACATCACCCTTCTTATCCGCCGCTCCTGGGCGGCACGGAGACTGTACCAGCGACACCGCACGCCACATAATCGCGCGCTCTTGAGACGTTTACGTCGACTGGTCAGGGTCGACTGGTCACCCAAGGCCTCGCCTATGAACCCCAAGCCAAAGCAAATGCGTTCGCTGACTATCTTGAACGCACTCTATGTCCGAGAGAGGACCCCCAGGACGACATCTTCTCCGAACGCGTTCGTAGGGAGGTACGCCGATTTTTTCGACGTCCTCCAGAGGACGCGGAACGACTTCCCATCATTCGCCCCAGTGAAGTCCAGGGCGTACTCAAACGCCTCAAACCAAACAAGGCGGCGGGGCCGGATGGGCTGACACCCCTCATGCTTCGTCACCTTCCCTTCAATGCCGTTCTTTTCCTAACCAGGATCTTCAATATGTGCATCACCTTGGGGCACTTTCCTCGCGAGTGGAGAGAGGCTCGGGTGATATGTATATTGAAGCCTGGGAAGGATCCTGTACATCCTTCCAGCTACCGATCCATAAGCCTCCTTTCTACCCTCTCGAAGGTATTCGAGAGGTTAATCCTAACCCGAATGACTCCCATCTTGGGAGATGTTCAAGCTATTCCTGACCACCAGTTCGGATTTCGTCCTGGGCACTCGACTACCCAACAGCTGCTACGTGTGGTGGAGACAGCGGCCCTGGGTTTCCAGGAACGCGCCTTCACGGCAGTGGTATCTTTGGATGTCGAAAAGGCCTTCTCCACGACATGGCATGCCGGTTTGATCTTCAAACTTATCCAACTGGGGCTACCTACACAGCTAATCAACATCCTACACAGCTTTCTCAGGCACAGATCATTTAAAGTCACAGTAGCGGGGAAAACATCTACACTGAGACCCATGAGAGGCGGAGTCCCCGAAGGCTCTGTACTATCCCCCACACTATTTAGTGTTTTCATGGCAGATTTTCCAACTCAACCACAGGTCGAAATGGCACAATATGCTGACGACGTGTTGTTGTTCTGCAAAAACAGACATATACTCAGAGCCTTCAACCCAATTCAGAGACACCTCCGTCTCACACAAGAGTGGTGCAGGCGTTGGCGGATGTCCGTAAATCCGGACAAAAGCCACGCCATTCTTTTTACGAGGCGCCACACCCCCGCTGACCGACCAAACTTCCACTTCAGGGGCCGAAGAATAGAGTGGACTAATTCCATCAAGTACCTGGGCGTTCAACTTGATAGAGGCCTAACTTTCCGCGGACACATCAGGGAACTATCGGCACGGGTGCAGGGGGCTATTGCCTCTCTGTACCCAATGCTGGGTTCTCGCTCGATGCCAGTCCGCTTAAAGCTACACCTCTTTCGAGCGCTGATAATCCCACTCATGTTGTACGCCTGTGAAATCTGGGGCATGGCTGCCGATAGCTGGATAGCATACCTTCAGCGTGCACAGAATAGAGGACTCCGATCCATCTATTCTGTGGGCCGTTCTTTTCCCGTGAGGTTACTTCACGAAGCTTCCCTTCTCCCATACGTGGAGGACGAAATTAGACGCCGGGCAACAAAATTTTACGATAAAATTCCAGCTCATAGAAGCGCCCTGGTTCGGTCTCTAGGAGACTACGACGCTGCGAGCCGCCGATTCAGGCTTTACCGGGTACCCCGTATGGCTTGCGGGCATCCGAGGTAACAAAGGAGTTAATCCTTACAGCAGCATAAGCTAAATTACAAATCTCCAAAAGAGCTGTTTGGCTACTAAATTTACCCCATTTTAGAAAAATAAAACACCAGGGTGTAAACAAAAAAGCGGTTTGGCATCCTGTACAAAATTAAAGGGGAGCAAAAAGCTACCTCAACAAAATTTTCTTCAACAAAAAATATCACACCATCCTACAAACATCAAAATTAACAACCTGCGGTCAGACCCAAAACCTGGGTGGGTACGCAGCAAAAACCTTCTGGCTGTTAACAGCCTGTCAGTACACGACTTGGACTTGGACTTTTATCCATATATAGGCATCTACGGCGGCTGTCCCGCTAGACTGCGAATAGTGCAGGCAAGACAGGGCAGGAACGCAAACAGGGAGCCAGCACAAGTTCGGCCTGGAGTCAGTTTTGCCCAGGCGCTGCGCAAGCAGGAACAGCTGCTGCAGCAGGCCGAGGCAAGCCAGATTCCGGCAGCGACCCAGCCAGTAAGCTCGGGAACTACCGCCAAACAACCACCAGCTGCATCTGCAGCAAAGCCACAGCGGCCTCCTCGCCAGAAGAAGGCCACCGCAGCCCGGCGGGAGAAACCGCCGGCAACTGCGGCAGCAACGGCCGGGCAACCAGCCCAAGAACCTGCGGGGAGACAGAGCGGCCCTGCCGCCACTGCTCTCCCCCCTCCACCAGCTCCAGCTACAGTGGCTTCAACAGCCAATGAGGGAGAGGCACCCCTCGCTACAACACCTGCGCCGATTTGGGACACTGGCGTCTCAAACGAGGACTTAGCGGAGTTCCATGAGCTTTCTGCCTGGTTCGCCGAACTGATTCATCGCTCCCTCCCCATTCTGAGGCGCTGCAGGGAGCAACTGACAGATCCCCGCATCCCTGCTCTGCAAAAGCACAGCATTCTGCAACAGACTGCACGGCTCCTCTTCCCTGACTCCAGCTCGTAAATGGCGTTGAGAAGAACTCAGCGAACATTGAGAGCCGCGTTCTGGAACGCAAACGGAGTCCGGGAACAGAGACCGGGCATCTTGGAGTTTGTAAGTGACCACGGGATTGACCTCCTTATGGTATGCGAAACGCATCTGCATGCTGGTATACAATTTAGCCTGCCAAGTTACGCCGTCCACCGAGCCGATAGAGTCGGCCGGCGGGGCGGCGGTACAGCTATATTCATCAAAAATCACATCACCCATACTCCCATTACCATCCCCCCGCTTCAACACTTGGAGGCGACCGCCATAAGGCTCTCCTTGGGCGGTTCAGACCTAGTGCTTGTGGCGGTGTATGACCCGCCCAACCATCCCTTCTATGAAGCGGATTACAGGGCACTCCTAAACCTAGACCACCGAGTGTGCATAGCCGGTGACTTCAATGCCAAACACCCAGGATGGAACAGCCGAACCCAGAATGATAGGGGAAGGAGCATCTACCGCTTCATCTGCGGAGATCCAACCCTTCATGCGCATGGCCCGCGGGGTCCAACGCACTTCCCGCCTCGTGGCAGGGCGGACGTCATAGATTTCGCAATCACCAAGAACATTCCATTTCATCTGGACCTCACGGCGGTGAATGCTCTGGATTCTGACCACAACCCAGTTGTGATCAATTCAGACGTTACCGTCGCAGCTCTGGCAACGGCTGACTGGGTGGATGAAGTCGACTGGGATGCCGCCATTCTTCACATCCAAAACTCCGTGGAAGCCTGCCCTCGAATCGACTCTGTGGAGTCGCTCGAGGCGGCAGCCAGGGAGTTCTCCACATCCATCCTCAACGCGGTCCGTGCTCACACACACCGCATCCCAATAGACACGCCAAACCCCACAGATATCCCAGGACCCATCAAACAACTCATAAGGGCTAAAAACGCCTTAAGAAAGCTGTGGCAGAGATTTCGCCATCCCAGGATAGGAGAAGTACACCAGAGGTTCAAATCCCTGGCAAGACGACTCCTAAGAGCACACCGCAAAGAGGCCTGGGAAAACATGTTAAGGCAAACCAATCTCCAGGAGAGAAAACCATGGCGAATAGTCCGTAGCCTGCGGAAAGACAAAACCGTACACCAGCACCCCCTACATAGCCCTAGAGGTCGACTCGTCTACGAGTCGAAAGAAAAGGCAGAGGCGCTAGCAGATTATCTGGAGGCTCAGTTCCAACCCAGGGTAGAGCCAATGGACGATGACCATGCTGACCTCGTGGAACAGGTGGTAGAGGACTTCCTAGAAGCTCCGCCCCCTGACCACGAGGAGTTCCACATTCCCATCGTTACCCCTAGAGAGTTAGCGACCACGCTTAACTCTCTAAGAACCAACAAAGCACCTGGGCAGGACCGTGTGACAGCGGAAATGCTCAAGCACCTTCCACGAAGAGCCGTGATTCACTTAACCCGGATTTATAACGCGTGCCTATACATGCGCCACTTTCCAGCTATCTGGAAGGAGGCGCGCGTGGTGTGCGTTTTAAAGCCGGGGAAAAATCCGGTTTTTCCTTCCAGTTACCGATCAATCAGCCTTCTCCCAGTTTTATCGAAGGTATTCGAAAAACTGCTCCTCTCCCGGCTCCTTCCTCATCTGGAGGAAAGGGGCCTAATCCCGGAACACCAGTTTGGCTTCCGTTCTGGCCACTCCACGACCGAGCAGCTACTGCGGGTTGCCGAGAAGGCCTCCCTGGGTTTCCAGGAAAGGTCTAAAACGGTAGCAGTGCTGCTTGACGTGGAGAAGGCATTCGCCACTACCTGGCATGAAGGACTCATTTACAAACTCCTGGAGCATGAAATTCCCCGTCCATACATTTCCTTGGTGGCCGGTTTCCTCGGAAACCGAAGCTTCCAAGTAAAGATGGAGGGGAAGCTGTCCACCGAGCGGCCCATTGGCGCTGGAGTACCGGAAGGCAGCGTGCTGTCGCCGGCGCTCTTCGCAGCTTACATGGCCGACATCCCAACTCATCACAACACCCAAACCTGTCAGTATGCGGACGATCTCATGATCTTCGCAGTCAATAGGAATACACGGTACAGCTTCCGGCAAATCCAAACCCAGCTCCGGGCCATTGGCGAATGGAGCGCAAAATGGCGAATGGCAATTAACCCGGAGAAGAGCTCTGCTATTCTCCTGGCGAAAACCATAGCCAACCGGTTGCAGCAGAACTTCGTTTTACGGCGCCGTCGAATCCCTTGGGTGCAAACGGCGAAGTATCTCGGGGTGACGCTGGACCGTAAGTTAACTTACGTTCCGCACGTCAAGGGCAAGGTCCAGCTGGGGCACGTCGCACTCCGGAGCCTATACCCTATCTTCAGATCAACCATGCCGATCCGTCTCAAACTCCAACTGTATCGGGCGATCATTCCGCCTATGATTCTGTACGGCTGTGAGATCTGGGGAACAGTGGCTAATACCACTTTCGTCAGACTCCAGACGCTGCAGAACAAGGCACTACGCATCATCTACGATACAGGCTGGAGATTCCCGGCTCATATCCTACATGAGCACTCCCAGATCCCGTACATTGTCGACGTCATTCGCGAGAGGGCACGATCAATGTACGAGAAAATCCAAATTCACCCCAACCCTTTAGTGAACTCCCTGGGAAGGTATGACCCGAGAGATCAAAGGCGCTTGCCGTCCTTCAGAGTGCCGAGAGACGTCCTGGGACCCCTTGGGTAACCCAAGGAAAACCGCAGATGTCTCTGGGAACAACTTCTACGCCAAAGGACAAGCGCTACACAACCCGTATCCAAAACGGGGCAAAAAACTAATTCGTGTCTCCCAAAAAGGGAGAACGATTAAGTACAGCTGCCCACGATAAAGAGGGGCAACCCATTCCAAACCTATCCAAAATTTCAAACAGTAAACAAATTCAAACACCCCAGCAGAACATGGATCTACTAGTTCATTTCGCAGGTTAAGCCGCAAAGCGGCTAGGTACTGCGGCATATGACACCCGGACGGGGAAAGCCCCGCCCGACTAGGACTACCTCTGGACCTCTTTTATCCATATATTTCTTCACCTTTATTCGCTGAACGCGCAGTATATAGTTACATATTAAATGATTTTCATATTATTGGTCCATTATTAGTCCTTGGTGTACGAGAAGCGAAATTAAGCATTAATTCATTGTTCCTGACAAATTTGTCCATAATTTGACATTTGTTCATGGATTTACCTAAATCTTGAAAAACGTCGTTGCATTTTAACCGCTATGATTTTTTTTTACGAAAGTTACATTTTCATGGTTTTATATATGTATAACAAGTTGTGAATTATCGCTTCAAATGGTGTAATACTGCGATCCAAATAAACCTGAACAATTTCAATACGTCATAACTTTTGAACCAATAACAGGACACATGTGCATCTTTCGGAAAATATAATACACAACTGGGAAATAGCGTTACAATATTTACATCTCAGAGAAAATGTTGGAAGTGTCCTCCACCAGTATCTATATATGTTTGCACTCGTCTCACCATATTCTCTGAAGTTTTACGGAGATGATATCGATTTCAGAGAGGGTTATTTCCAGCAAGATGCAGCAACGTACCATACATCTAATGACACCATGGAACATTTAACCAGTTTCTTTGATAATCGAATAATCTCAAAAGGTCTGGAGATCCCCAGACCTAACCTCGCCGGATTTTTTTCTTGTGGGGATATCTAAAAACTAGTGTGTACATGAATAGGCCAAGGACCATTGATGTTTTCAAGGAATCCATTCGAATGGAAATAAGTAACATTGGCGAGGACAATCTCAGTAAAACTTTAGAGAATATGATGAGACGAGTGCAAACATGTATAGATGCTGGTGGAGGACACTTCCAACATTTTCTCTGAGATGTAAATAGTGTAAGGTAATCTTCCAATTGTGTATTATACTCTCCCAAAGTTGCACGTGTGTCCTATTATTGGTTCAAAAGTTATGGCCTATTGAAGTGGTTCAGGTTTATATGGATCGTATTGTATTTTGGGAGTTAACATCATAACGAAGTAACTTGGACATCCCACAGAGATTACCTGGAGTGTAGCATCTGGTACAAATTCCTGGCACAAAATCTTAGAGAAGTATTCCTCCTGAGTATGTGAGACTGAGGGACTGGAGTAAGAGCGGAGGGGATTCCACACTATACTCACAAACCGACAATGGTAGTTTTAATAATTGTGCTGCTCGAATGGTTACCATGTATTTATCTTTGTTAACAGAAAACTCTCAGATAACGCACTGACTAATCCACATGGAGTGAACATCTGTCATTGGTGATTCCTGCGCATTCCATTGACTGAAGTGATGCGTTCATTGGTGCTTAGCACAGGGCCGGGCAGCGCAGCAGTACCTCTCTCACTCTTACAAGAATAATCAATGCGTTATCTGAGAGGTTTCTGTTAACAAAGATAAAGCCACGGTAACGTTTTGAGCAGCAGGATTAATAACGCACCGGCGTTGATGATACTCAAGAGTACAAACAGTTTTCTCCTTACCACTAACGGCCATTTTATTAAACTGCCACTACTACCACCCTCTAGTGGTAACTTGTGTACTACAGCTGATGCAAAACAAAACTTTGAGAGTTAGTCTAACTGTTACTGCAACAATAAAAATTGTATGTTTTCCACGTTTTCAACAACAAAAATTCATGAAAACCCGACAACCATATAGAATAACTCTTTATATTTTAAACAATATTGCCACATTCAGTGATTTCATTTTATATGCAGGCTTGTGAAATATCGTGTGTGATCTTAAATACTACAACATCTGCGTGCTGTCAAACCTAAACTTTATACCATATTTGCTTAGAAATCAAATGAATTTTGACATTGTTTGAAGCAAACCTAAATTAAGTTCTCATCTGTTGTTTAATATAGACATAAAGTTTTCTGCTGTTGTGCTCTGATAAAAATCGTGTCCATGGTTACTGAAATACATACTTACCCCATATTTTCCGGATCGTAGTCGAGCATATAATTAATGATAAATGACGACATCTCTGGGGTGCCCAGATGTAAAGAAGTCCAGGAAGGTATGCCTATACCGGACAGCGCTATTGTTGGTGGATAGCCAAAGTGATGTATGAATCCAAAGAAACATTCGCTCCATCCCGCTTCCACAAAAATCAGATCAAATGGTCCAGGATGCTTCAGCAGCTGGCGGGCTCCATTTGTGTCGAGGCAGATCTTGCAACTGTCTACTCCCCAATTTTCTGCCACAGGTATCATATCGTACACCGACATTTTAGACAACGCCACGTAGTCATATTCCTCTGTTATTCTATCGTACACGCCCTCCAGCAAGATGTTTGTCAGGTTGGCAACTGGATGCTTTTCAGCGTTTGCGCTGACAACTGTCACCTGAAACAGTTGAATAACGCCTAATGTTAAAATGTTTGGTCAAACTGTGACAAAAGAGGTAGGCCTAAGGCAAAGCACAGCTCTCGAATTGCCAGCAGCAAACGATGTGCTTCATTATACGAGGGCTGTTCAATAAAGAATGATCACTTTTTTTTTTTGGTCCTTCTCAAAATAGTCTCCCCTGAATGCGATGCACTTGTCCCAGCGTTTCTGCCAGTCTTCAAAGACATGCTGGAAATCATTTTTGAGAGACCCTTCAAAATCGCCTCCGCAGCCTTCACCACTGCTTCTGATGATGGATAATACCTCCGACGAAGGCATTTCTTTAAATTAGGGAATAGAAAAAAATCACATGAGTTTAAAGCCGGACTATAGGGAGGGTGAGGGATGCACTTCACGTTGATTTTTGCAAGATATTCAGCAACAACATTGGCAATATGCGGCCGCGTACTACCGTGGTGCAGCATCCAGCCTGCTTCACGGAAATGTGGTATTTTGTTCTTGATATGGACTTGCAGTGTTTTCAGGATATCCCTGTGGTATTGTCCAGTTACTGATGTGTGTGCAGGTACAACATGCTGATAAACCATTCCATGAATATCAAAGAATGAGATGACCATAACTTTCCCAGTAGAAGCAACCACTTTTGCTTTTTGGGGGTTGGTTTTGAAGGAGATTTCCACACTGAGCTTTGCTGTTTGCTTTCAGGATCAAAATGATGTAGCCAAGTTTCATCAGCAGTGATTATGTTTGAAAGAAACTCCGGATCTTCCCCTAACAGCAACTTTAACTGCATGCAGACCTGCAGGCGAATGTCCTTTTGTTCGGGAATCAACAGTCTTTGAACCCATCGCGCACAAATACGTCTCATATGTAATGTTTCTGTCACCAACGTGTGGGTTGTACCCAATGAAATGTTCAGTATTTGAGAAAGTGATCTTAAGGTAATTCGTCGATCCTCTCACAATGGCAGCAGCAGTGTTGCTGTTTTCTTCCGTAAGAGCAGTAACTGGAGCACCGGGTCCACCTTCCTTTGAAATTCATTTTCTCCCCTCTTTTAACATTTTAAACCACTTTAAAGCTGTGCTATAGGGAAGAACAGACTCCATAGACCTCCTGTAACATTGTATAGGCCTCAACTGAAGATTTGTTGAGACGAAAGCCACATATTGTTCCTCGTGTGTTACCTCCTTTGCAGCGGTAGGTGATACTGAATATGTCTTAACTTGCCTGGTTCTCACAGGCGGGAACTATGAGTATCAACAATGAAACTACTAGGGCGTGTTTGTTTCACATTAAGCTAACAGAATATAATAAGATTGAATTTTAGTGCGAAAAATTATGATCATTCTGTATTGAACAGCCCTCGTAAAATGTAGTTTATAATTTACTTTAGGTAAAAACTACCACAGAAGTTTTCAAAAGAAGTAGACAATGTAAATATCACTATAATTAGTTATCGTAAAATCCAGAGTTAAAAATAAATTCTGATAAAGCAATTATTTTACATCTTAAATTGCTATGTTGAGTGTTGTGCAAATTATCATTACATTGACAGCTTATTGGATAGCTTAAGCATTTGATAATAAATTAATTAATATAATTTTAATTTCCATTTCCTTCTATCATTCCAACTCCTCTCCCGCAGATCCCAAACTTTCTTAAGTTCTTGCTTCCAAGATATTCGAAGTCGACTTCTACTGTTTCTTTTCTATGGTATTCATTTCCATATCCTGTTGGTGTATCCACATCATTGTACATACTTTGCATACGTCCTCATCTCTTTTAGCGAATTTGTCTATTTACAGGAAGCAGGATTTCGCCTTTTTCAATAAGACTTTGCCACGGCTAACACAGCCATTATTTTGGTAATTGAATCGTTTATTTCAGAAGCCACCTAAGTGCGCATTTTTCAACTTTCGGAAAACTAAAATAAAATCTGTTTTGCAGCTTAAGTATAGGTCTAGTCTCCTTCAAATATGTTTTTACCAAATCAAAAACATGCTATTGAAATAATCTACGAGGGCCGTTCAGAAAGTAACCTCCGATCGGTCACAGGGCGGGTAGTGGGGGGAGTAGCGACGCCATCTGTGCATTCACGCACTCAGCAGGTCAGTCGGCATCAAGCCGTGGTCGAGTGAAAGTCGTATCTGCGCTAGTTTAGTGTTTGTGGCCGTTTGAAATGTGTGCTGCAATAGAAACCCCGCCAAATGTGAAGTGCGTGCTGTTATAAGGTTTTTTACAGCCAAAGGATATTCTGCAGCAGCTATTCATCGTGAGCTTTGTGCCGTGTACGGACCAAGAGTTATGAGTGAAGCAGTGGTCCGTGAATGGGTACGTTTATTTAAAAGTGGACGAGAAAACGTTCATGATGAAGAGAGGAGTGGTAGACCATCATTGGTGACGGACGAACTCGTTCAGACAGTTGATGCAAAAGTTCGTGAAAACCGACGTTTCACAATGTCGGAGTTGTCTACTGATTTTCCACAAATTTCTAAGACTCTCTTGTACGAGATAGTGACAGCAAGATTGGGTTACCGTAAGTTCTGTGCACGATGGGTGCCCAAAATTCTTACCGACCACCACAAAACTCAAAGAATGGCCTCTGCATTAGACTTTCTGTCACGTTATGCGGACGAAGGTGAACCATTGTTAAACAGAATCGTGACCGGGGACGAAACCTGGATTATCACCTCTTCATGCATATGAAGACATGGCTCGGGTCCCAGCGGTTTGATGACGACGAAGATCTCAAAGATGCGGTCACGGGCTGGCTCCAGGCACAAGCGGGTGATTTTTATGCAGAAGGAATTTCAAAGCTTGTGAACAGATACGATAAGTGCCTCAATCGTTATGGAGACTATGTAGAAAAATAGTGCAAAGATGTAGTTGTAAGATGTATATATTAAAATATTTGTATTTAACTTGGTGAATTTTTTGCAATCAACCGGAGGTTACTTTCTGAACAGCCCTCGTATTTTTATTTTATTCTTTCTTCTTTTAAGTTTCTGAGTCATAATTTTTTGGAAAAATTTTACTTATGTGGTTTCTGCAGTAAATGAGTGTATCCAAAGTGATTTTTTTAAAATTATTATTGAAATTAAGTCAAACCATTATTTTTACCTGTTTTGGTATAAAAGGTAAATAACAGACACACTTAAGTATAAAAAAGTGTGTTTTATTAGGTCTAAATCCAAAAATACAAGTAGACTACAAGCTACAGTATATCTATATACAAAGATCTTGCCTTATTCACTTATTCAGCTTCTGGCAACTCCTTGTCAGTTGTTGGCCATTGGATTATAAGTGTCATAGAAGGCTTCACATCCAACAGCGTATTCCAATTAACATTTTTATATTGTCTTTTTTTTTTTTTTTTATTGGGACCTAAAACCAAAGCTAACCCTGTGCAAAACCCGATAATTTTAAAATTTGTTATAACCTACAAAAATGTTTAGCTAAAAGTTAAATATACACCCTTCAAATAACCTTGGTAAAATAAAAGTAAACATACCTTCCCCAAAGGATAAGCTTTCTCTGTTGGTAGTTCCGGAGAGCTGGCAGTTTTTAGCAATGTGAACGTAGATGTTATTCTTACAATTAATTCGCTTGCTACTACCACTTTTCCCGGAGTATCCTTGTGGTAGAGAAACTGCTTGTACTTGCACACTTTGACCGGCTGCTTATTCTCTTTGGGTACTTTCCTACCTGATGTTTCGTCCGAATTTGGCATTTTCTTATATGATTTGGGCCACCACTTTTTGAAACTGAGAACATAGTCTGATGTAAGGTGATCAGCCAGACTTACTATTTTTAGCATGAGCTCTGCATATTCACCAGGTGTATAAATCCTGTCCATCTTTCTCAAGAGACGCTTTATGCTTCCAAAATCTCTGTCACATGGGGAAAATGAGTGACCACGTACAGGGTAGTTGTGAGTTACTGTCACAGCGAGTCACAAACACATGATGTCATCAAGGTTGCCTACCGTCACCAGTGAAATTTACCACAGAACGAACTTAAGCGACAGCGCCTGGTTTCTTTCTGAAGTAAACGGATTATTTTCAAGGCTGAAAATAGCATTGTTGATATGAAACATAGATTATTTATGCATTAAAGTATGTATTTACCTTTAAATTGTACAGTACCACCAAAAACACATTTTTTTTATATTTTGTGTCTTAGGTGGTTTCTGAAATAAACGATTCAATTACTGTAAGGAATGTTCACGAAAGGCATAACTATTATCAACAGAAATTTGTGCATCCTTCAGTGACTCAATCTAATCTCTTGAAGCATTCTCTCTGGGATAAATTTAAATACAATCCGATATATAGCACTCAACCTGGAAGATTTGAAACAAAATACCCGCCAGGAAACAGTCAGCGTTGCTTCATGTGAATTATGCTGGGAGATAAATACAAGGAAGAGTCAAATGTAAGTGAAGATTTTCTTTTTCTTTTCTTTTTCAATTTGTTTTATTCTTTTGATCGTGTGGCTGCGCCGTGGCTGAGTGGTTAGACCGCTCGACTCTCACCAAGGCGGCCCTGGTTCGATCCCAGGCGACCGCAAAGTAAGATTTGTGGTGGACAACACGGTGCTGGGGCATGTTTTCTCCAGGATCTCCGGATCTCATTCCACTGGTGCTCCATCTTCATCTCATCTATCATGTAGTAAAATCAGGGGTTGAACACTACAAATTCATTCATTTTGGTCGTGTGTACAACGACGCACTGGTGCACCTCTTTACTCACATCGGAAGTGGTTCAAAAATGTGGTAATCACTCAGAGCGAGATCTGGTGAGCATAGTGGATGTAAAAGAATGTGAAAGTGCAGGTCATCGATGTTTGCAACAGTGGCAGGTATGTACCTAAGCATTGTCATGTTCCAGAATGATCCCTTAGTCAGAAGTGCGTCGCTTTAGTGTTATTGCAGACCGAAGCTAATATATAAACATATTGAAATATGTAGTACTTGTGATGATGTTTTCCCTACTCATGTAGAGTTCAAAGACAATGTCTCGTTCACCCAAAACAAAGTAATATCGTTCCCTGCGGACGGCTGGGTGTGGAACTTCTTGGATTTTAGTGATGAGGAATGGTGGCATTCCTTACTTGCTTTTTCTGTTAGGGTTGGTGGTAGTATATCCGGGTTTCGTCTCAATAATGATTCTCGCAAAGAAGCTATCGCCTTCTGCCTCAAAGCGCCACGAAAGTTCTTCACATAGTTCAGCACGTCACTTTTTCACGTCACGTGCAGACACTTTGGAAAACTTAATTGAATTGTTAGGTTGAGGCAGTCGTGCCCGTTGTGGACCACGTCGAGCTCTCCCTTGTGCTCGACGCCGCACAATTAAGGATCGGTGGCGTGAGGAGGATAAGGAAAGGGAGATTGTAGTCGGTTCGAGGTGACATGTAGCTTCCGCATGAGGACTCTCATCTGGACTTCAGGAGTGGGTGCGTCCTGACAGGTTGTGGGTTTATGATAACAGCTCGAATCTGATCGATAGAAATTTATTGTAGTCCTTGTATTCCTACGCTCGCCACCGTGAAGTCGTCGTCGGTATAGTTGCTGAGGCAAGCGTCGCTGTCTATATTGCGATGCGAAGCACGGAGTCAGTAGCACTGCGTAGTCGGATTGGATATACTTATCGTCCTCACAATACGCTTCTCGTTGGGCTGACTCTCGCTGGAGAGATTGTTAAACATTGCGCTAGGTCTCTGTGCATAGCACGGGAGTTTAGTTCTTAGGCGGCGCCGAGTACGCGTCCGGCTTACGCAGCACTCCAGACCGAAGTGTCCTTACTAGCAAAACCTAGTTTCCACCATCCCCTTGAATTACCCCTACTCTAGATATTTCTGGGAGGTTGCAAAATCACATGACCAAACATCAATTTTCTATTAGCTTTAAGTATCCGCCACTTGATATCAGTGTTGAGAATTTCCAGTTTCGGACCTAGCATCAGAGACGCTTTCTCTAACGGTCCGCGTGCAAAAATTTATTCCAAGACATGAGTTCTCAAATCGTTGGAAATCTTACAGCCTGTTGTCAGAGGTATGCATGGGATTTTGACAATGGTTAGGTTTCCGACTGCGAGACGACAAATATTCGTTGAGGGCAAAACGAACAATAGAGTAGGGATGTTTGTTTACAGTGGTTACAAAGGGAGTGTGCTGGACTTCGTAGAGTGGCCTTGTCACTGCGGCGGTCTCCGGGGTATATGCCAGCATTATGGCATATGTATGTTCTGTTATACGTCATTTATTTATTTTTGTAAATCTATCATTTATTTATATTTATTCGTTTGTGTCAATGTCTTTCTGTTATCAGGTTATATGTCGTGTCAGTGTTCCTAGGTGGCAGGGGCTGCTTCAAGGTGGAAAAACCATACGTTCCCTACTTACTACTTATAGTAGAGAACGTAAAAGTTGATCCCCTTTATCGTAGTTGTAATGGAATTATATGATTATGTTAATACGTAAGACTGAAATAATACGTTCATGTATCTATATTTAACGTTGGAAACTCCAATGAATATAAACATTGCAATGAAAGTCCGCCCCGGTAGCGTGGATGGTAGCGTGTCTGCCTCACGTTCAAGAGGTTCCGAGTACTCATTTAAGCATCATGCCACCCATTTCATTCATCGTCCGATATGACTTAACGTTGGAGGACGTAAATTACAAAAATATTGTAATGACAACACTATAGTTCACGCTTTAGCAGGAGCGGTTCCTCCATAAGGTTGCAGGTTTGCGCTACACACACTGATTCTGAATATACAACAGGTGCATTTTGCACACTAAAGCTGTACTTGTTTGCATTGTTTTATATACAAACATGTTTCAATTACGCTTATCGTCTGTAGCTGCCCATGACCGCAGAAGTCGAAATAAACAGTGATTAGCTGTAGGAGCCGCAGGTTTGCAGCGAAGAGTTAACATAAGATTTCGCCCAAATGTTGACTCTCAGAGGGGGTTGCGGGAAGGTGAAGAGATGAGAGGGGCTTCTTATACATTGCTTAAATGGAGGTTTATAAACCTAGCTCCTCCTACTCTTAGCAACGGCTATAGCGTGACCTTCAGGCTGAGCTTCTGTGTGCTCTGCTTTTCGAACACAGGGAGAATTTAATTAAATGCATGGAGGTTATTCAGAAGAGAGCTCTGTTAAACAACAACGCCACACTTGTTCAGGCTTCTGGGTTTATAGCCACTTTGAAAGATTATAATTTTGCATTCTGGCTGTCTTTCTTCTACTAGATCATGCCACATGTGGACATTTTGTACAATCAGTTGCAGAAACGAGACTGCAATGCAACGTTTGCCATCGCCCAGCTAAACGCATTTAAAAGGGAAGTGCAAAAGGTAAGAAATAGCGTGGATATCGAGGAACACGAAGAAACTGCAATTAAGAGGAGAAGAATAGATGATCATGATGTGAAAAGAAGAGAAGCTCTTGAAGTATGTGACATTCTTAGAGAAGCAAAGGACAGATTTAGCTTCACGGGGCATCTGGTAGCCTCAACTTTGTTTCATCAAGAAAATTCCTAAGACATTTCCAGAGGATTCCCTTAGAGAAACATTGGAACAAAAATTCGTAGAGAACTGACTGTAATTTACAGTCGAGAGGAATTTCGTGGAACGTCCGGCGCTTTGTGCTTGATGGACTTCAATAAGGAAAACAATTTATGTGCTACATTCAGCGAATATGTCAAACTCCTCCGAGTACTGTTAACTACGCCAATGTCTACCGCTGAAGCAGAATGCTGTTTCTCAACTTTAAAGAGAATAAAAACTTTCCTTAGGAACATGATGTCACAGGACCGATTGACAGCATTAGCAATGCTTTCAATTGAGAGAGATTTTGTTATGAAGATCAGCGACTTCAACGCAAAAGTTATCGATAGATTCGCCAGGTCTAAGGAGAGTACAGTAGAGAATCTGTATAAATAGGTTAGTCATTACTACTCTGTATTTTATTTTTCATTTGTGCACCACCAATAATTTAACCCACCAGCCGCCACTGCGCTTTAGTACACGAACGCTATGGATACAAATAAATGTAAACTGCTAGTCATCTCTTAAAGTTTCGCACTAAAGGATAAAGCATGCATAGGATTAGCTCATTACTCAGCTGCAATAATGGAAGTCCCTCGGATTAACTTTGTCAATCCCACTCAGAACACAGGAGACAGAAAAACAAATATATTTATTCGTTAATGTATGTTGTTGATCTTTTCCATCCGCCTTTGAAGTACGTCTTCCTACACTGAAGTTTAACAAACGGTTCATCATACAAAATGAGTGTTACATTAATGAAGTCATAGGAAAGACGAGTCTTAACTCGTAGCAGATACCATGATGAATTAGCTCTCGCGTCTATGAAGGTAAAGAAATTCCTTAGTGACACGAGTCCCCAATTTGAAGGTTGTTATAAATATTGAAACCCACAGCTTTAGATAAAAAAAAGGCCAACAGATAAGCGGCGGCTTTAACAAAAGAAGAATTTGATAAGATAGATCGGTGGCTGAATGAAACCCAAAAATATCCCTGATTCGCATTGCAGCATGTTTTTTATGATAGAATGACTGGCCTGGTCACTCTCCAGATCTAAACCTATGCTATCATTATTTTTGGTGAATGCTTAACGTTATCTCCATAAACTCGACTAATTAGAAGACAACATCCGGCGTACGTTTTCCATGTTTCGGTTGCAGAAATTCGTTGAGCGTCCAGTAATGTGTGTAGTCTAATGTAGACGCAGAGGAGTATCATTTCGAACACCATTTATAGCGAAGTGTAAGCATCGTGATACGAAATTATTGATTCAATAAATTAAGAATCATAATAGATTATATATGAACATTTGATATATTCGTTAAATGTGAAACAGAATGTCGGTTGAGCAGTTAACTATGGGGAAGTCGGCTTCCAGGGCGGTCCAGATGTTTGGTATTTGTGAAAGTGCCGAGAAACTTACTTGGAGGCTGGCCGAACCGAAACAAAACTAACAAAAGGCCAGATGGTTGGGAGAATTCTGGTGTGTCAATAACACATTTCGTGAGAGCAATCTCACACAGAGCTGGACCTGTCGTCCAGGAAGAAAGACGTACCTGGAGGAAGTATATTTTTTTGCCATACATAAGGAATCACGTGTTCGCGTAGTATACGTTTTACATACGTAATTCCGTATATTATTATGGATTAATGTACATTGGTCGGCAACTTCGCGATTTAAGTGAATACTAGACAAAGAAGCAGTTATTAAACAAGTCCTAAACTTGGATTCCAGTGCCATCCTTACTCCTATATACCCTCGCATACCGCAAGATAAATCTTTTGCTCCAGACTAAGGCTAGAGCACACAGTGCTTCAAATTTACGTAACATTGGGAGGTGGTGAAAATCGTTAGCATTATCTAGGGGGGGAAAAAGCGGCGGGAGGGTCATCCACCACTACACCAGCGCTGCCAGTTGAGTTGTTCAAGAGAAATTGGGTGTCAGCATATGTGATTTGCAGGCCACCATATGAAGATAGATTTTGCACTTTACAAATTGTGAATGTATTTTGGTTTAATACCGAGCGAGGTGGTGATGCACTCTCTGACTTGGATTTCTCGTGCTTTCTCCATATCACTTGCCGAACGCTGGGGTTCTCAGTTTCACACCATGATTTCCATCCCGTCGCTTTCTTCATCCAGTTTCATTATCAACTTTTAGGTGTATCTTCACGCTCGTGGTGTAAGACTGGTGGACAGATGACACCCATCGTACATGTTGTTTTTCGACGCTGGGTGGGGATGTGGTCGCTGTCCTGACGTAAGGGGGACGCTTGTCGACAACGCACTCGGATGCTGATGGCTGCGCAGCGGAGATGAAGAGCTCTCAGCACTTGTTAGAGACTTCTCCGTGTCTCTGTGTTCTCCTGCGGTTCCGTCACTTCATCTCTTCCTCCTGGGGTTGTTAGATCCCCCCCCCCCACCTCTGTTGTCTACTACTCTCAACTCTTTATCTTCCTTTTATACCCTTTATACGATATTGCTACCACATCTTTCTTCTTAGGTCTTTGACTGATATACTGCTAAATCTTTGCACAACTTTTCTAACGATAGTATTCCTTAATTATGAATTATATTGTATTAAACTTCTTCATTTATTTGCATCTGTACTTCTTTCGAGAATTTTCATCACAAACACAACAAAGAATATGAAAATTGGTACAACTATATACACCATATTGGATGTGCAGAAGGAATTTTCACTCTGCAATTAATACACTTAGTATATCTATTGTTTAAATAATTGCATATGTTTGCTGTAACAACGAAAAACCTATGGTTTCAGTTGTACAACTGTTTTGGGGTGCTTTTAGAAGTGAAAATGTAATATGGAACTAAAGGATACATACCTGATGGCCCCTTTTGGCCAGCTCTACCATTAGCACTCTGTTGAAGATGTAGTGGCTTGGTGAAAGTAGGTTCAAAAGGGCCAAAATATTAGCCCCCTCCGCCAGAGCGCTCTGCAGAATCAGCAGTTTCAGAAGCACCAACATCTTGCTAGATCCCTATGAAAAGTGTAAAGTTAAGATTATACTAATTATATAGGTTGCCCCAAAAGTAGACCGACAAACTTTGGGAGCTGATAAATGGTTTTATTTTAAACATTTTTATTAAGAAAAAGTTCTTTGCTGCGGTGCTTCGTTTAAGAGATAGACGAGTTAATGCCAACGAGTTAATGTGAACCATTAAGGTTAACACAAAAAGTGCATCGGCGTGTTATATCCCGGCGTACTCTCGCAAAGACACTAGCCATTTCTTTGATTTCGCCAGCTGCACAGGTCATTCGTGCCACAAGGACCTCTTCAGATTCAACAGTTGTTTCATACACTACAGTCTTCGTGTGCCCCTACAAAAAGAAATCAAGTGCAGTAAGGTCAGGGAAGCGTGCCGGCCAGCCAATGGGCCCACCTCTGCCTATCCAGTGATTGCATATGTTGCCGTAAGATGACGTACATCATCACCAAAGTGAATTGGAGCTCCGTCATGTTGAAACCACGTGTTTTGTCTTTTATGGAGGGAAATTGTTTCCATTAGATCAGACAAAACTTGTTGCCGAAGTATTAAGTAATTTTAAGCTTTGAGTCGGGCTGTTAAAATTTATGGTCCTACTAAGAAGTTCTCCATAATACCGGTCCACACATTAACACTAAATATCAGTTTATGTGATCCCGGAAATGTAGCATGGGGATTTTCGAAGGCCCATACATGTGAATTCCAACAGTTAAATTAGCTGAAAATAGCTTCATCTGTGTTCATGGCATGCAATGCAAACAGTACATCGTTTTCAAATCTGTCCAGATATCACTGACAAAATTGCCATCGCAGAAAATAGTATTCAAGCCTCATTGCGTGAACCTTTTCAAAGAGAAAATGATACATTTTCTGCAGAATTCTTCCCACATTGCTACGACTTAAGTGCCATTGTCGAGCGGTGGCGCAAGTACTAGCTACAGGATTGTTCTCCATGCACTCAACACATCTTCGTTCTCAAAGTCCGTACAGAACGTGCCCGTCCTTGACCTTCTGCTCGTCTATCCAAGGAGAAATGGCTGATGTCTTTGCGAGAGTACGGAAGAATATTGCAGGTTTATGTATTCTTTGTGTTAATTGCAAAGGGCGTGCGTTCAAACATTTGCTTTGACATTAACTCGTCAAGCGCTTAAATGAAGCGCCGCAGAGGAAAAGAATCCTTAACAAAATGTGTTTAAAATAATTTTATCTATCAGCTCCCAAAGTTTGTTGGTCTAATTTTGGAACAATATAATGGTTCTCCCTTTCAGCCTTTTGCTACTGAAAAAGGGTTACTTTAATAATGAAGTGTTATTCTTAAATGCAACTACACATAAGAATGAAAAATTGCTGATTGCAGTTCTAGTTGAGTCTTAAGGACCATTGACAGTAAATCCGCAGGCATTAACATTACTTAAGATGTAAGGAGATACCATTCACAACGTCATCTTCCCCCCAGGGGCCTACTTTGGTAGGTACGGGTTTGGCGCACCCGCGGTCCCGAGCCAACAGTCTCCCTCGTCGTGTGGGCTCCTCTTCGTGGTTGAGGGAGACGGTCAACAGGTCCACCCACGTGTAGGCCGTGCGTGGAGACCCATGTCGGTGGAAAGGTGAAAAAAAAAAGGTGAAATAGGTGAACGAAATTTTTAGTAGGTTTTGATAGATTTTTTTATGTACGTGTATTTTTAATAGGTTTTGTTACACTTGTATAGTTTTTAGAAAGTTTTATATCTGGATTTTGCCATGACTAGTTTCCTAAAGAGCGCTGATGACCGCCGTAGTTGAGCGCCCTTATATATCATCATCATCATCATCACTGTCATCTTATGGTATCAACATTCTTCACTATTTACTAGACCAAAAATCCAAAATAAGTCGCAACGCATCAAGATATGTGTTTTTTGAAATACGCAAATACAAATGAATTTTTTAAAGTATTGACACCTTCTTGGCCTTTTGTGTCTCCTGACTGTTAGACAAGTTATATAGACGTTCCTTAAACTCTTACTATTTTTTCTCAATGAGGTTTTGTCTAAATAGCGATGCGGTAGCCCGAATGTGACACGGAAGTCACTCAGCTTTATTAATGAGGAATCGTAGGTAATATAATGTTTTACTTTATAATGTCCTGAAAGTTTTAGTGAACTCTTTAAATGCCTTGTGTAATAGTTTTTAAGTGTCTCTAATGAAACGCAAAGCTATTGGACAAGTGAAGCAATCAGCGCTGCCTATGCCAGAATTTCGTCGCGTAGGAATCCTTTTACATGCAAGGAAATCTACTGCTAGTCACGTTTAAGCACACTTTTGTAAAAGCTATCGGTCAGCGCTAAATTTGAACCCACGACCTTCCGGTCACTATGCCAATGCCTAACTAAATGAACCACCCAGATCGACATTAAATGTAACTATTTGATATTCTTTTTTCCTTGGATTTATTACTTATAACCTCAAAATTATGGTATCAATCTCAGCTCCTGCGTTCAATAATACAACGGTAAAATATGTAATAGTACAGAATCTTCAAAATGATGAAATGTTCCCTGCTATATATTAAAATAGTTAAGCAGACGAACATTGTAATTTGCAATATAAAAATCGTATACCATACAACAGTTTCTCCGAATTTACAAGATAGACGTTCCTTTGTCTGGCGACAGCCACGTGTTAAAATGATGGCGCTTATTGTAGATATTTGTTTGTTTTTCTCCCAGCTAATCGACCAGCGTGGCCGCTGTGTAAATTAACACCTGCTTTCATCACTTGTAAGTGTCCTTGAAAGACACCACCCGAAGGCTGAAAACATTTATGGTAGTCAGCTAATAACCCTTTGCGAAGTGCGTAACCGTTCTGATAGCATACAAAATTAAATGTGTAATAAAAATCTTTCAATGTACTTTCAAGTGGATTTACTTAAAAGCCGCACGTAGGTTTGATATCATAAAAGCGTTAAAATAAAAAGAGAAGCTGCAATTGATTGAAATTCTTGATTTTGTTACACTGGATTGGTCAGTGATCCATATTTGATTCTTCTACTACAACTATCATTGAAAATGTTAACAGCTTGTTGTTTATTATGCTTTTGAGAAGCGAGTAATTGACACTTTAATGACCAAAAAAGTAACTAAACATGGATGTACTATATTAGAAAGTACAACATAAACAGCTTCTTTTCAACCTACGAGTATTTACATCTTAACTTGCCAAAATTGTTACAATAAAGCATCACAATTCCTAAACAACTTAGAATTCGAAACGTGGATTATTTTAGGCAGCGTTTGGTACTTACAATACTGGGCAGTTGGCAGCACTAGCTGAACATTCAAAATATTTAAAACATGAAGCCTGCACTCAGGTTTCTTTAGTTTTACTTCTTGAGCAACAAAATATACTATTGCTACAAACCTAAGACAAACACTGGCATAGGCTCGTCTAGCTGCAACATAGAACAGTTTTCCCCGAGTTGATTTGTACACAAGAGACGGAAGACTGACAGGTTCCGCTTTTAAAAGCTAGGGGCAACCTCACCCAATCTAATCTCCCAACAGGAATTCGGCCTTGAAAAGTGATGTAACTTCTCCCACTCTAATCTCCGGACCTTAAATTGATTTTGGGCAATGATTTGCACTTTCAATTTGTTTCTTTTATCTACTTTGTCGTTCCTTGTGTAAATTAAGTAAAGCATAGTTCTCGTCATCTCGCTTCTGCTCAAACGCCAAGTGTCTCCAGGGTCGTTATATTTTAATTCTGATAAAACATTGTTCATTCATTTTTCTTTTTAATAATACATCGAATCTTGCCAAATTTGCTAGCTCTTGAGTCATGTGCATTATACGAGGATGGTCTGAAAAGTTTCCGACCTAATAAAGATACAAGATATTTTTTTTTTTTTTTTTTTTTTTTAACATAGTCTCCTTGTAACTCTACACACTTCTCCCAGCGATGCTTCTGTAACCCGTCCAAATAGTACTCGATGTTTTTCTCTGCAAAATAATTGTTCATGGAGGTGCTTGTCTCTTCATTTGACGAAAATCTCTGTCCTCCGAGCGCAATTTGCAGATAAGGGAACAAAAAGAAGTCGCTTGGTGCTAGATGTGGTGAGTAAGGCGGATGGTCAAGCAGTTCAAACCGTAATTCCTGGATTTTCGCCATTGCAACTGCTGAGGTGTGAGACCGTGCGTTGTCTTGGTGAAAGACGATTTTCTTTCTCTGCAAATGTGGCATACTTCCCACAAGTTCTGCCTTCAGCTTGTCAAGTAATGATGCGTAGTATGCTCCTGTAACGGTTTTTCCTTTTTGAAGACAGCCAATTAAAATAACCACATGACTATCCCCCCCAAAAAAGCAGTCGCCATCATTTTGCGAGCCCAAAAAAGTTTTTTTTTTTTTTTCAGCCGGTTCTCACTTTGCAGTCCACTGTTTGGAGTGTATTTTTGTTTCGGGCGTATAATAGTGTATCCAAGTATCATCTATAGTAATTAATCGACGCCAACACTCGGATTTATTGCGCCTAAACTGCGCCAACAGAGCGTTGGAAATGTTCATTCGAACACGTTTTTGGTCTAACGTGAGCAAACGCGGCACGCAACGCGCGGACAGCTTTCTCGTGTCTAAATGTTGATTTAATATGTGACAAACACGTTCTTTTGACATGTTCACAGCCTCTGCTATCTCTCTCACTTCAATTTGGCGGTCGTCTAGCACCATTTGGTGAACTTTGGCGATGTTTTCGTAGGTAGTTGCAGGTTTTGGACGTCCAGAAGGTTCATCGTCTCCCAAGCTCTTACGGTCACGTTTAAATTCAGCTGCCAAAATTTCACTGTGGTAAATGATGGTGCAGAGTCCCCATACACAGAATCCAACCCATCTTTGATTTGCGTAGGCGTATTGCCTTTGAAAAATAAATATTTAATGATAGCTAGATACTCAATTTTGTCCGTTTTCATAAAAACACATCAACTCACTCAAACGACTGTTACGTAACAACTGATCGCCCTAAGTGGCTGAAATTTTGGTGAGTAACTGTCAACAGATGAACAACGAAATTCACTAGCATTTATTAATGAGTGCTGCCATCTTCTTATTGAGGTCGGAACTTTTCAGACCATCCTTGTAAGTGATCAAAATTAAGAAAATAAGGAGAGGAGAAGGCTTCATTTTTGAAATAAACGTGCTATTTGCACACACCTGTAAGCGTCCATTAAAGGTCTTGTCAGGGACAGACTGTCATTTAGGGCCAGAGGGAGCAGGTCCCATCGATAATATCATGGCACTTATATGCGTCCTTTAATTTGAAGAAAAAAAGTATTTTATATTTTCTTGAATTGTAATAATCATTGTAAACAATAGTTTGTGGTACCAAAATTCCTAATGGTTACCGAAGTGCTATACATGACAACCTCGCAACCACGCAGATTAATTTTGAGGTCACTGTTACTAAATTCCTCCAGTTACGCATAATTCTGTTACCATGTTTTTAAATTATATTTTTCCCGGACCTGCAAATATTTAATATAAATGTAAATTACGTATACCTAACTGGGTTATGTCTAAAACAAGTTCAACTGTATATGTATTTTGACTGGATAAGAAGTAAAAATGAAATGATTTACCTAAGCTGTTCTGATTTTATTATTGCTCATGCAATTACTGTTCTAATATTCTTCTTAGCATCTTCTGAGTGCTGTCCAGTAAATTTATGGATTTACCAGCATAAACTATGCTACGCTGTTATTTAAGTTAATTGATGGAAATTAATCATTTCTTCACATTACTCCTATATAGGCTAAGGTTTTGGACAGATAGAGTCAACTTGAAAAATTCAGTGCCATGGCCAGAATGAACTCTATCTATCCAAAACCTTAGCCTATATAGGGCTAGTGTGAAGAAATTATTAATTTCCATCAATTAACTTAAATAATAAGAGTTAAATGATGAAGCTTGGGACTCAAGCACTTACAATAATAAGTCACCACAAATGGTGTATCTCGGATGCGAGAGCCCCTAGTGGTTTACGGGGAAATATATGAGTCAATTGGAGAATTTAATGTCAGGATGGCACTTGGCCATGGTAGCTCAATGGGTAAGAGCGACTGGATGAAAACCAGTAGATCCGTGGTTCAAATCCTGGCCATGGCATTGAAGTTTTGATGTTGACCGTATCTATGCTACTCTGTGTTTATACATACCAAACTGGAGTAGATATACCACAATAGATTGGTCACATATCTGTACCCAGATCCATGACGTCATATTAAGGTGATATTGTTTTATGTATGTGCAATTGTGATATTTAAACATAGAAGCGAAATGTGTCTCTCTTTTATACACATCGCCCACTGTATAAACTATGCTTTTTTGGACAAGGGTCTCTTTTTGGCAAATAATAATCAGTCTCCCATTCCATACAATATAATGTGCATTGTTATCATTGTAAAAGGCAATATACTTTACTATGAAGAAAAGAATTGGCAAGGTTTAAGATAACTGGATTAGAATGCATGTGAATTAAAGGTTTTTATTACATGATAGATTATTAACATAATTTAAAAAGCTTAAAAGAAGTAAATTTGAGTATTACAGAGATGTGCAGATCATTAAAGTTATAAACAAAGCTTTGGTAATAGTTTCCTACTTATAAGGGCAATCAGCGATAATTAGTCAGTCCACACACAAATAGTGTATAGGTAAACTTAGAACGTTAGAATCATTACTGAAAAATTCAAAGTCATAGCCAGGATTTGAACCATATATCTCTTGCTCAATGTCCAGCTACTGTACCATGGCAAACGCCATGGTAGATCCCTGGTTCAATTTCTGGCTATGGCATTAAACTTCTAAGTTTTGATTCTAAACTTTTTAATATGCTGGTGTTTAGTACCATTTGGGTATTCATGTGCAGGTTCATAAATTAACTCCTGCACTTCACCATTTGATCTGTCTGAGTTCTTCCCAAATATCACTCCTCCAAGTCCAGTAAGTGGAGGTAAGACCACAAATGTATCACAAGAAACAGGCTCCATTGTTCTCATCTGCCAAAAAATGTAACTGTCAAACTACTAGTCTTTTACTCTAGCCTGTAATTATTCTTTGCAACCATGCAAGTTGGAATATTTATTTATTTATTTATTTATTTATTTATTTATTTATTTATTTATTTATTTATTTATTTATTTATTTATTTATTTATTTATTTATTTATTTATTTATTTATTTATTTATTTATTTATTTATTTAGCATTTAATTTCTGTACAGAAATATTTGCTTTTTCAAGATACAGTACAAACAATACAAACTAGAAATTCAGAAAATACAGAATTAATTCTACATGCAATAATCAGATTAAATTGTATCAATGTCAACAAATACAGAAAACTTACATGAATTGTCAACCATTAGTATCATAAAATTATTCTTATGTAATCATTTACTCTACTTAATCTGGTACCTAAAATATTCAAAGAACTCTTGAGTACTATAGAAGCACTGATTTATTAAAAATGATTTCACATCTCTTCTGAATCTTTTCTTATCATTGTTTTCGATTTTCTTTAAGATTAAGTTATACATGTGAACCCCTTTATGAAGTACTGAGTTAAGTTTTTTATTTGATCTTGATCCCAGTATATGTAATTTAGCACCATTCCTAGTATAATGTTCATGAATAGTGTTAACACTATCAAGATGTGAATGCACTGATTTAGTGAGGTAGACAGTCACATTTCAATAGAAGTGATCTGCAATTCTGCCTTCCCAAACACATAGCAATACACAGATAGAAAACTGGAATTAGCTGAAGTAATACTGTATGATGTTTACAATGAATATCCAGCTAATTGTGGAAATACATGGATCCTGAACAACTTGTTCATTACTTTAACTACCAATTACCTATAGGCAAATGAATTATTATATTGCAAAAATAGATCCAAAGGCCAGTCATTTTTTTAAGAAGGTTTACAGTAACGAACAGCGAAAAGGGAAAGTTGAATGAGTACTAAGGTTTATGCCTGTTAACAAAATGGAGATATCATCTGCATACAAAACTATTGCACCTAACCAGTATGCACTTTGTCACAGCAAAGAAAATCTTAAGTAATGAGGCGCAGGGAGAAATTGCTGATTAGACATGGTTCCACTACCTGCCTGACGCTTGGGTCAGTTTAGTTGCAGCCCTATCAAAAAATACTCTGAGGCCTTCTTGTGTGAATAATACCTCTTCAGTTTTAGTTTACTGAGTGAATTCCTTTTGTGTAGGGCACATGTTTTTTGAACAGTTTTACTCCTTCAGTAGCATGTGTTCTTTTCTCACATACATTCACTGTCCTTGTCACACTGTTTTGAAACAGATAAGGGTAGCACAATCGTCTCAGGGACTTTTTTCCAATAGTAAATAGTAGTGAAACCGATACACCTGAATGAGGTATCTCCATAATTAATATTTGAATTTGTTATCGTTGATCAACTTACATGTTGCTTTTGTGCAGCTTTTGGTTTAGGTCTCGTGAATATGAGAAAAAAAGGGCACCCCATCTCATGTTTGTGGCAGTAGCTGATGAACACATGGTACATGGCAAACCTCTTTCAAGTGCTGGCCAAGTTTAGACTTTTACCCATTGTAGGTATGAATGCATACCTGACCGCAAACCAAAATGGAAACATTCAGCTCTGAAATCCTACTCTGTAGCCAGACTGTGCAGATAATGTATTCAGTAATGTCAAATTATCTCCTTTATTTCCAAGGTACATGAAATTGTTATGGGACTTTATTATTTGTTACATTTGGATCTCCCAATTCGCAAAATCTGCACATTCATACCTTAACACCCTGTATAGAAATAAGCAATAGTTGGTGTAGAAAATCATGCAACAGAATTTTTTATCCTGGATTTCCAATTTAAAACACTTTATGGAATTATGTGAGCAGGTAGAAGTGCTTAGTAACCACTTTTACACAGTCAAAATACTGCAGTCCTTCAAAATACTTTCAGTGGGCAGATGAGACCTCCTAAATCTCTAAAATAATGTTCACTCATTGAAAGCACAGTTTTATTATGAAAATTCAAATTGTGTATGGAATAAATGTTCAGTCATTGTGGATTACAAGATACATATGACTATACATATAAGTAAGTTATTACAATATAAAAATTATTTGTGGTTGGTTTATTGACACTCGTCACTTACTTTTTCATATATTTATGAGAGACTAGTTTCAAAGGCCCTGGCCTCCATCTTCAATCTCTTCCCAACTGGCATCTGTTGTTATCTGCTCTCTCTGGTGGTGGAACTATGAACTTTTTTGTCAAATTATCTACTGGCGGGATTTCAAAGTTCATTACGCGATCCTTATTTTTCCAGATGAATATGTTGCTCAAGTTGCTCAATGGAGTTAAAGTGTGGAACAAGGAACATGGATACCACCAAACATATTCATCTGGAAAAATAAGGATCGCGTAATGAACTTTGAAATCCCGCCAGTAGATAATTTGACAAAAAAGTTCATAGTTCCACCACCAGAGAGAGCAGATAACAACAGATGCCAGTTGGGAAGAGATTGAAAATGGAGGCCAGGGCCTTTGAAACTAGTCTCTCATAAATATATGAAAAAGTAAGTGACGAGTGTCAATAAACCAACCACAAATAATTTTTATATTAATTTTGACATCACTGTTACTAAATTCCTCCAAACACACATTAAGTTATATCGATATTTAACTGTATTGGAACACCACAGTGAAGCGAAAAATTATTAAATGTTAGATGAGTCGTATTTCTTACACATCTGCTTCACTTTCGTACCTATTTTGAGGACATGTTTCGTAGATGCAAACGAAGATTTGCGAAACATGTCCTCAAAATAGGTACGAAAGTGAAGCAGATGTGTAAGAAATACGACTCATCTAAAATTTAACACATTAAGTTATTACATTTCAATGTAAGAGACCAGAGCTCATGCAAAGAAAGATAACTGATGTACAGTGCTATTGTTGTGCAATTCTATGAGGTAAGGCTGGGAGACATTAGCCTTTGTTTAATCCTCTGATAAGCCTTGCAGTCTTGACATATTTCAAACATTGGAATGTCAAGATTAAGCAGTTTGGAAGAGGGCATAAATCATGTGAAAAGTATATTGGAATGGCCAAAAGGATAGACAATCAAAACTGTTTATTCAAAGTATTAAAATTGAAAAAAGTGTAGAGTCAGTGAAGCACAAGTTAAAATAAAAACAATTTGCCCTTGTCGAGACTTAGCTGAAGATGGGAGCAACAGCTCTTGAAATATGTCCTGTGAAAAACAGTGTAAGTGAAGCAATGTGTCAATATCTTTTTGATTCACTTTTATTTCAAACTGTTTAGGTTTATTATTAAATTACTATGTCCTTGTAGCTGTGAACAACAGAACTTAGTATCCTATTAAATTTTAGATGTGTCGCATTTTTTACACATCTGCTTCACTTTCGTACCTATTTTGAGGACATGTTTCGCAAATCTTCGTTTGCATCTACGGCTCTTGTGCGACTGACGCTAGATCCAGCGGTGTGGGTAATTCTGGGGTTGTTGCTGCCATCTGTTGATTTAGTGATGAACTGAAATGTGGGATTCTCTTCTAGCGGGATTTCAAAGTTCATTAGTTGGTTTTTATGTTTTTCTATGTATATCCTCTCCCATATGACGAGTTCACTATGTTTTTGTACGTATTTTAGTAATTCTGTGCTATCTTCAATTTCATGATTTTCAGACCAGAAATGAGCTGCTATTGCGGACTTATCAATATTTTTGTATCTTAAGTGCCTGAAGTGTTCTTTCTTTCTAGTGCCTATGTTCCTTTTTGTCCTTCCTATGTAAATTTTTTCACAGTCTTTACACTTAATTTTGTAAATGCCTGACTTTTCCTCTGGTTTTATCTTATCAGTATTATTACTGTGAAGTAGGTTTTTAATGTTGTAATTGTTTTTTGGTGCCAATGTTATATTGTATTTCTTGAATATTTTTTTTTTAGTATCCTAGTTTTGGGAAGTTAATGATTTTACTAGCTATCACCTGAATATTATATTAACAAAGTTCCTTCATATAATCTACAATCTATAAGTGGCAAATACCAAATGCTCTTGGACAGACTAAAGAACTAATAGATTCTAATATACAATGTGATGTGCTACATGATTATGATTCAACTTATACTGCACTAGCAAGTAAACATTCAGGTTATACCAAATCTTCATAATGTTAGAGGAGAACACAAAGGATTGCAAATGAAAGTTCCCAACAGCTAAAAACTCAAACAGATAATTACATCAAAAATGGTAGCTACAACCCTACACCCACAAACATGCAGTTTTGGACAGCTTAGCATATAGACTAGTCAACATCCCATTGAAAAAGAATGAATACAACAAAGAATACAACCACATGATTAACATAGCTGCAATTAATGGATAGAGTAAACAATTAATAGATAAGAAAATTTGGAAATTCAAGAAACAGAAACACATATTGGTTACCACAAAATTAACAGAATCAAAACCGAGACACAGTTCAGGAAATTCACATATCATCCCAGAATGCATCATAAATTCAACAAGATATTCAAGAAGTACAACATCACCCTAGCCCCAATAAATAAATTCAGTTTAAAAAGCTTATTATGAAACAACCTGAAAGACCAAGTACCTGAAAATAAGAAATCAGGTATATACAAAATCAACTGCTCAGATTGCAATAAGTTCTACATAGGAAACACCAAAAGAAGTTTACATATTAGATTACAGGAACATATGAGATGCATGAAATACAAACAAATAGAAAAATCAGCAATAGCTCACCATTTCTGGTCTACCAATCATGAAATTGTACCAAATATAAAACTATTAAAATCAGCCAGTAATGCAGCCGAACTCGATGTTTGGGAAAAGTTGCTAATTATAAAAAACAAACAGTTTACTTTAAATTTTGAATTGCCGCCTGAAAACTCTCTTTGGAAGTTCATCTCACAGACAACAGATGCCGCCACAGACAACCAGCTCACTTCAAGAAACCACAGATCCAACCAGTCGGATAACTGCTGAGGATGGAGACAAAACGTTCTCCGAAACATGTCCAAGTAAGGATAATTTAGGTGATGTTTGTTTTTGAATTACCGACTCATTACTTTCAAATGTTAAATACATCACTGTTTCTAACCTTTTGCTTCAAATAATATTAAAAAGGATGTTGTTGAGCAATTTTTTCTAAATTCATGTCGGCAGTCTGCTAATTTATTGAAATTTTCTAGATAGAATATCAGTAATTTTACAACCTTTTGAGAACTTAGAATGTAGGTAGAACTGATAGAAAATCAGGAACATTTTCAAAACTGTTGCAGTTTCATCCTCAGCTGATTAGTGACTCATCCAAAAGGTATGACTCAATTTTAGTCTTTAAACATGAAATTAGCTTCACTGTTAACAATGCTTTTATTTATAACTGTTCTAAAAGAACTGATAGAGATCAAAAAATTTTAAATTCACAGTTGAATAGGCTTTACATGTGCACATTTCATCCTGTCAAGAAAGATACCTGTGGCTAATGATTGATTTAAAGACAAGGTGTCAGCATAATATCGCTTATGCATAACTTTTCCTCCACTTTTTCTATTGATGGGGGAACTTTACGAATTTGGTACAACATCTACAAAATATCTGCTTAATTGTTCTGTGCACACTGTCACACACAGCACAATGGCATTCCCATTCAACATTCAAAATATTTGTTTATAAATAGTGATAGTACTCCTTAGTAGAAGCAGAACTTAACATTTCCGAGTTTTTCAAGATTCATACACTTGCTGATTGTTATAAAATCACCACTGGTAGGTATATTCGAAACACAAAATATGATTCTGCTTTCACGCTTCAGGATATAAAAGCTTGCAGCTGTATAGTAGTAACTATTCCGAGTTAATTTGGAAGATATTTTTTAAATATACCTTTTCGTTTTCTATTAAATAAGTAAACTTCCATATCTAAAACAAGCAGAAATTAGAGATTCTAAGGCCTCCTATCTCTTAGAAAGAGAATTTTTGTATCATGATAAAAAAAAAGTTTACTAAACTATGCTCATTGATAGCACTTAGAAAATCAAAGCCATTTTATTAAGTTTATGATAGACATACAGAATATACATAATAAACATGTTCAAACAATCTTTGCATTACTATATCGAGATTTAACTGTATTGGAACACCACAGTGAAGCGAAATAATTATTAATTTTTACATGAGTCGTATTTATTACACATCTGCTTCACTTTTGTGCCTATTTTGAGGACATGTTTTGCAAATCATCGTTTGCATCTTTGGCTCTTATGCGACTAAAGCTTGATCATATTTTTAAAACATGGTACAGATCCGTAGACAACATCTTTGCAATAGTGCCCTACAAACTAATAGATGATGCTTTGAAACTACTCAACCTGCAAGAACCCAGCATACAATTCACAGTGGAAACTGAAGAGCACTGTACTCTACCTTTTTTGGACCTTAAAATCACAAAAAGCAATGAAAAACTAGAATTTGGTATCCATACAAAAGCAACACACAGATAATTACATCAAAGCAAATAGTTTCAACCCAATTCCACACAAACATGCAACCATCAATAGTCTCACACACAGATTAGTAAATCTACCCCTCAGCCAGCAAGAATATCAAAACGAATACCATCAAATCTTAAAAACTGCAATTAAAAATGGATATGGAAAAAACCTTGTAGATAAAAAACTAAAATCATTCAAACTTCAAAAGAGATTAAAACAAATCACAGCTCTCACACCAATAAAACAAGAAATTAGATTTGCTAAATTTACTTACCACCCCTGGGCCACAAAAAAGTTCCAAAAAATATTCAAGAAATACAATATAACATTGGCACCAAAAAACAATTACAACATTAAAAACCTAATGTAATAAATAAATATGACTCATCTAAAAATTAATAATTAAAAACCTACTTCACAGTAATAATACTGATAAGATAAAACCAGAGGAAAAGTCAGGCATTTACAAGATTAAGTGTAAAGACAGTGAAAACATTTACATAGGGAGGACAAAAAGAAACATAGGCACTAGAAAGGAAGAACACTTCAGGCACTTAAGATACAAAAATATTGATAAGTCCGCAATAGCAGCTCATTTCTGGTCTGAAAATCATGAAATTGAAGAATAGCACTGAATTACTAAAATATGTACAAAAGCATAGTGAACTCGTCATATGGCAGAGAATATACATAGAAAAACATAAAAACCAACTAATGAACTTTGAAATCCCACCAGAAGAGAATCCCACACTTAAGTTCATCACTAAATCCACAGATGGCAGCAACAACTCCAGAATTACCCACACCACTGGATCAAGCTTTAGTCGCATAAGAACCGAAGATGCAAACGATGATTTGCAAAACATGTCCTCAAAATAGGTACGAAAGTGAAGCAGATGTGTAATAAATACGACTCATCTAAAAATTAATAATTTGCATTACTAGTTTGGATGAATAACGATGTCAATATGCATAATAGACTCTAAAAGCATAAAACACATTTTTTAAAACTGATATGTATTTGTTACCTGTTTGCATGTTCCTTCGAGAATGCCCAACTGTTAAAAGTTGATAACACACCTATAGTTCCAATTAGAGAAAAGCTATCTATATGACACCTTATATTTACCTACTGGAATAGAAGATTCTAATGGAAAATAACTGAAGGAATAAAATCATTGCCCTTATTATTGAGGACTTAATGAAACCATCAGACAACATAATTTAACTATCATAATGTTAAGTTAATTGGGAGTCGATTAATAACACAAAACAACACTCACTTTTAAATTTTACCGGAACCGGTTTCTGAGGCCTTCCCTCTATCTTCAGCCGGACATCAACTAGTTCTCATTGGTGTAGCTGGCAATATTTTGTCTTCGGTCTCCTCTGGTGGCGGTTCGAGGAACTTGCTGAACAAATCTTTCTGGGGGATGTCGAAATTGAATACTTTGTTCCTATTTTAGTTAGTTAGTTAGTTTTTATTCATCCTTTTGATCATATTACATGATATAGGACACGTCAAGTACTTATAACTAAAAATTATACAATATACATATATACAACACAAGTTTGGAATGAAAATTCAACTGTATGTACAGTATAATGATAATGATGATGATAATGATGATAGTAATAATAATAATAATAATAATAATAATAATAATAATAATAATAATAATAATAATAATAATAATAATAATAATAATAATAATAATAATAATAATAATAATAATAATAATAATAATAATAATAATAATAATAATAATAATAATAATAATAATAATAATAATAATAATAATAATAATAATAATAATAATAATAATAATAATAATAATAATAATAATAATAATAATAATAATAATAATAATAATCATAATAATAATCATAATAATCATAATAATAATCATAATAATAATCATAATAATAATCATAATAATAATAATAATAATAATAATAATAATAATAATAATAATAATAATAATAATAATAATAATAATAATAATAATAATAATAATAATAATAATAATAATAATAATAATAATAATAATAATAATAATAATAATAATAATAATAATAATAATAATAATAATAATAATAATAATAATAATAATAATAATAATAATAATAATAATAATAATAATAATAATAATAATAATAATAATAATAATAATAATAATAATAATAATAATAATAATAATAATAATAATAATAATAATAATAATAATAATAATAATAATAATAATAATAATAATAATAATAATAATAATAATAATAATAATAATAATAATAATAATAATAATAATAATAATAATAATAATAATAATAATAATAATAATAATAATAATAATAATAATAATAATAATAATAATAATAATAATAATAATAATAATAATAATAATAATAATAATAATAATAATAATAATAATAATAATAATAATAATATTTTTTGAAATAAAGATTTGTTCCCATGTGGACAGTTCTTCTTTTCCTGTTGTATGTTTTAGTAATTTTGGTTCTGGATTTATGTTGTGGTTTTTTTCCCAAAAATGCGTGGCAACTGCTGACTTTTCTAATTGTTTGTATTTTATGTTCCTAAAGTGTTCCTTTGCTATTGTTTCTACATTTCTTTTGGTTTTTCCAATATAAATTTGACTACAGTCACAGCATTCAATTTGATATATACCAGATTTTTTGTTAGATGGAATGGCATCTTTGATGTTTGAGCAAATTAGGTTTTTTAAGGAGTAATGGTTCACTGGAGCTAGTTGAAGTTTTGTTTTTTGAAGACCTTTTTGAATTTATCAAAGGCCCATGGATGGTAAGTGAATTTTTTGAAGATCATTTTAGTTTCTGTAGCTGAGAGGGTTGTGGTTTCCTTTAGTAGTTTCTTCTTTTTTGCTAAGTTCACTTTTTTGTCTACTAGTGATTTGGGAAAGTCATTTTTCTGTGCTATTTCAATAATTTTGTTGTATTCTATTTTGTATTCTTCTGCTGTGAGAGGGATGTTGACCAGTCTGTGTGCTAAACTATTAAAGATTGCCTGTTTGTGGGATCTTGGATTGTAGCCATTAGCTTTTATGTAGTTGTCTGTCTGTGTTGGTTTTCTGTAAATGCCAAAGTTTATTCTATTTTTATTTCTGATTATTTTTAGATCTAAAAATTGTAAATACTCGTCTTTTTCAACTTCTACAGTGAACTTGATGCTTTTTTCTTGAATATTTAAAAGTTTTAGTGCATCACTGATGTGTTTTTTTGGCACTATGGCAAATATGTCATCTACATATCTTTGCCAGAGTTTGAACATCCATGGGAAACCTTTAGTGATCCTTATTTCTAGTGCACTCATGTACAGATCGGCCAGGAAGGGTGATAAGGGGTTGCCCATTGCTAAACCAGAAGTTTGATGGAAATATTTTGTTTGAAACTGGAAGAAATTCTGTTCTATGCATAATTTGGTAAGTTCGATGTAATCTGAAATTTCAAGTGATGACATTCCAAGTGATTTGAGCCATTTTTCTATCAATGTTGGGAGTTGTTTAACTGGTATGCTGGGAAACAGTGATTTGACGTCAAATGAGACTAGTGTGTCTTCTTCATTTAGTTCAGTATCCTTAATGTGTTCTATAAGTTCATAGGTGTTTTAGATGCTTAGGCTATCGAATTTTGGAAATGAGTTGAATTTGTTTGTTAGCCATTTTGCAAGTTTGTATGTTGGTGAATTTATACTGCTAACTATAGGTCTCATTGTTATGAATGGTTTGTGTATTTTGGGTAAGCCATAAAGTCTAGGTAAGGTTGGGTTATCTGGTTTAACTGCATATTTGTTTGATATTATACTTGATTTTGCTATTGTTTTTTCAAATGATTTTATGCAAGCTGTTAATGGATTTTTGGTAATGGTTTCATATTCACTGTTAGTTAGCATTTCTTCCATTTTTTCAAGGTAATCAGATTTATCCATTATGACTATTTTGTTACCTTTGTCTGTCTTGGTGTATATGACGTTTTTTTGTTTCAATGAATGGATAATATTTTGTTTGCTCTTCTGAACGGATCTGGTTTTTATTTCTTCCAAAATATTTTCACATTGGCTTTTAAGTGGATTTTGTTTTGATACTGGTAGACACTGTGCCGAAATGTTTATATCTGCAATGTAGTCCTCAATTTCGTTTGAAACTTACTTGCGTAAGTAAGTTTCAAACGAAATTGATGACTACATTGCAGATATAAACATTTCGGCACAGTGTCTACCAGTATCAAAACAAAATCCACTTAAAAGCCAATGTGAAAATATTTTGGAAGAAATAAAAACCAGATCCGTTCAGAAGAGCAAACAAAATATTATCCATTCATTGAAACAAAAAAACGTCATATACACCAAGACAGACAAAGGTAACAAAATAGTCATAATGGATAAATCTGATTACCTTGAAAAAATGGAAGAAATGCTAACTAACAGTGAATATGAAACCATTAACAAAAATCCATTAACAGCTTGCATAAAATCATTTGAAAAAACAATAGCAAAATCAAGTATAATATCAAACAAATATGCAGTTAAACCAGATAACCCAAACTTACCTAGACTTTATGGCTTACCCAAAATACACAAACCATCCATAACAATGAGACCTATAGTTAGCAGTATAAATTCACCAACATACAAACTTGCAAAATGGCTAACAAACAAATTCAACTCATTTCCAAAATTCGATAGCCTAAGCATCAAAAACACCTATGAACTTATAGAACACATTAAGGATACTGAACTAAATGAAGAAGACACACTAGTCTCATTTGACGTCAAATCACTGTTTCCCAGCATACCAGTTAAACAACTCCCAACATTGATAGAAAAATGGCTCAAATCACTTGGAATGTCATCACTTGAAATTTCAGATTACATCGAACTTACCAAATTATGCATAGAACAGAATTTCTTCCAGTTTCAAACAAAATATTTCCATCAAACTTCTGGTTTAGCAATGGGCAACCCCTTATCACCCTTCCTGGCCGATCTGTACATGAGTGCACTAGAAATAAGGATCACTAAAGGTTTCCCATGGATGTTCAAACTCTGGCAAAGATATGTAGATGACATATTTGCCATAGTGCCAAAAGAAACACATCAGTGATGCACTAAAACTTTTAAATATTCAAGAAAAAAGCATCAAGTTCACTGTAGAAGTTGAAAAAGACGAGTATTTACCATTTTTAGATCTAAAAATAATCAGAAATAAAAATAGAATAAACTTTGGCATTTACAGAAAACCAACACAGACAGACAACTACATAAAAGCTAATGGCTACAATCCAAGATCCCACAAACAGGCAATCTTTAATAGTTTAGCACACAGACTGGTCAACATCCCTCTCACAGCAGAAGAATACAAAATAGAATACAACAAAATTATTGAAATAGCACAGAAAAATGACTTTCCCAAATCACTAGTAGACAAAAAAGTGAACTTAGCAAAAAAGAAGAAACTACTAAAGGAAACCACAACCCTCTCAGCTACAGAAACTAAAATGATCTTCAAAAAATTCACTTACCATCCATGGGCCTTTGATAAATTCAAAAAGGTCTTCAAAAAACAAAACATTCAACTAGCTCCAGTGAACCATTACTCCTTAAAAAACCTAATTTGCTCAAACATCAAAGATGCCATTCCATCTAACAAAAAATCTGGTATATATCAAATTGAATGCTGTGACTGTAGTCAAATTTATATTGGAAAAACCAAAAGAAATTTAGAAACAAGAGCAAAGGAACACTTTAGGAACATAAAATACAAACAATTAGAAAAATCAGCAGTTGCCACGCATTTTTGGGAAAAAAAACCACAACATAAATCCAGAACCAAAATTACTAAAACATACAACAGGAAAAGAAGAACTGTCCACATGGGAACAAATCTTTATTTCAAAAAATAGGAACAAAGTATTCAATTTCGACATCCCCCAGAAAGATTTGTTCAGCAAGTTCCTCGAACCGCCACCAGAGGAGACCGAAGACAAAATATTGCCAGCTACACCAATGAGAACTAGTTGATGTCCGGCTGAAGATAGAGGGAAGGCCTCAGAAACCGGTTCCGGTAAAATTTAAAAGTGAGTGTTGTTTTGTGTTATTAATCGACTCCCAATTAACTTAATTTATACAACAACACTGTTTTCAACACTTCCATGAAAGGATTTATCATAATGTTTCCGATTAAATTCTTATATTTCCAAAATTGCAGTAGGATGAACATTTAAGGAGTTAATCAGTTTTTATTACTATTATTTGTCTACAGCCATCATCATTGAAGATGCCTCGCCTTTGGGATTCCATTTGATGTAAAGTATCACATCTAAAAATCATATGTGTGACTGTCAGTCGTGAGGTATAACTTTCAAACCAAAAGAAGAAAATAATAGACAATAATGACTCAAAGAACTAAAGCTACACTTTAGTGCTCTTTCTAGTGTACAGTCACATGTAGCCCTTCTTGCAATGCAAGACTGGTCAGATTAAAAGCAGACATATTCCTGCTTCTGCTCTCTACTCAGACGTTCTAATTTTTCCTATAGCTGGCCCACACCGTGTGAACAACATGCAGAAAGTGTGCAATTCACATACTTCTGCTAATAACATAAAACTTCACAAAAATTTCCTGTTTGTCATCAGTATATACCAATTTACCTAAATTACTATTGCTATTGAAATATACTTGCAGTTGTACTTAAAAGCGTCACATAAAATAAAAGAAAAATAAACTTTCTTTCACATGCTATAGAGGTTTCACATGCTTACTAGCTACCAAAGAGTTGTGATTGCTTCTGGAAACCTACGAAGCATGGTATTCAAGTTTACGAATATGTGAATACAGAAACACTTAGTATTGAATGAGCTCACAGAACCGTGACTCGAGCTTAAACAGCTGTCAAATTGTCTGCAACACCACAGATGTTCACAAATTAATTTTGAAAATCTATCCAGAGCAAATAAAATATTGTTTGTTGAATTTTTTGTTTTTCTTCATTCTTTCCTGAAATGTTTGGAGAAACTCCAGCACTTCATTGCATGCTTTGCTACTAGTCACTGTTCTCTATCAACTTGATCAGGTCACTATATCTCGTAACAAAATCTGATGTTCACCATAAATTTCTCATAATTTAGGTCAATGCCTACTTAATCGGAAGTAGTGCAGCTATTTCATCATCTCCATTTAAGTATTTCATTGGCTTTATTCAACAGTTCAAAGAATGGCTGCTGCATTTGTACTTAAAAAAACATTATCTAATTTCACAGCAACTGACTTTTGTAGAATACAAGTATATTGTATTGTTAAATTTTTAATAATTTTTCGCTTCACTGTGGTGTTCCAATACAGTTGAATCTCGATATATTGTATTGTATTTATTTCATCCTTTGTAACATAATACATATGTTATAGAACACGTCAGTTCAAGATACAAAGATAAATATAAAAGGTTACATAAGACTAACAACTGTAACAGATACAGGATCCAACAAAAGTCTAAAGTAGAAAAAGCAAATAAATGTAAACTATATAAAGACCATAGAGAAATGCTATAAAAAGTAATTGTTCACCAATGTGAAGTTTACTCTTCTTCATGATTTAATTCAATTTAATTGAATTCAATTTATTTTGTCCTTTTGATTGATATCAGACACGTCAAGGTATAAAAATTACATTAATGGCTATTGTCATTATTTACAATCACTTAAAACTAATTAACATTTAAAAATTCATTTACAGAATAAAATGAATGTTGCAGTAAAAAGAGTTTTACTCCCTTTTTAAAATGTATAAGGCTCTTCATTTGTTTAATATTTTCTGGTAGCCTGTTGTATAATCTTATACCTTTATTGATAGCACTAGACCTGAAGATTTCCGTTCTACAACTTTGAATGTGAAAGTCATCTTTCTGACGTGTATTGTATTTGTGAATATCGGCATTTTTGTAACTTTGTATTTGTAGTTTATTTTGTTTTACATGGATCACTAATTCCAAAATATACATACATGCTAGTGGTAATATTTGATGTTTGTTTAATAATAGCCTACAAGAAGTTCTGTTATCCACCCCACTTAGTATCCTTATCGCTCTTTTTTGAAGTTTAAAGATTCTACTGCCTTTTCCCCCCAGAACACTATCCCATATTGTAACTGACTGTGAAAGTAACCATAATTTATATTTCTCAATGCTGCTAAATTTATTAAGCTTTTCAAATGTTTAAGAAAATAACAAATGGAACTCAAAGTATAAACTTGAAAGAAGCGTAGGGACAGTGAAGCACAAACTAGTACAAAATTGAATCGAGAATATATTGACACATTGCTTCACTCACACTGTTTATTCACAGGAATATACAAATATACAAAATATACAAAATCCAGCTATAAAATTTACATTGGAAACAGAAGAGGATGGTGTGCTCCCCTTTTTGGACATCAAGATCAAAAAAATGAACAACAAACTCACTTTTGGTATCTACAGGAAACCGACACACACAGATAATTACATTAAGAACAACAGTTTCAACCCAAAACAACACCAACATGCCATTTTACACAGTTTAATCTTTTGGATGATCAACTTTCCACTAAACAGAGAAGATTATCAAGAAGAATACCTACACATAAAAAAAGTAGCTATATCCAACGGTTTCAACCCAAATTTAATAGACAAAACTGTTAACAGACTCAACAAAGCTAATAAAATAAAAGAAACCACCACCCTAGAACCTACAGGAGAAAAAGAGAAAAAACTTTTTAAAAAATTCACCTTCCATCCATCAGCCTATAACAAATTCCAAAAAATCTTCTCAAAACACAACATAACTCTTGCACCTCAAAATAGGTTTAATATCAGAAATTTGTTAAAAGGCCCTCCCAAAAATTCAATCACTACCAAAGAAAAACCAGGAATCTATGAGATCAAATGTGAAACTTGCCCTAAAATTTATATAGGAAAAACAAAAAGAAATATTAACATCAGAACTAAAGAACATATGAGAAACATTAAAAATGGTGAAACAGAAAAATCAGCAGTGGCTTTTCATTTTTTGAATACTAGACATGACATCAATTTGGAAACATCTCTAATAAAATACATTAATCACCCCATAGACCTTTCCGTATGGGAAAAAATCTTCATTAACAAAAATCGTAATAGAGTCATGAATTTTGAAACTCCACCACCGGACATCTTTGACAAGTACATCACGCCATCTATTGACAATACGGAGAAAGAAGAAACCACTACAACTTGCACTAGTCGAGTATCAGCTGAGGATAGGAGCAAGAGCTCTTGAAACATGTCCTGTGAATAAACAGTGTGAGTGAAGCAATGTGTCAATATATTCTCGATTCAATTTTGTACAAATGGAACTCAGTTTATTTATTAAATGTTGAATGAACAGAGATCACAAGAATGGCAAGCCAAAGAAGGTTAACAATAGTAAGAATTCCTTGAGTTAAAGCACTAATGAACTGACCACATAAAAATTAATGTGTTCAACAAGCAATTGTTTGGTATAAAAAATCAACAACTTAATCTAACTTAACCTAACTCTGTAATACAATTGTTAAAATATTATAGTTTCATCTCTCCAGCATTTGTACAAAGAGTATTATTGAAAATATCAGCTTTCTGAATCAACTGAAGTTCAATCAATGAGTCTTGGTCTTTTTTGTTGATTTTGCCATAAATATCCTCCTGATACTCCTCACCAGAAGTATTATTGCAGCAAGTACTGCTATAACCATGCCGAAAACTATGGTCAGAACATCCAAAAGAAAATACTCATACCACGTCAAGTTGACAGATGTAGGTCTCAGTATTTTAGAAGTCTTATGTCCGTGCCTGAGCACATACTCTGTCCAGAATACTGCAAGATCTAAGGGATGATTAGGTTGGTCTCTGAACACTGCTGACAATTCTTGCATGTTCTGTCGGTAACTGTAAGCAAATAAGCAATACTAGCATAAATACAAAACAGCCTTAATACTCTCAGGTGACCTGCAACAAAAATAGCTTTAAGATTAGTCTAACAAAGAGCTGGTATAAATATAGTAAAAATCTTTGTTTACAATGTTTCTTTGATAAAAGCAAAGCTGTACCACTTTTGTGCTAGATCTTTTTAACAAGTAAGTCATTTGGGATTCCTGGTATTACAAAAATGTATTCATAACATTTCAGAAGTGACAGAAGAGGCAAAACAGACTATATATAGCAAAAAGTTCTCAGACTTGTCATTTATATTCTTTGTGGTTGTTATTGGGTTTTCAGATTTAGGTACTTAAATGTTCACAGGACATGGAATGTAAGAATTTATAAATATTCAGTTTTCCATTTTTAACCAAGTAGCTGTACACTGCTGACTGTTCCATATCCTCAAAATGCCCAGGAGTTTGTGGAATTATCAGCTTCAACAACTGGAACTGTTAAATCAAACTGGCTAGACAGTTGCCTGATATGTAGCAGTGTCAGGGGATCAACTTTCTGTACACACTGAGTTTACCTACCTGCAGTGGAACGAAGAGACAGGATGTGAGGTGAATTGGAAGCATCGCAAAAGAGTGACTGGCTCCTTAGTTTGCTATTTGAAAATTACAGATGTGAATTTGTTTGGGGATACTTGGAGGTGATTTTACTATAATTCTTATACCTATAATGTGGATCCAGGTACTGTCCACCAACGCAAAGAAGGTCCCTGAAAGGAATGCACCTCCTTCCACAGTGGGATAAGGACAGCAAATGTGTGTGACAGAGAACGCATGCTACAAAGGGAGCAAAACCGTTAAAACAACATGCGCCCTATTCACTCTGGACACTAAAACAGAGAATATTCATTCACAAAAGTAGAAGCCCTCAGAATGTTTTTGAATGGTCTGTAACTGAACTGACATGGGGTGACATATGCTACCGAGGGAGGGTGTGAGAACCTTTCCCAACCCCCCTGCATCTCATTCCATGGAGACTTTCTCTCCTTTGTATACTTTAGCTCTGTTGGCTAGACAGTGGCCTTCTGATGCTAGGTAACGGGTTCAAAACCTGCCCAGACAAATGGTTTTTAAGTTTCTTTAAATATAGCAACCCCATGTCATTAAACTTTTAATGTTGTGATAAGAAGCATTATCTACAGCAGATACAGATATAGGAGACAGGTTAGGCATGAACTATTCTTAGATCTATTTTTTATAGTTGTATAATTGATTTTTTTTTCGTGATAATCTTCACGTTTTTGTTATGTTCTAAAGCGTACGTAAAGCATTTGAAACAAATCCCTATTCCCCTATGCACTATTACTTCTAACTACCAGTCTTTCGATATCCACTACTTTGTAGTGAGTTATCACTCCAGGCTTATGGTGTTTTGTGCAATGCATGGATATATGTAAATTATAACCATATAAACTATATTATGGCCTTCGTTGTGATATGGTTGAATATCTCACTGATACTCAAGCCTCTATTCCTTAATGGCATAGCACACACACACACACGCACGCACGCACGCACGCACACGTACACGCGCGCGCGCGCGCACACACACACACACACACACACACACTCACACACACAAACCAATGTGCAGAATTTACAGTTCTTAATTTATTTGTAATAGCTTTTACCCCCGTTCTGACTGCTTAATGCATTCATAGTAGACACTAATTATACATTTAATGAAGTGACAATTGGAACAAAAAAGATTCCAATCATAATTTTACCTGGTGTTGTAGACTATTTCCTTCAGAGTTTCCAGCAGTTTATTACTGGTCAAAGTGTTGAAATCCAAACCTAGCGCAACTCCAAGCCTTTCTAGTTTTCTTATGTTTACCAACTGGTCCAGGAAGAAGGGAATTCCTACCACAGGAACTCCACAGTATGTTGATTCTATTGTACTCATCTTGCCGCAGTGTGATATAAAGGCACGAATATTTGGGTGTGCTGCAACAAATACAGAAACAATTGTAATCAGTCTGATGTGTTACATCCGTGTGACTTACTCTACATACTATTTATTTTCTAACATAAGCATTTGAAGGAAATGTATCATTACAGATTTCGTTATAGGTACATACAAGGGGAGTGAGGTTCAGGATTTTTAAAAAGTGGATTACTGTATACTGGCTTTGAAATCGTAACTCCCTTGCAAATTACAGCATAAAAATTAAAGTGATTTAGCATTACATAAATATGGTCAATCCAGATCAATAAAAGCATATCAGGAATGGTTAATGGCATAAATATAATTTGGCATAAATAACATATTTTTTCGAGATGTATATGTTTCTTGTTATGAATATTTTCTTTACGCCACGCCATGGCTGAGTGGTTAGAACACTCGACTCTCATCAAAGTGGCCCATGTTTGATCCCAGGCGACCGCAAAGTGAGATTTGTGGTAGACTACATGGCGCTGGGACAGGTTTTCTCTGGGATCTCCAGTTTCCCTAGTCAGCATTCCACCAGCTGCTACATCGTACTCTTTCCCATCATTCATCTTTCTCTCAAATATATCATCCACTTCCTTGACCTTCACACCAGACATTGGGCTGATCACCTATCCTGGTTCTCTATCGGATCCAAAGCTTCGGTTTCTCAGGCCCGCCTTAAAAGGGATAGAGGAACAAAAAATCCCCTAATACCATGATAGTGGTACACCTAGGGAAATTATTAAGAAAGAAAGAAAGACCGTTTTCATTAAACTTTATGGTTCATAAGTTACGCAAACATATATGTAGGTATAGCACTCGGAATGAAAGAGTCTTCGCCGGTATTCGGTAGAAAATTAAACCATACGTGTTATTATTATGTGTTTCAAATGGGAAGGTGTTTGTCCTTGAGCGCTACTAGGTGAGCAACCAATCGGTGTAGTGGTATTGCAATCCCGCTAAGTGGTGTGTGACGAACACCAACCTAATCAATCTGTATGAAGTACTATTCGTGCTAAGACAAAAATTCAAATTTTGTCATAACTGATCCATGTGGAAGGTAGAGAGTAATGTATCTAACATAGCCATGAAAATACCACATTTTTAGCTCATTTTTCCTAATAAAAATAAAGTAGATACCATTATATTATAACAATGCATTGCGACATAAGCACTGTAATGAATATCATTATTTGTTGGAATGTATGCGTGAACGTATAAGTGTTTGAAATTACTCAGAACTGAAACGTAAACATTTGACACGACGTGGTGAATGAAATATGTACTTTGAATAAGCCAAGGTGTTTGTTAAATTCGTTGAGAGGAAACGATACACTTCTTGTAAGTCTGGCAGTACGTGTCTGGGTCACATTTTATCTTTGTTTATGAATGGTTCGTAATCTCTGTTTATTCTAGAGAGTTCAAAGCAGCATTATATACTTACTCTTCCATGAAAAAGTGTATCAGCTGGATCAATGAGACGCGATCCACCTTCCCCACCTGCTACTGCTAGAACAATCCAGTTGAGTTAATGTGGGCTCAAATTATGTTGCAAACAGAAGTAATATTTTTAAACTTCTGACGTAGAACGACTTATTTACAAAGAAATTGACAAGGAGCACAACAAAACTGGGAAAACTGCGTGAGATCTCAGATAAACTAGAAGAAGATAACTTTTAGAAAGAAATAGCACGTAACGAAATTTTGGAACCTATCATCATAAATTTGCAGTACTCAGACATTGAAGACAATGAGAATTACGAATTATGTCTTAACGTAAGTAACATTCACAGCTATACGGATGCACCGCTGGTATTTTCGTTGGATTAGAAAAATAAGCAATCCATAAACTATAATTAATTTTAAACTAAATATTTAAACCATTTGCGTAATATACGAATATTCATGTTGCAATTGTGATTACAACAATTGCATTATTATAAAACTTTGGAAGATTCAGTTTGCGTTCCCTTACGTCTAGCGCCACGAACACTCGCAAGTGTGCGAGAGAGATGGAAGTATAAAAAGAGTGGGGATAGCGAGGTGGCAACGCTGAAGGCTCTAACGCATCTGATTCACTAAAGGCGAGAACTCTTCCCATTTGAAACACATAATAGTCATGCTAATCATATGTTCGGATTGGACTGGATTACGGAATAGAGGGGATTCGACATTGTGACCAGTCTTAATCTATTGTACCTATTCTACAGGTGGGGCATCCCCGGGAGGAACGATGAGGAGAGGGGAGACCGACGGCGACCAACCCAAGGAGTCACGACAGTGCAGAAGGCAGGGTTCCTACTATTTACCAGTTGAAAACTCTCCGGCAGGCCCGCGCGACAAGTATTCTACCCGCCGTAGTCCGGAAATAGCCAACTAGGCCGGTCCGGAGACCGTAAACCGTTGTACCGAAGGGGGGAGTGTTTACCAGGAGCATATCATCGTGCCATGCACCAGCGACACTTGTACCCTGAAAGAGAGAGCTGAGAGATGAAGTGAAATTATAATTTAGATGAATTGAAGGGACGGAAACTTTGGGAGATGTAATAACCCACCCAGCATTCGCATAGCGATACGGGAAAACCCCGAATAAACCCATTAGTCAGGTAGGTTGGCCACGGGAATCGAACCCGCGGCTCCCGAATGAGGGCCACAGACGAAACCGCCTGAGCCGTCCGACTAGGTTATTCACATGTTTAATGAAAACAGCTTGAATCGTTTTTGAAAACAGAAGTTTATATAAAAAAATACGTAAAACGCAATTTCGCATGTGGAATTTTCCTGAAAATTCTCTGTCGTATCCTTGGAAGAAATTGATGTTAAGCGGCAAAGGGAATTTTCTCAGGTAAAGTCTCCATATGAATTTTTTGATATATGACAGAAATAGTAAATATATACACTAAGGCTAAGTGTATGGTAGCTGATCAGGTAGTGATGTAGACGGACGTTGTAACCTGACTTGGAGCCGTCGAAGAACAATCTTGGTACCTTCATTCACATCCTCTCCCTCACTGGCATACATCACATTACGACTCCCATCCTCTCTGCAAGCAGTTAAACTCATCGAGGGTAGCCACACTCCATCGGGCTGTCCTGACCCTCCCGACAAAGTTACCTAAGTGATACCACGCATTTCTCCTTTTCTAATGCACACACCAACTCCCTCGCCAAGATACTGATTGCCGCATTCTGGGAAGCGTTTGTGTATTGGCATTCACTTGTGTTCATCAATCTGAAAATCAGATACACTGGATCTGGAATTTTACCACCTTGGTTACTAATAATTACCTTTAAAAACAATATGCAATAGTAATCACTTCTGAGCAGAACAGCAGGAGCTGTAGAATCGTTCTGTCTTAGTAAGCATTGGAATTATCTGGTTTTATGGTAGAAAACCCTGGATGCACTCGCTAGCCATGTTGGTTCCCACAGTAAATATTTTGGCTTGTGTGCATTCATTATTTCTTTGCTAGAATATGAAATGAATCGTCTGCTTCAACGGAGCACTGATGAACTTCAACGAGTTTAGTACAGGATTTTGAATTGAGTCATTCCACTTCTGTAATTTCTCTCTCACTAAGAAGTGAAAAAGGATTACCTCCAACTTTCTCCGCAACGACAAATTAGTGCTCTAATGTTGTCTATAATTTTCCTCGAGTCCTATAGAGCAGATGTACAAAGGTTTGCCTAGACAGGTCGAAGATCTCTGTTTGTATGTTAGTATTTGAACTAGTTGCGAGCGGGTAGCTTATCATTTTTGCCCGATTCCCGAACACAAAGATAGACGGTGCAATAACCATCTGCTACCTCCGGGTAAAGATAGAGCGTGTAAAGGTCTCTTGCATTCCCCCACAATAGCATTGTTGATTGAGATTTAACCACTCCAGCAGCTTTTGCCGCAGCAACATACGTGCGGAGGTTCCCATGATATGGAGGTGTGTCAGAAGTCAGCTCCTGCCTCTCCCCGTCAGCTGAGGGATGAGAGAGTAGATGGTACATTTTCGTCACCTACCAGCAACCTCTTCCAGCCCAAATATTGCAGGATACTTTGAAGACCCACAGACAGCGTATTTGTGAGCTAGTGGCTAAACTGCTTTCCTCCACAGATCTGTCTGGCAAAATGTCAATACTTATGAGACACTTGCCCTTTTGACTTCTGTCATCTCGCGTGTCAAGGATGACGGATCGTAATGGGTCCCGTGCCTCTTCCCAGTTTGCGTTCTGGGACGCTTGCATCCTGTCCGTTCAGGGAATGAGCTGCTGAATCTACCTCGTGTCTACGCTCTAGAAAAGCAAAACACAAAACGCTTTCCCATTCCGGGCCACCTCTGATATCACACGGATCGTCAAGCTATTCCTCGAGGTGATCAAAGTTGCTTGTGAAACACAATGCGGTCCATGAACGGGAGCCATTTCAAACCTTAGAAGTCACGGAAATTTGTATGGACCTCCGTACGTCGGGAGTTACGGTAGTGTCTGTGTGTTACCCTCCTGGAGGGCAGTTCGTATCAATCCGCTACCTTTCAGTTCTAGCCCTATACCCCCAGTGTAATCATGGCTGGAGACTTCAATGCTAAACGCCAGCTTTGGCATTGTCGAGCAGCTGCAGGAGGCAATGAAATCATTCGCCATATAGACGCGGAGCCTTAACTTCAAACACAGGGTACCTCGTAACCCACAATTCACCCACACGGTGGAGGGCTGCCATTTGTCATCGACTTCGCGATCACAAAGCACTTTCCATTTTATCTTACATCATTAAACGCACTCATTCTGATCACAATTCAGTGTTAACAGAGATAAATACAAGAGTTGCAATGATGTCATCTCGCTATAATCTTGACAAATTGATTAGCAAGGCATACGTGCCTCCGCACTTCCATTCCTCCAAACCTAGCAGATACCAACATTGAGGCCTTAGAGACTGCGGTATCATCCTTCACATCCATAGTAACGCCAAATGCAGACAGTTCGACAGATGGTGTCCCAGAATTTCTCCATACGGATGTCTTACGAATGGACATCATCCTTCTATTCCGCTGCTCCTGGATGGCACGAAGATTCCACCAACGACAACGCGCATGACATAATCACCAGTCTCTGAGACATTTACGTCGGCAGGTCAGTGTCCGACCGTGCGTGCATCAGGTGCAAGCGTGTAAGGACTAGATGCCCAGCTTGCGATGTGTGGAGGGTTGCTAAAGCCCTTAGCAATGGTCGAGACCAGGTACCTCCCAGTTGAATGGCTCTCAATGCCTGGTCTATGATCTCCAGGAAGACATATTCTCGGAATGTGTCGGTCGGAAGGTGCGTCGATACTTTCACCACTCCCCCGCGGACGCGAAACAACTTCTGTTATTCGCCCCAGTGAACTCCTGGGTGCACTACAGCATCTTACTCCGAAAAAGGACGGCGGGAATAGATGGGCTGATCCCACTCTGCTCCGCGATCATTCCTTCAACGTTGTGCTCTACCAAACAAGAAGTTTTCATATGTGTCAAAACCTGGGACATTTTCCATGTGAGTGGAGAGTAGCACGTGTAATTTGCAAATTGAAAGCTGGGAAGAACACAGTACATCTTTCGAATTAGATATCCATAAGTCTCTTTTCTATCATCTCGAAAGTATTTGAAACGTTGGTCTTGTACCACTTGTCCTCACTGCTGTGGACTCTGTTAGAATTTCAAGAAATTGTAAAAGCCCTCAGATATTCCCATTTTACGAAACAGAATTGAAACTGCAAAAAAATATATGAAAACTATAATACGCCAGATTTTCAAAATTTTGGCAATATTTCATAGTACATATTCTCCAGAAGGACAGTGTTTTCAGGATGAAAATATATCAAAATATTTTCAGTACTCTGAGATTTTCATCTACGTAATATTGGCGTTATAGGTTATAATAGTTTACATGGGTTATTGTGTTCAACTATTGAAGTGTGAATCTCAAAGCCTGCTTTGTAGACACACGTGAATGCAGCAGTTTAATATTGGCTGAACTATTTATCCAATTACTTACATAGAAGATCCCTCTGTGGTAGCCACTTTCTTATCATAACATTGTCAGGTTTATTCGGTAGAGATTCATCCTCCCACTTCCACAGTATTCTGACGGGTGCCATCTTACGAAAAGCTTCTAAGAAAACCCCTCGCTTTTCCGATGATAAGCCCGTGCTCTTCAAATTTGATCCCAAACTGAAGAATATAAATCCATCTTTTGCATCGTCAAGGTATTTCTTCAAGTCCTGCAAACAAAAGCAAAACACTTTGAATCCTCCCATGTCATCATTCCTGCAAGTGATTCGATATTCACCAGTCACTTATGTTAGTGCTTCTGTAGTGAATGAATAGTGTTCTGTGTAAAACTAAAGCTGAGGGCCTTCCAATAAATGAAGTTAAAATTACAGAAACGCAATTCCATGTCATGTACCTTTATAGATTGAATCAGTTTTACTGTTCCCCACCTTTGGCAAGGGCTGAGGTTCCCGTTGGACGTGCATTCCACCTATAGGCACCATGGCCGGAGATAATGGCCTTGGAGGGTCAACTCCTGGAGCAGTGTTCACCAGGGCCAGTGTGATATTCTTTACTATGTCTCGGATGTAAGGCATGTCTGGTCCAAAAACATGACGTGCAAGTGCATCATGCCTATCCATGTAACTGGTTAGTTGACGGTGCAGCAGATGCCACTGCAGGAAAGCATTGTTGAGTTTCTCCAGCAATCTGGATTAACAAAAAGAGTACTGTAATGAGTAAATACCTACATCTAATATCTGATGTGTAGAATTTGTTTTACAATGGGGAAAAGGAACAGTTTACTAGTATTCACTTTACTGGCTGGGAAATATAAAATAAGAACGGTGGTTCCTTTAATTGTTTCATTTGTACAGGCACTTTAAATGTCTATGTTCATATTTGAGGCTCTGACTTCAAACTGATAATGTTTTTACTTGTAGTACACTAAATATTATTCGTTTTCATGATTCGAACTAACATTCACACGCATAGTCACACTTCCAAATTCCGAGAAGTGTAGAGAAAGACTGGCTTAAAGAAATATGTCCTTGCCTTGGCCAAGAATAGAACCCCGAGCCAATGGATTATGAAGTCATAAAGCTGACCACTGTACCATATAGTACTCCTGGACAGCTTTTATATCTTATCCCAGAAATTTATGAAACTGTAATATTTGAAGCATCTAAAATAGATCTCGGAATCATTACATCAGATGCTGTCTTTAATTATACAGTAGGATATTTTTACATTTCAATATCATACAATTAACCATGCAGTCCACACACACAGCACAGAGGTGTCGTCCAATGAACAGGAACAGCCTTCGACTTATTGCCAACCCGGGACACTATCTCTTACTGGAATTATGTATGGAATAAATCAACGGACGGTGGGTATAAGATTGGTTTTTTATTTTTTATTTTATTAATAATATTTTAAATGTTTTGATAAAGCTGAAGATTGAAATGTATCAAGGAGGATCATGTATTTATGGCGGGCCTAGAGAGAGTCATGGGTGTTTATAGGTAGCCCCAGGATCTATATCATACTCCCCGAGACCCCTGATGAGATGGTTAAAACTGGATGGTAGATCAGAGAAGATTTTGTGAGAGAGTTTGAGAATATAAGTAGCTAGTTCAGAAAAGGAGAGGTCGTTGTGTATGTTGGCATTGGGGATGTACCAATCGGCACCAGTGGCTCTCCGTAGATAACGATTTTGCAGGACCTGGAGTTTGTTCAAGTGGGAGGTTGCTGCAGCACCCTAGATTTGACAAGCATGTGTTGAGGCAGGTCAAAGTATCTGTTGATAGATGAGTAGTTTGTTTTGAAGACTCATAGGCAACTTCTTGTTATTGAGTGGATAGAGCATGCCTATACGTTTAGTAACTTTGGACGCAACAGAAATAATGTGGGCCTTCCAAATGAGGCAGTATGCCTAGTTTGTCCTTGCTGAGCGTAGTCCTGGAACGTCTTGAAGATGGCGATTGGTGAAAGTGACTGCCTGAGACTTTGTAGCATTGATACGTAGTCGCCATGTGACAAACCATGCAGAAAGCATGTCAGCATAGCGTTTGTATACGGTGAGGTAGTGGTTATGAGCAAAATGGTTTGGGGGTAAAGTGTGGGGTTCGCCAAATGCCGTTGTACCACCCACTCTAACCGTGGGAGATTTTCGTTTTCTTCCCAATAAAGTATGCAAATGGTGCAAATGGTGGAGTGGTTCCCTATGTGCCATGGATTTCTTGTTTATATTTTCGTTTCATATTTGCAGGTTGCAGACTGCAGGCGATATCGGTAAATGGACAACGGTGTTTGCTAGTATAAACTATTTCTCCTTGTTAGTTTTCACATGTTCACAGAAAGCTGAAGAGATGTTAATTAAAAGTTAAATATTTTATATTGATAAAATCGTATATAGTGAACTGGAAGGAAACTTAAAATAAAAAAGGGACAAAACGGAATTATGGGCATGGTTGGAGGAAAAAGGGATAAAGATAACATAAAAGGGAAAAAGATGCATGAAAATGCCTCTTTTGGCAACTAGAAAGAAAACTTCACAGTGTGGTATCTTACCGATGAGCTTAAATTTACAACAAGAAAAAAGGTGATGATCATGATGATGATAGTAGGCACTACAGGCCATGTAGGCCCTTGGCCTCCCTAACCACCCTCTTCCATTCTACTTGGTCCTCTGCTTTTCTTCTCCAGCCTTTAACCCCCAACATTCTCAAGTCATCTTCTACATCATCTACCAATCTTTTCCTGGGCCTTCCTCTTCTCCTGCCATCCAGCTTTCCTATGAATATATTCTTAACTACATTGGCTTCCGGCATTCTCTGCACATGGTCAATCCACCTTATTCTTCCTTGTTTAATTTTCACTACTATATCCGGTTGTCCAAATAGGTACTGTAACTCCAAGTTAGTCCATATTCTCCATCCGTCTAAGTCCTTTATCACTCCAAATATATTTCTCAAAATCTTCCTTTCCCACCGTAATAACCACTGTTCTTCTCTGATTGTCAACATCCAGCTTTCTGAATCATACATTACTATTAGTCTCAGTATAGTTGTATATATTTTAATTTTAGTATTGCTACTGATGTTCCTTATTTAAACATATTCTGCAAGGCATAGAAACATCTGTTACCACTTGCTATTCTTTCTTGAATTTCCACTGATGTTTTATTATCTACTGTTACTATAGATCTCAGGTAATTAAATTTTTCCACTCCTTTTTCTCTGTACTCCTCCACAAAAAAAAAGTGCGCACCTAAAAATCCTAACCCTGGTTATTACTATTACTAGTATTACATTACTGCTCTGTATTTCTACTACAATTGCCCCTCTATAAGCAATAATATTTAAAATAAATGATTTTAAAAAGTATTCCTTTGAAACAGTTTTAAGCAAAAGTACAACTAAAATAGACATTAACCAACTTTTTAAGATAACTTAAGCTAAAAGATTTCTATACAGTTCTAAGCCAATTAATAATTCAATTAGGTGCAGCTGCAACTACCGCTTTAATATATTTTAAACCATACTAACCACATTCGCTGGGTTTGATTTTGCATGTAAACTTGTGAAATATTTTGTATAATCTCAAATACCCCTTCATATGAATAGGTTTTCCTTGTATATATTGTTAAACCTAAAGTTTGTACTGTTTTTACTTTGAAAACAAATGAGTTTTGACATTGTGTGAAGCAAACCTAAATTAAGCTCTCATCAGTGGTTTAATACATATATATTATAAAGTATTCTGCTGTTACTTGTTCGTATGCTGTGGTAAATATCGTGTCCATGGTTACTGACATACTTACCCCATATTTTCCGGATCATAGCCAAGCATAAAATTAACGACAGAGGAGGACATCTCTGGGGTGCCCAGATAAAAGGAAGTCCAAGGATTTATGCCCATACCGGACAGCGCTATTGTTGGTGGATAGCCAAAGTGATGTACGAATCCATAGAAACATTCGCTCCATCCCGCTTCAACAAAAATCAGATCAAATGGTCCAGGATGTTTGAGCAGTTGGTGGGCTCCATTTGTATTGAGGCAAAACTGGCAGGCGTCTACTCCCCAATCTTCTGAGCTATGTATCATTTCATATACCGATATCTGAGATAACGCCACGTAGTCATATTCCTCTGATAGTCTGTCGTACACGCCTTCCAGTAAGATGTTAGTTAAGTTGGCAACTGGATGCTTCTCAGCGCTTGCGCTCACAACAGTCACCTGAAACAGTTCAATAACGCCCTGATGTGTGATGCTATTTTAAAATGTTTGGTCAAACTGTGGCAAAACAGGCAGGTCTAAGGCCAAAAAAGCTCCTGCCTTGCCAGTTTCATTTTAATATGTAGTTTTTTATTTATTTTGGCTAAAAGTCAGCATAGAAGTTTGTCAAAGGGAGCAGATAATACAAAAACAACTACATCAATAACACTAGTCAACAAATTTCAACATTTTGTCTGCCACGTGAACAAAAATAGGTCACTTCAACTAAATCGAGCATTCTAAATACGAAAATGACAGTAAAAGTTGCGTAACACGTAACGTTTTTGTATGACAGAGCTGAGGTCGGTATTTACAAAACCGACAAGATATTCCTCTTTGCTAGTATAAGATTCTAATCACGAGATGAATATGCACTGAACACTACTCATCCTGAGCATAAAGTATTTTGGTTTTACACACAAGATAACACAAAGTACGAGCGTACGAGGGTACTAATAAGTAAGTAAATAATCTTTATTTCCATTTCAATTACAAATTATTATACATTTACATACTTATTACTACACTAAGTTGCTGGTTACCCTTGGGCCCAATAAATTGAAACTCGGGTTGTCCAGCTAATGAATCCTTATTGGCAACTTATCTAAAATAACTTCATCTTCATCATGTTTACTTATCTTCCTCAACCATTTGGCTCTTACTTTGCCCAAAAGGTTCCCAATTTAAATTAAATTGTTTCTAGTTTTTACACTCATTAACTTCATTGCTTGAATTACTTTTGTTAGACTTGCCCATTACCTGATAAAGATACAAGATATTTTTTCAGAGTTCTTCTTTCTTTTTCAACATAGTCTCCTTGAAACTCTACACACTTCCCCCAGCGATGCTCCCATCTCTGTAACCCGTCCGAATAGTACTCGGCGTTTTTCTCTGCGAAATAATTGTCCATAAAGGTGATTGTCTCTTCTTTTGACGAAAATCTCTGTCCTCCGAGCGCAATTTTCAGATGAGGGAACAAAAAGAAGTCGCTTGGGGCTAGATCTAGTGAGTAAGGCGGATAGTCAAGCAGTTGAAACCGTCATTCCTGTATTTTTGCCATTGCAACCGTTGAGGTGTGAGACGGTGCGTTGTCTTGGTGAAACAGGATTTCCTTTTTCTGAAAATGTGGCAGTTTTTCCGCAAGTTCTGCCTTCAGCTTGTCAAGTAATGATGCGTAGTATGCTCCTGTAATGTTTTTTTTTTTTTTTTCCTTTTCTTCTTTTTGAAGATAATCGATTAAGATAACTCCATGACTATCCCAAAAAAAAAACAGTCACCATCAGTTTCCCAGCCGAGAAATCAGCTTTTGCTCTTTTTGGAAGCGGCTTCCCCTTTGCAGTCCACATTGGGACTGTGCTTTTGTTTCGGGCGTATAACGGTGTATCTAAGTTTCATCTACAGTAATTAATCGGCGCCAAACTCGGATTTATTGAGTCTAAACTGCGCCAACAGAGTGTTGGATATGTTCATTCGAACACGTTTTTTGGTCTAACGTGAGCAAACGCGGCACCTAACTCGCGAACAGCTTTCTCATGCCTAAATGTTGATTTAATATGTGGCAAATACGTTTTCTTTTGACATGTTTATAGCCTCTTTTATCTCTCTCACTTTAATTCGGCGGTCGTCTAGCCCCATTTGGTGAACTTTGGCGATGTTTTCGTCGGTAGTTGCAGGTTTTGGACGTCCCGAACGTTCATCGTCTCCCAAGCTCTTACGGCCAGGTTTAAATTCAGCTGGCCAAAATTTCACTGGTGTAAATGATGGTACAGAGTCCGCATACACAGAATCCAACTCATCTTTGATTTGCGTAGGCGTATTGCCTTTCAAAAACAAATATTTAGTGACAGCTTGATACTTGATTTTGTCCATTTTCATAAAAACATATCAACTCACTCGAACGACTGTTATATAAGAACTGAGCGTCCAAAATGGCTGAAACCTTGGTGAGTAACTGTCAACAGATGAACAACGAAATTCAATAGCTTTTATTTACGAGTGCTGTCATCTTTATGTTGATGTCGGAAACTTTTCAGACCACCATCGTAAAATTAACTAACACCTTTGCCACAACTGGCCTGCATTTCCGGTATTTTATGAAATTCTTAGTTTTCATTTAATATTTGGAACTTTTTTTATCTAAGAAACTTGCAAAGATGGCAAAAACAAGACAAAATAGCATCAAAATTAGACAAAAACATATACTGCAATGGCAAACCAAAGAAACATGCAGCTATAACAAAATGTGTGAGAGTTATTTTTAACACTTGTAGCCTGTGTCGCTTTCTGTAATTAAAACCCAGCAATAGTCGCCCATCATACAGGGATCCCATATACCTGTGCTCTATGTTCTGAATATTCTGATGGATTCTTGCACCATGTTCGTCACACACAGTTCTCGAGGGGTGGGGGGAGGGGAATCCAAATGCGAATGAAGAAGCTAAATCTTGAATCTTGAAAGACATCCTACATCCTAGCTTTTAGTAACTATCCAAAAGTTCTTGAACTATCTGTCGGTAATTTTCTGCCTTATGGTTTCCAAAGGATCCTGTCACCACTTCCTGAAAGGCTTTCCATACAGTAGTTCCTTAGCACTTAACGTTTTTAAAAGTTTTCATCTTTCAAAACCCTTCAAACTTGGAAGCCAACGAGTATTCCCTCTTTTACTTTATCATCGCTGACTTTTGGAAACTGGCTTCTGAGATATGCAAAGGCTTCCCCATTTTTTTGTTTATAGCCTTAACGAAGTTCTTCATTAACTAATTTTATACGAAGATGAAGTAGTATGACTTTATTTCGGTTTACTAATGGAACATATTTGACATCGTGTTGTCTGGGTTTCTCTAAGAGGATACTCTTTTACAATGCAGTTTAATCCAATGCGCCTGCTATTCCACAAGCATAGAAAGCAACAGTGCTTTGTGAATCTCACTTATAGTCCTCATAAAATTGTAATAACCTTCGAATCTCCACACATATACCACCCGTACTTGTAATTAATTGTACCTAAAAGAATGGACATACATTACTATATTTCCTTCATTTCTACTGAATGTGCTACTGGTATTTATTGCTTGGGCGTTTCCGTTGTGGAGCAAGACTGCTTTGTGACTTAGCTTAGAACAGTCAATAAACAACCTCCATTCTTCAAGGATGTGTTGAAAGCCTAGCTCATTCATTAAGCCATCTATGGTATGCATGCACAAAGGGAATGTTTCATAGCACAGTAACTGGAAAACTGTTCCTGTCTTTCTGAAAACCGAAGTTCTGGTGTTGGGAGCCGGTAAATTCCACTGTTTCAGTCGTGATCCCAGCACCTCAGACTGCTATTTTGTGAGATTCATATCCCTCACTAATCATTTAGCCTACTGATATTGGGAGCTGGTAAATTCCACTGTTGCAGTCGTCATCCCAGCACCTCAGACTGCTGTTTTGTGAGATGCATATCGCTCACTAAGGTTTATTTTCAGGTTCTGGAAAGTGTTCTGCATTGAAGGAAGTGGAAGGGATGCGTCGATCTGCTTGATCACGCTCTGAAGCAGTTTCTTCTAAATTTGAAGGTGGGATGAGAACTAGGAGTTCAGGTCGATGTGCAACAGGTTTATTGCGGATGGAACACAAGGATATTCAATGTTGGATTATGTTCTTTCTGAATGTACCCAAATTTTGCTATGCAAAAATAAGTCTTCTGCAAGACAAACTTTCAACTGAACCTATTACCTGAAACAAGATGTTCCATGCCGGGATTGTCTGTCATTTCCTGCTGGACTGTTGCAGAGTGCAGTAAAGCAATAAAATCAATGATCCCTCTCCCCTTAGCAAGCCAAACATGCCGTAAACTAGGTTGTTTGTTCTCAAATATGAACCTAAACATTGGAAATATTTGTGGAAGCCAGTTTATAGAACATATGGGACATTTATAGATCCATAGTTTACATATTTGGATTTTTGAAAATTTGTACAGTACTTAAATATATTTCACTGATTTACAAGAAAATTGTGGGTAAAGAAATGTCCTGCTTTCAAGATATTCGAGGTCAATTCTACTGTTTCTTTTCTCTTGTATTCATTTTCATATCCTTTATGGCTATTTATCATCATCCAAACCATTTATGAAATGAATTTAAATCCAGTGTTTTACCTGTAGGCTCGTATTTCTCACCGCTGGTGTTACGCAGACCACGCTTTCAACCATTGAGTGCAGTTCGATTAGATGTGGCTCGTATATGTTTGTTTCTGTATAGCGTCAGTTTATCCATGACTCAACTGTGTAATTCAGTCATCTTATCAAGTTCAAATACGATTTGCAGAAAGATCATGGGTGCAAGGCCTCAGTCTGTAAAGCGATACGTAATATTTCATTTCAGGAACTCCAAAAGTCTTAACAGACAATGCAGAGTCCTTACAAAAGATATATCGGTCACCATTTGGAGAATTCTTCCAGAAATCGTTTAAGATCTTTGAAAATAAAGAGCGGTTTCTTAATCTCCTGCTAAACTGTCATAGCTCCAAACTTAATGTTTAAATAGCAGTGACACATGCTGTTCAACCTCAAAATATTGTAGCAGATTTTGTGAGTGGAACATACAACTACGAAATGGAACCATGTATAATTGTTGTTTTCTCAAACGAGGCCTGATTCCAAGTTAATAAGTTATGTATACACACAAAATAATAGTTATGGTGATCTGAAAAACTGAGCTACCTTTCCTGGTAGGGAAAAATACAGTTTAGTGCATCATAAGTGGGGAAATGATTATGTAACTGTTATTTTTTGAGTCAGCAGTTGATGATTCCGCTTACATGAATACAACTCATTCCTTTTGGTGAATTTACCTAAGGGAGCGTGACTTCGCCTTTTCAGCAATACTTTGTCACGATTAATACAGCCATTATTTCGGTAATTTCTGTAAGGAATGTTCACGAAAGACATAATTATAATCAACAGAAAATTGTGCATCTCTCGGTGGCCCAATCTAACCTCCTAAAATTTTATCCCTGGAATAAATCCAAACATACGATATACAGCCTGGTAGATTTTACACAAAATATAGGCCAGTAAGCAGCCAACGTATTCATTGTCAATTATGATGGATGATAAATTCAAGGAAGAGTCAAATAAAACCATTGTTTTTTTTTTTTCTTCAATTTCTTCTGTTGAACAAAAGTGGAACACAGGTTTCAACATAGTCTCCCCGTCGTTCTACACACTTCTTCCAGTGTGTAGGGATTACACGGTTTCCTCTGAAGGAATAAAAAAATATTTTGGTCGTATGCACAGCCACTCTCTGATGCACTTCTTAATCTTTACTCCCATCGCCTCGTTCAGTGGCACAAACATGCAACGATCACTCGGCGCGAGGTCTAATGACTATGATGGATGTAAAAGATTATTAAAACAACAGTTGCGGAAGGTGCTCGAGCATTTTCATGTTGCAAAATGACAGATGTAGATAGAAGACGGTCGCTTTAATTTTATTTCATACCACACTGATATTTAAACATATTAAAACGTGTCGTAGTAGAAATGGTGTTTCCCCTAGTCGTGTAGAATTCGAATACGATGCCTCGTTCATCCAAAACAGAGTAATAAGTAATAACCTTTCCTGCAGATGACTAGGTCTGGAAGTTCCTGGGTTTCAGTGATGAGTAATGGTGACATTCCTTGCTTGCTCTTTTTCTTTAGGTTTAGTGATAGTGTAACCAGGTTTCTAAAAACACCAAAATTTCTTCACAGAGGTCAACGTTTCAGTCTTTCAGTTTTGGCTTTAGTTGTCTTGAAGTTACGTTATGAAATTTTATTGATTATTTTTATTGGAAACAATACTTCTTTACTTACTTTATACAGTAGAGAACGTAAACGTTGATCCCATTTATCGTAGTTGCAATAGAATTATATGATTGTGTTGATACTAAATATGTTAATAGACTAAAATAATACGTTCATGCTTTTATATTTGACGCTGGAGACCCCAATGTGATGTAAACATCGCAATTACAGTATAACTAAGTATACGAACGCTATGAATACCTGTGCAAACTGTCCGTAATCTCTTTAAGTTTCGCACTAATGGATAAAACATGCATATGATTAGTTCTTACTCAATTGCAATAATGGAAGTCCCTCGGATTAATTTTGTCAATCCTACTCAGAACACAGGACACAGAGAAACAAGTTCAAAAATTGGGTTCCACGTACTGTGTTGATCTCTTCCCTCCGCCTTTGAAGTATGTCTTCGTACATTGAGGTTTAATAAACGGTTCGTCATACAAAATGAGTGTTACATTAATGAAGTCATAGGAAAGACGAATCTTACTTGTAGCAGTTACCAGGGAGGATTAATTCTCGCACCTACAGTTTAATTTTTAAAAGAACATACATGACAGCTCTCAAGCAAGAGACGAGGAGAGGAAGAAGCCAATTGAGAAGTCTGGACTGGCAGAGCATTGCTTTGAAAACGACCATAGAGCCAACTTTCGGGAGACGGCCATCTTGGTAAAATGCAGCAGTTACTGGGAGTGGAGAGTTAAGGAGGCTTTGGCCATTTCCTCCGATAGGAGCACACTTAATCATGATACTGGATTTCAGTTCATCTCTTTTTGGAAACCGGCCTTAATAATGGAAATAAATCGGCTTAAAAGATCTATACAGCTTGATCATCAAATTAAGTAGTTACGTTTCTCTGACCTAATTAGCTTTCTACACTCACGTCATCTGATCTGGCGTTTAATTTACTGCAAACGGTCGTCTGTTCAGTGATGCGAGTATTGGTAGTCTTTTGTCTTTGTTGATTTTTGTGTTATATCTATTTAGTGGTTATAACATTGCTTAAAATATCGTGATGATGGTAGCGATGTACGCTGCCGAAACGTCGATTTCTAATGGTCTTTTCACCTGGCTTGCTTCCCGAGAATATTTTGAATATATTCCTTAGGTGAGTTATCGCTTGTTGTGTGCTCGATCTTTTATTTGCGTTGTGTGTTGTTAGCCTACTCCGTTAAAACACTATTAAAATACTCGTGGAAGCAAGACTAGTGGCAATAGGATTAGAGGTAGACCGCGGATTCATGGCCCAAGACAAAGATCAGCTTACGGTCGGGGTGTTATTGTACAGCCAAGCTAGAGACTGTCTTCTCTTAAGGAATTCTTTGAACTGGAAGAGGAGAATTTTCTCCTCCACAACGAACAGTTTTTTCCTTAAGTGAGAGAAAGGACTGCATGTAGGTACCCTCAAAATGAGTAAGGTGATTGTTTCTAGAATCTCTAAAGAAAAGCAGCTACAGCCAGGTCCGTCAGGAATTGTACGAGACATGTCCGTAAAACAAGGTCTCCAAGGTGCTGGAGCCGTGAGGAACGCTATTACGCAATATTCGGCAATACTGACGTGTAGCTTGGTTTCCCCCTTTAAACCCCCACCACAACAAACCCGTTGCAACCATTAGTCTTGGCTGGGCAGCCGTTTGCGATGGAGCTTCCTATCACTTCCACCGCCAAGTGCGAGTTGCGTGCAGTGATCCGTTTCTTGAGTGCCAAGGGCACTACCCGCCACTGAAACTCATCGTCAGTTATGCGAAGTCTATGGGCCACAGTGTATGGATGTCAAAAACTTGCGAAAATAGGTCAGAATGTTTAAAGAAGGACATACACACGTCCATGACGAACAGCGTTCTGGTCGGCCTTCGATTTCAGCCGAAACAATTGCAAAAGTGTAGCAAGTAGTGCTTAAAGATCGGCGTGCGACAGTTCGCGAGCTGTGTGAACTTATCCCTTAAGTCAGTAAGAGTACGACTGACAAGATTTTGACCGAACATTTGCATTATCGCAAGATGTGTGTGATGTGGTTCTCCAAAATGCTCTCCTGGTCCAGTTCGGAAGATTTTTCCCCCATCCACCCTACAGTCCAGATTTAGCACCTAATGATTATCATCTGTTTCCTGAGTTGAAGTCACACCTGGGTGGAACATATTTCCAGACCGACGAGGAGTTGAAAACCGAGGTTGAGTACTACCTGTGCAACTTGGCGGGAAGGTGCTATGACAAGGGTATACAAACTGCTACGGTGCATGAAAAAGTGCACCGACCGCAATGGTGATTACGTTGAAAAATATCTGTAAGTTCCGCCTTACCATCAAAGTAACATTCATTGACAATAAACATGTTTTCTATAATAAATAAAATTGGAGACCTTATTTTACGGACACATTCGTAATTTTTGGGAAACATAGACCAAGGTTACCTTCATAGTTTTCAAATTAGATGTCATAATAATGCACATCTCTTACTATTATACCGGAAAGGAGCGTCCTATCACATGTAAACATCTTTATTATCTTAAAGAAGCACGGCTATTTGAAGGAAGCCTTGGCTCTTTGTACAAAGTCCTCCATGATGTGGGATTTGAGTTCAAAACTGTAAATAACAAAAAATTAATACTCGAAAGATCAGATATTATAGCCCCAAGGGCTTTGTTTTTAAGGTGATAAGGTATTGCCTATCTCCACAATGGTATTTCCATGATTTTTGGGTGCACATTACTAAGTAATTATTATTGATATGTGCATGAACATTTTCAGACGTTCTTAAAACCTTTATCTTGAATAATACCGATTATTGTTTGAAAATTTTGTACTGATAATTTGTTATAATTTTTTAGTTTTTTTTAAAAAAAGAGCACTGAAATTTCAGAATTTTTTTTGAAACAAGTATTATGAATCTCAGAGAAAAATCCCTTCTTATTATTATTCTTACGAGTCTGCTTAATACACACACACAAAATTCATGTTTTGGTTGATAAGTTTCTTTTTTAAAAAAGTGTACTGGAACCTGAAACTGAGAAAAACAGCTTTGCAGTTTATATATTGATTACTGACTTCTCAAATGAGTCAGAACATTCCTGCTGCATAGTCTTGACCCTCTGTATTCACACTTGTTCTTTTCAAGTTCCTCTTCATTTTTCTTGCCTTCTTGGTCAGTTCTTAAACCATTTTATCTGCTTTCAGGACTCGCAGCTCATCAATTTCTATATATGACTACTACCATGATTAGCAGATGTATTGTTGAACAGGGCCTACTAACCTCAATATTACATGTGGTTTCATTGTCTATTCTATTTATATTTTCTACATTTACTTTTCTATGTTTCGTAAAACGATTGCCTATAAGCTTTCTCTTTGGAAAAGTTTTTGGCCTAACCATATCATATATTCACCAATAACTAGTACAAAATATTATCAGAACAAATAACTGTTCACATACACAACCAAAGACAAGAAAAACTAGCATCACTGGAGTTTCAGTGGTACCAGCAGAAATCTTGAAAGATCCATTACAAAACAAGGCTTAGTTCAGAAATATCTGTTCAGTATTACAGAAGTTGCGATCGATTTTCTGAAACTTACGAAAAGGGGTGTGGCAACAACTTTACACCCACTAAAATAATTATTAAATTAGGTATAGAATATTTCTCCAAAGAACTTTTAACTATATTTTTGTAATCTAGAGGTATGATATTATAATAACATGTAAAAATAAAAACAGTGAATTTTAACCCCCAGTGCAGTAGCTTCTCACCTTAAGAGATATACTGAATGAGAACTTTGATGAAATAGTGTGTTTGGCTGAAACCTAGGTAAAATACGGCCATACTGTGTCAGACCGATGACATTTTTGTGTGTTTAAAAGCGACGGCCTCATATGTCGATGTTTACTGCGTGTACGATAAAAGAACTGCAGGTCAAAATTCCGGCATGGCGGTGGCACTGACGTGACAATGGTAATTATCGGAGTCTTTAATTAATTATGTACTTTTAAAAAAACTCACTCTCGGAATACGCTACAGAGCAATGAATATGTATTGTGAACAACTTACTTTTGTTCTTAAAGTAGCTTGTTCTCGTATATATATATATATATATATATATATATATATATATAGAGAGAGAGAGAGAGAGAGAGAGAGAGAGAGAGAGAGAGAGAGAGAGAGAGAGAGAGAGAGAGAGAGAGAGAGAGAGAGAGAGAGAGAGAGAGAGTATTGAGAGGGACATATGCGTATCTTGCTATCCGCTTCTCGGCAACATTGCAGCTCCTCACCTGCAGAAACAGATGATCTTCACGTATCTTCTTTTAAAATTAGACTGTACAAAGAATAGCGCCAATAGTCATGCACTCTGTCATGCTGAGTAGTAGAAATATCATCGCTGACGCTTGTGCTGTTATCGTGGCGTATGCTACAGAACAGCGTGAATTTTTTGCGTCAAGTATTGCTCTTATGAAGCCATTTATGAGCTGTCAGCTTGAATTTACAAAGAAATTACCAAGTGACACCATTCTTAACGAGTCAACAATTTATAGATTGTTGTAAACATTTAAACCCACAGCTTTAGATAAAAAAAATAACAGATAAGCGACGGTTTTGGCAAAGGAAGAATTTGATAAGATAGGTTGGTGACAGAATGAAGTAAAAAAATATTCCTGCTTTGCATTTGAGCAAGTTTTTGATTATAGAATGACTGGCCTAGTCATAAGAATAGAATGACTGGTCTAGCTTAAATATAAATCCCCATAAGCTCGAAGAATTAGAAGACAGTATCCGGCGTATGTTTTCCCATGTTTCGGTTTCCAGAAAGTCATTGAGCGTCCAGTAATGTATTTAGGCTAATGCAGACGCAGAGGAGTATCATGTCGACACCATTTATAGCGAAATGTAGTCATCGTTAGCATTATATAGAAAAGAAAAAGCGGCGGGATAGTCCACCGATATGCACGAACGCTGCCAGTTCAAGAGAAGTTGGGTGTCATCAGATGTGTTGATCGGTAGATTTACTATATGAAGATGCATTTTAAAACTTTAAAATTTGTGAAAGTTTTTTGGTTGAATACCGAGTAAGCTAGCTCCGCGGTAAGGTCGAAGATTCGGAAGGTCAGGGCTCAATCTCCGTCCACCGCTCTCTCTGACTTGGATTTCTCGTGCTTTCTCCATATCGCTTAGCTGGAGTGCTCATTTTCACACCAGATTTCCCTTCCACCGTTTTCTTCATCCAATTTCCTTATCAACTTTTAGGTGTACCTTCACGCTCGTCATGTAAGGCTGTGGTGGACAGATGATGCCCATTGTAAATGCTGCTTTTCGGCGTTGGACGGGGGTGTGGTCGCAGTCCTCACGCAAGAAGGACGCTTATCGACAACAACCGAAGAAGATGATGATATATATATATATATATATATATATATATATATATATATATATAAGGACGCTCAACTACGGCGGTCATCAGCGCCCTTTGAAAAACTAGTCATGGCAAAAGCCAGATATAAAACTTTCTAAAAACTATACAAGTGTAAAAAACCTATTAAAAATACACGTACATAAAAAAACATCAATCAAAACCTACTAAACATTTCGTTCACTAAATCCTAAACTCTAAACTAGACAAGAATCGAAAACCTTCTCCACGGTTCTCCACGCACGGCCTACACGTGGGTGGGCCTGTTGACCGTCTCCCTCAACCACGAAGAGGTGCCCACACGAGGGAGACTGTTAGCTCGGGACCCCGGGTGCGCCAAACCCGTACCTACCGAAGTAGGCCCCTGGGGCGGACAACAACCGAATGTTGAAGGCTACGCACTGCGCAGCGGGTCCTGATGCGGAGATATCAACACTTGTTACGGACTTTCGCGCGCCTCTGTGTCCTGTCTACTTGCGACCCTGTGGCCTCCTGCGGTTCCGTCACTTCATCCCTTCCTCCTGTATGTGTTAGATCTCTTCTCCCTCGGTTGTCTACTACTTTTTACCCTTTATCTTCCTCTTTATATACTATTGCTACCACATCTTTGTTCTTAGGTTTCTGACTGATGTTCTGCTCCATATTTGCACAACTTTTCTCGATAGCAATCTTGAATTACTAATTATATTATTTTTAAACTTCTATTATATTTTTATTTTTACTTCTTTCAGCTTTTTCAACGCAAACACAACAAAGAATATGAGCATCGGGACAACTAGAGACACCATATTGGATGTGTAAAACAAATGCTCGCTCTGCAATTAATACACTTACATCTAAAGTTTAAATTACATGCTTGCTATAAGAACCAAAAATCTGTGGCTTCAGTTATACAACACTTTTGGGGTACTTTCAGAAATGAAAATGTAGTATGGAACAAAAAGATACATACCTGATGACCCCTTTTGGCCAGCTCTACCATTAGCACTCTATTGAAGATGTAGTGGCTTGGTGAAGGTAGATTCAAAAGGGCCAAAATGTTGGCCCCCTCCGTTAGAGCGCTTTGCAGAATCAGCAGTTTCAGGAGCACCAACATCTTGCTAGATCCCTATGAAAAGTGTAACGTTCAGATTATGTTAATTATATAGGTTGTTCTAAAATTAGATGGACAAAGTTTGGAATATGATAAATGATTATTTTAAAACACTTTTTTGTTAAGGAAAGGTCTTTTGCTGCTGTGCTTCGTTTAAGCGCTAGACGAGTTAATGTCAAAGCAAGTGTTGCACGCCCATTGCAATTAACACAAAGAGTGTATCGGCGTGCGATATTCTGCCGCACTCTCGCAAAGACACCGCCATTTTTCTGATTTCGCTAGCTGCACAGGTTATTCGTGCCACAAGGACCTCTTCAGATTCAACAGGTGTCTCATGCTACAGTCTTTGTGTGTCCCAAAGAAGTCAATTGGAATTATATCAGGGGAGCATGCTGGCCAGGCAACGGGCCCACCTCTGCCTATCCAGATTGCCGTATTTCCCCGTAAGATGACGTCCATTAGGATAAAAGTGAACTGGTGCCCCATCATGTTGAAACCACGTGTGCTGTCTGATATGAAAGGGAATTATTTCCATTAGATCAGGGAAAACTCGTTGCCGAAATAATAAGTAATTGTGAGCAATGAGTTGGGCCGGGAAAATGTATGGTCCTATTAAGAAGTTATCCACAATACCAGCCCACACATTAACCCCAAATCTCAGTTATGTAACGTCTGAAACACAGCATGGAGATTTTCGAAGGCCCCAACATGTGAATTCCGATAGTTAAATTATTGCTTATGTGTGAAAATTGCATCATATGTGAAAATGACATGGGATGCAAACAGTACATCGTTTTCAAATTTGTCCTGATATCACTGACAAAATTGGTGTCGCAGAGGAGAGTCTTCAGGTCTTCAAGTCTTTAGGTCTCAGTTGTGGACCTTTTCAAGGTGAAAAGGAAGCAATAATATTTCCTGAAGAATTCTTCCCACAGTGCTACGACTTAGGTGCAATTGTCGAGCGTTGGTGCAAGTAATAGCTGTAGGATTGTTCTCAATGCAATCTGGACTCTGAGGACGTATTTGAAGTAGTTTTGGTACATTCCATGTTGATTCATTCATGTTCAGTCCTTCCTTGAGTTTACTGTCATCCTGTTGAAATCTATAACCAGATGTTATGCCAATTTTCTGGGCAATCTGTTTTACGTTGTTTTTAAAATATCAAAATACACATGTTGGTCCATAAAACCATCAATAAATTGTATATTACCAACAGCTTTGGATAACATGAAGGCCCAAATCATAATAGAACCGCTACCATGTTTAACTGTGGGAGGAGTGTTTCCTAGAATGATTGATGATTTTGCTTTTCTCAGACTCTGTTTATTCCATCTGACCCGAAGAGATTTATCTTAGTCTCGTACGTCCATATCACGCTGTTCCAGAAGTTTTGATCCTAATGGATATGATCCTTAGCAAATGCAACTCGTTTTCTCCTGATTGCTGCACGTACATATGGCTTCCTCCTGGGTTTTCGGCCATGATATCCGTACTTCCATAAAACACGACGAACAGTTTGGTCAAACAACTTTACAGACACATCATCAAATAATGTACGTAATTGAGGAACACTTGAATTTGGATTTTCTCGGATTCTGCTCTCAACAAAACGTTCCTCTTTAACATTCAGTCTACTTTCTTTACGTTTTCGTGTTAAATTATTTGTAGAGCCTCGTTCCTTAAATTTAATTATGGTAGAATGCGATTTATTTACTCTTTTCGTTATTTTTTAAAGAGAATGCCCTCTAAATAACAAGTTTATTATTACTTGCTTCAGATCAGAACTAATTTTCTTTTGCTTACCCATTTTGACTAATAGTGACAGAACGACTATACTCCTCCACAGGAGAGAAAGTCTCCGAGGCCTGAGAAGCAGGGGGATTGCAGAAGGTTCCCACACCCTCCCTGGACAGGTTTATGACACCCCATGTCACTACAGTTATTGACCATTCAAAATCATTCTGACTGCTTCTACTTTTGAAAATGAATCTCCTCGGTTTTAGTGTACAGAGGGAATATGGCTCATGTTTTTTAATGGTTCTTACTCCTTGTATAGCAGGCATTCTCTGCCACACACATGCACTGTCCTTGTCCCACTGTGTAAGATAGAGCACATTCCTTTCAGGGACCTTTTTTGCGTTGCTGCACAGTACAACTGTCACCACAGGAGTCTAGGTAACCTTTGAAACACTTGCATATTGAAGATGTTTAGCACGCAGTGGTGATTTTCATTAACCGTACGAATAGGAAAGTTGCGTAAAAATGGGAAAGACTTCTTTAATATTGCTGCTTCATACAATAGTGTCGGTTTTGAAATGAAATTTGTTATTGGGATTTTTTGTTTTAAGTGTGTCAAACACATATAAATTACTGAAAGGAAAACACAAGTTTTTAATCAAGTAGACAATGAACCTTATTAAAAACCTAATATGTACGAATAAGAATGTTATATATTTTTCGTATTACATACAAAATGAAATACATATTTTATTTATTAGCGACGCTCACGACTACTAGGGACGCCGGTGTCCTCACATTTCCTTCCATAAGAGTTCTTTTACAGTTCCCCACAGAAGAGTAAGTCTCCGAGGGATGAAACGCAGGGAGGTTGGCGAAAGTTCCCACACCCTCCCTGGACAGGTTTATGACATCCCATGCCAGTTCAGTTACAGACCACTCAAAAACATTCTCACGTCTTCCACTTTTGTGAATGCATTTCTCGGTTTTAGAGTACAGAGTGAAGGCGCATGCTTTTATAACGGTTCTACTCCTTGTGTAGCATGCGTTTCCTGTCACACACATACGCTGTCCTTGTCCCACTGTGTAAGGGGGCGCATTCCTTTCAGGGAGCTTATTTGTGTTGCTGGACAGTACATTCCGGTAACATACTGTCGCGAAACCATTATCTACGATAGCGCGGCTTGTGTACACAAAGAGCCGGCAAATGAAGATAGCGGAGATAAGGGACTTGCCGGCACAGATTAAGTTACGCTTTTGGAAGGTTCGGGTTTCGTCTAGTGACAGAACATTCGATGTCTTGTTTATTCCAGAAATATCTAGTGATTGTTACAGAACAGTCTGGAATTATCAATGAGGTATTTGAGGAAGCGACGAATGGCCGAGGGTCAGTCGTAAACAGTAAACAGATGTAACGGGAGTGTTGTATACAGTGGAAGTTGAGCAAGCTCTTTGTTGCAGACATCGATCTTGTAGATTGTGATTGTGTATGTGATGTAATTCGACTACTGTAAGAATAGAACAGTGATTTTCTGCAGAAGTAAAGAAATTTGGAATTTCTGCAACTTGGACTTTTAATTCATTGAGCCCACAACGTCACAATACTGACATGAATCTGTGCCGGGTTTGAATCCGCGACCTATTAGATTTAGATCAAGCGATGGTTATTAAGTAATCGATTCATGATTTATTGAACTAATTCCAAATAATACGATTACGTGACGGTACTATTTAAACTAAAAAAAACTTTATTGTTACTATCCTCATTTTACATTAGATTATTCGAAGAACATTGCATTAGAATATCTCTAATTACATGTTGATGTTCCTATAATTTAATCTTGTTTTAAAGTATGATTTAATACCTTTTTAAATATGTAGTAATTAATACCAAAATCTACTTTAAAGCAGGGATTCCAAAATTTGTATATTTTCCCGCTGCACGTTGTACACATTTTGCAAATTACATCACATGTTGCAGCTTCTTTTGACATGTTTACGGTTAATTTTACTACGCTTTAGTTTCGTTACTGTTTTAGGAGTTCCTCTCTCTTACGGCTCTAGGCTATGACGTCAACATATCATAACTCGTGTGGGTTTACCAATTCATTTAATACTTTCTAAAGAAACTTTAACTTGTACAATTCTACAATTGTATTCGGGATTTCTGAATCGGCAGAACTCGGTAACACTCGGAATTGTATTGTGAAGTTCTGTTGTTAAAAACCAGAATATTATAGCACCCATGATAGTTTCTGTGCGCATCGTACTCCTCGGTAGAATTCGTCGCGGCTCGGCTTGACAGCCAAACATTGTCAAGGTTATATAAATTGGCAATGGCTAATAAGGAATCTTTTGATTTATTTTCAACGATGTTTCTTTCCTTAGAGTCAGTCGTTCGTACATCGTCGCATGTCTAACTTAAACAGAACCTGAAGAGCAGTAAAGGGACAATTCGTAATGTAGCTATATTTTCTGTAATCATATTAATTGATATAGTTACTAGTTTTGCCACTAGGTGCGTGTGGTGTGAGGTAGGTAGACTGTGGCCGATAGATAGCGCACAGGGAGAATCAGGATGCTGCGTGTTGGAAATGCTAAAAACCACTAGCACCTTTCAGTTAACATTGCTAATATCCTCTGTATTCAAAAGAATTTTACCTTAGCCTTACTTTTTACTCAAAAGAAACAGACAAGAAATTTTACACTTGAAAACGGAACATCTTGCCCCATCGATTTGGAACTGTATCCTTGCATGATAACTACTAGATTACGGAGAATTAGTGGCTTAAACATTCGGTTTGGGTTTAGCTTCTACGATCTCATAGATTGTATATTGGACCTTGGTGAATATATGGATGAAGATATGCTTGGTAATTGATATATTGGATATTGGAAAATCAACTATTCGTGTGCTACAAGTGACCATGTGCAAAGTGAAACAGTACAAATAGAAGTAGTAAACAGTGGTGTTCTCGTTGAGCCCAGTTTGTGAGTGTTTAGAGTATATAGAAACGCGCATTAAAGCCTAGTTTGTGAGTAAACAATGTTTGGTGCATTAAAGTACATAGTGACGCGTATTAAGTATAAATCCGCCAGAAGACAGCGTGGGACGCACAGCTGCGTGCCGTTGTTGCACGCAACAAGAGGCGTCCCCAAACAACGACGCCCTCAGCAACAACTGCGGCTGACAGACGTTGACCCCCGCCACAAGATGGCGGCGCCCGCAGTGACAATAGTAGGAGCACTACCACCAGCTGGCAGCGGACTGATCCCCCGAGGCGGTCGGCCGGCTGCCTTTCCAGCCCCACCGCTGGAGCATTCCAACAGCGACCCGCCTTCGGGCCCAACATTGCCCAACGTCACAACAGCCACTACCCCAGCCCCGATGGAGCACAGCGCCATGGAGAACGAGGCAGTTACGCGAAAGTACGCCCAACTGAAAAAGTAGGTAAAAGACATCCAAAAAGAAATATCTTACCTCCAGGAAGGATTGGAAAACATGGCCCCAGAGTCCCGGGACTATGGAAAAATAGCTAGTGACCTGGCACGCTGCTACCAGGAACATGCAATCAAAAAGCGACACCCGGTGCAGCTGGGAGAAGGCTGGCAGGCAGCATCACCCAGAAAGCGACCCCAACACCGCAATAGCGACTCGGATGCCGAGCGCAAGAAAAACAAAACGCAACATCTGCCCCTCCAGGTCACTACCAGAAACAGTTACGAGGCGCTGTCCTTATCCGAGGAGGAAGAAGATCTGGAACGATCCACTGCCTTCCCTGACCTTCCGACCACAAAACCAAAGGCACCAACGGCCAAACACTACTGCAGCAAAACCGCCAATAACAACCCCCCACTTCTACACCCATCCCCACCCCTACATTGGCCTCCACATCAGCCTCAGCCGTGGCTACAAACACAAAACAAACCTCACAGAAACCGCCGCGCATCGTCATTCCTGGCGGCAGGGAGGTGACTAAAGTCCTGCAGATACTCCGGGGCTCCCTCCCAGCTGGCGCGTACACGCTTCAGAATACGCGCAACTGCCTCAAGCTGTACCTCAACCGGAAAGAAGACGCCATCCCTACTATGACCAAGCTGAAGGACGCCGGAGTGGAGAACTTCAGCTTCACCCCGCGGAGTTATCAACCTCTCCGATACATCCTGAAGTGCCTTCCCGAGGACCTTGAAGAGGACCTTATCCGCGAGGACTAAAGGTGAAGGGCTACACCGGCGTCCTAGTTCGTCAACTGAAATCACGCGGCAGGCCTCTACCAAACTTCAAAGCTACCCTTGACAGGACCACTCAAAACCAGCGACTTCAGCAAGAATGAGAGGTATGCCATATACTTGTCACTGTGGAGGTCCTCAAGACAAATAACAACATTACACAATGCTTCAACTGCCAACAGCTGGGGCACACATTTAAAATGTGTCACATGACCTCCCGATGTGTCCTCTGCGGTGGCCTCCACCGCTTAGCTGACTGCCCAAAGAAGGCAACGCAAGACGTTGTACCCCACTGTGCGAACTGTGGGAAGAGGCATCCTGCCCGCTACAGTGTTTGCGAGACGTTCCGCAACGAACGCCAACACCGCCAACTGGTAGCCATAGCCAGGGCACCCCCAAGTGCCATAGCCAGGTACACGACCCATTGCCAAACCGGCCCTGGTCAGAGATGGCGTCCCATTTGCAGGTGCCATGAGGGGACAAAGCGCACCAGTGCCGCCACTTGCTGGTCAACCCTCAACAGCTCCCCCCTCCCAGGTGCCATCTGGTAACCTAGGAGGCCTCAAAGAGCTTTTTACTCTGTTTTAGCAGCTCAACTTACAGAAACTTGCTCCGAAGGTACAGCCTTTTATCGCAAGATTTAAGAGCTGCACCAGCACTTGGGAGAAACTAGACGCCCTCATGTAGCTTTTGTCGGACATCTTCGAGTAAATGGCTCAACTAAGGTGAGGCACATCTCTAACTCGCGGGCTCCTGTGGAATGCCGACGGCATCTACAGGCAGCAGCACTAACTTGAAAGCTACCAGCGGCGTAACAAAATTGCGTCGCATTCATTTGTGAAACAAAATTAAAGCAGGAGCACACTTTCAAGCTCAGGGGTTACCAAATATTTCGGACTGATAGAATAGACAGACAGGGAGGGGGAACAGCTATTTTACTAAAAACAAAGTTGCTCATGCTCCTGTTACTCTCCCACCATTGGCAGAGTTAGAGTGCACGGCTCTTGCAACACGATTATATAACATAACGGTGATGCTGGTGGTCCTCTATCGGCCCCCAAACTTCCCCGACTGTAGACGCGACCTCGAGCAATTCCTCACTTTGGAGGAGCATGTTATAATGGCAGGAGACTTCAACACTCGACACCCCTGGTGGTATTCACGTCGAGCAAACGTGGCTGGAAATCTCCTAAGTAAGACCTTATAACAGAAAATGACGATCTCGAGGTGTACTTCCCCCCAAACCCACCTTTTGGCACAAGTCAGGGCACTTAGACCCTAAAATTTTGGACTTCGTCATTACAAAAAATGCGACATTACCAAACAACTTCACTGTGCATCACAGCCTAGACTCCGACCATCTTCCAGTGCATTTTGATATCAGTGGTGCCATCACGGCCGGTCTGACCGGCCCTCTGAGACGCGCAGAAACAGACTGGAGCAAGTTTACCCTTGAAATGCACGGGATAGCTCAGCCTAGGCTGTCGTACTACAGCGAGGCGGACATCGACGTCGCCATTGAAAACTACACCACCTCGCTGCACACGGCCAAAAGAAATTCCACCAGCTACACCAAAAGCCCACCTAGTTTTTGCACGTACCCTGAGGTGGAGCAGCTCATTGCCAGGAGGCGACGCTTGACGAGACTTTGGCGGCTTACCCGCCAGACTGAGTACAAAGTGCTAGCAAAATGGCTACGCAACGTCATTCGGCAACAAATTAAATTAAACAAAATTGAGCAGTGGGAGCAGAAAATGTTAAATACCACACATTCGGACGATTCTTTATGAAAATTATTAAAGGCATTTAAAGTCTCCTCGAGCGCTAACTCAGGCACTGAGGCGCTACACACTCACCTCGGCCTGCACTTCTTCTCTGAGGAGAAAGCTGAGGTCTTTGCAGACTGTCTGGAAACAAGATTTACAGAAAACCCAGCGACGAACCCCGAGTTAGAACGGGATGTCCAGACTTGGGTACAAAACTTGGTGGCACAGAGGCATGAGCAACACTTGTCCCTCACAACGCCGCAGGAAGTCTACAAGCTCATTAGGAAGCTACCTAGTAGGAAAGCCGCCGGCTTGGCCAGGGTGACTAATGAGGTACTCAAACATCTCCCGAGAAAAGCCCTGCTGCAACTTACAAAAATTTTACACGCTTGTTTGCAGCAAAATTATTTCCCTGACACTTGGAAACGAGCCAAGGTAATAATGCTCCCTAAGCATGGGAAAAGCACCAGGCAACCTCAAAATTACCGCCCCATTAGTCTCCTGTCCACTATTGGTAAATTGCTCGAGAAAATAATTCTATTTCGGCTCCAAAAACAAATTGCGGCGCTTGATATTTCAAATTCACAATTTGGCTTCAGAAAAGGGCACTCAACAGACCTTCAACTTTAAAGACTGGTAGATGACGTCACCGAGCAATTTAACCATGGGGCTTCAACATTGGCGCTATTTTTCTACCTAGAAGCCACATTTGATCGGTGCTGGCACCACGACCTGATTTAAAAGCTGCACCGAGAGTTTCCCGGCCTCCAAAAGTCACTGCCATTGCTGCATAATTTTCTAAAAAACATGCACTTCTACGTCCAAGTGGGTCGCTCCTCCTCAAAGGAGAGAGTGATGCACGCTGGCTTACCACAAGGGGCTATTATGTCACCTTTCCTGTATATACGCTTCACCGACGACTTCCCCGTGGACGCCAGATGCAAAGTTGCAATGTATGCTGACGACACTACAATATACAACCATCATAAAAATCCTCGTTATGGACTTTTAGAGATGCAGCGGTACATTGACCGCTTCCTTTCATGGCTTCATGACTGGAAAGTCAAAATTAATGCGAACAAATACCAGCTTATACATTTTAAAAAGCGGCGCCCTTTGGCAATGGACCTAACGGTCGATGGTCAAGTATTGCACTGCCGTCAGCAGGTCAAGTACCTCGGCGTGACGTTGACGCGCACGATGCAGTGGACTTCCCACCTAACGGATAGCGCCAACAAAGGGCGGCAGCGATTAAATGTGCGCGCCCCCATATTTAGGAGCAAACAGCTAAAGCTGCGCTCTAACATTGTGCTCTACAAATTTTTTATTTCATCTGTGGTCCTGTACACCTGCGTAATCTGGGCCAACACCTCCAAAACCGTCCTAAAATACCTCCAAGCCTTACAAAACCTATCCTTTCGTAAAATCCTATCTGTCCCTATCCGCACGGCTACTGCCAGCCTTCATCAAGAAACCCATATCCCCTACATCCCCGAGGCTTATAAAACGAGCCTCTTTCATCTGGGCGCGCATACGGCAACATAGTAATCCAAAAATTAACAACATTGGGAAATTTGAATCAAAACACCGTAAGCATGCACGCATGAAAATATTCTAATGCCACCGTTACACCACAATGCGCGCCCAAGTCCTTTAGGCCCAGACCTTTCCCCATATGCAGAGGTCACCGTCACAGCAGCCTAGGAGACAGCAGGACGCTGCCGCACGGAGCAGTGCAAATAGTGAAGTGTGCGTGCGTGTGTGCGTGACTGACTGGGACGTACCTGGTACGCCCAGGTGTGTGTGTATGTGCGTGTAAATAAAAGCGCAAAATAAGCGCTTGTAAATATTGTACATAACAAAAAAGGACACTGAAAGACACTAACTTAGTAAAACTCTTCTCGGTGGGCTAAGAAAGGTCACCGTATGGGTTTTATATATACCCACGTAGACAATAAGCATTTAATCCCTAATCATAACCTCAATGAAATTTTTAGCCTTTAAGCTGGACCCCTTTGTACCGGCACCAGGCCATGAAACTCAAAATAAAAACCTGAAACCCTAAGCATTCTTTGTTCTTACTCGGGCTAGTATGTTCAACAAAGCCATAAGTATATATTGTTACTTTGTGGGTTCGTCAAATTAAAAGTGCAGGATACAAACACCAAAAAATGCACTTTGTTTCCGTAGAAACACTTCTTACACAGCAGAATTACGTCGCATACACTATAACTTGCAAGATCATCGACCACAAATACACAGCCGTTAACGTACGCGAGTTCAATTACCGACTGACTACTGTGTTGGGCTTGCTGCCGTTTTATAGATTACCACATTCCAGGAATTTCTCAAACAATCGAGACGCGGCTAGAACTTGAACTCTCCAGAAATCCATCCCCTTCCCCCCGCCATTTCGGCGAGCTTTCATCTAAACACTACACTCCCGTGCTTTGAACTAGTTACTGGTACCGCCTTGATCAACAAAGGGCTCGCGACTCTGCTCCATCCTCAAGGTTGGTCGTCCCGAACAGCACCATCGTGGTGGGCCAGACGATCCAGGTGTACCACCAACATCTTTCCTCGGGGCGCCTTCTGGATGCGGTAGACCACGTCGTTAATCCTCTTTACCACCCGGTACGGTCCCTGCCTCGTTTGCTGGAGTTTCGGGCATCGTCCCTTGGTCCAGATAGGGAGATACAACCAGACCAAGTCACCTTGCATGAACCCTTGGCTGTTGGCTTGCCTGTCGTATCGAGTCTTCATGCGGGCACTCGCCGTCTCATGCATGTCGTGGAGACGGTCCACCAGGTTCTCTACATACTCGGTTGCTGGCTGCTTCGCCTCCGAGGGCTCCCAAATACCATGTCGCAAGGGAGGCGTAACTCTCGGCCGAAAATTAAGCTGGCTGGCGGCATCCCAGTAGTGTCGTATGCCGACGAGCGGTAGGCCAACAGGAAAAGTGGCACCTTGATGTCTCAGTCTCGCTGATTGCTGGCCACGACCTTTCTCAGGTGTTCCTACAGCGTGTAGATGTACATCTTGACCATGCCGTCCGGCTGGGAGTGTAGAAGTGTTGTGCGATTCTTGTTCACCCCAAGTCTTTCCAGTGCCTCCTTCATCAGGTTTGATTCAAAATTGGTCCCCTGGTCGCTGTGGAGCTATAACGGCACCCCAAAACGGCAGAACACTTACTCCACGAGGCAGTCTGTGATGATCTTCGCCTCCAGGTTCGGGATAGCATACACCTCCGGCCACTTGGTGAAATGGTTCACGACCACCATCAGGTACTTATTGCCTCGGTCGGACACTGGGAATGGTCCAGCTATAACGACAGCGATCCATTCGAATGGTGCTCCGACGTTGTACTGCTGCATGTGACCCCGGCTCCTAGTCTGGGGGCCGCGACTTACCGCGCACACGTGACATTAACGGCACCATCTCTCAGCATCTGCTCGGAGCCTGAGCCAGTAGTAGCGCTGCCTTAGTTTGTCAACCGTTCGGTTCGCTCCCAGGTGTCCTCCTGAAGTACCGGCGTGCACTTCCTCCAAGACTTCCAGGACCTTACTCCGGGGAAGTACCAATTGCTCTCTCTTGGTCTTCCCATCGGGTGATTCCCATACCCGGAACAGCAAACGCTCTTTAGTCTTCAATGATTCCCATTGGGCCCAGTACGACTTGTACGCAGCGATTCTGGATGCGATTTCCTCCCAGGTCGGTCTTGTCCCTGCCTCCACTTCCCTCAAGAGTGGCCTCAAGTCGGCGTCCGCCAGCTGCTCTCTCCTAAGGCCTGTGCTATCCCAGCCATCCGCAGGCATTGCCGTGACCACTCTGACAGCGGCGGTTCGCTCCTTCTCTTTCACTCTTGCGCATTGACTGCACTCTTCTGGGCAGGATATTCGAGACATGGCGTCTGCGTTACCGTTGCTCTTCCATTTACACTGTTCAGAGGTGAAGTCGTACTCCTGCATATTCTGGACCCAACGGGCTGTCTGGACTTCTACGTTCCTAAAACTAAGTAGCCAGGTTAGGGCGGAGTGGGCGGTCCTCAGGTGGAATGGCTGACCGTACACGTACTTATGGAAGTGCCCCAGGGTCTTTATTACCACCAGTAGTTTTCGCCGGGTGACGCAGTAGTTCTTCTCTGCCTTAGATAGTGTATTGCTGTAGTAGACTATCACCCGCTCGAGACCATCCTGGACTTGGAATAGGACGCCTCCAATGAAATGGTCGCTGGCGTCGGTGTCCACAATGAAGTCACCACCTGGTTGTGGGAATCTTAAAATAGGAGCTCTTCTTCAGCTCCTGGAAAGCGACTTCTACGTCCTCCGTCCACACATATGGCCGGTGTTCTTCCGTCAGGCGGGTGAGGGGCTTGGCGATGTTGGACAAGCCTTTTATGAAACGGTGGCAATAACTGCACAGCCCCAGGAAACTACGCAATTCTCGCTTATCCTTTAGGCGAGGCCAATCTCTCACAGCCTGGGTCTTCTCCGGGTCTGTGGCCACTTCGGTTGCTGAGACTATGTGGCCCAAGTAAATGACTTCCTTGCGGAGGAGCTGGAATTTCTTTGCGTTTAGCTATAAGGTTAGTCGCCTGCAGTGACTGTAGCACCTTGCTCAGGTTTTCGAGATGGTCTTCGAATGTCTTGCCGACGATGATCATGTCGTCCAGGTATAGCAGGTAGGCGTCATAGGTGAACGCTCTCATGACTGATTCCATTACACGATGGAAGGTACCTGGTGCGTTGCAGAAGCCAAAGGGCATAACTGTGAACTGCCAAAACCCTTGGATGTCAGACTCTTCGATCACTCCGCGGGATCTCATGTTCTCCAACATGTCCCGTACCGCCAACTGTTTCACTAGCGGGACGCGTCTAGGTGGTTGCCGAATAGGCCGGGCGTCTCCGGTGTCGAGGTGGTGGAGCACTCGCTCCGTGCGGCCGTAGTCGCTGCCGCCTTGGCTGAAGACGCGCTGGTGTCGTCTCAGCAGTTGTCGAACCCTCTCGAGCTGTTCCGTGGTAAGCTGGTCGGCCACCCTTTCCCATAAGCCTTCCAGCCGGGGCCCCAGGTGTTTCGTCGGCACCGCCTCCTGGGTCTTATCGATTGGTGCTACGCTGACCACGGGCTCACACGTCCCCAACTCCGTCTCGGTCTGGACGTCATGATCGGTGTCTATAGGGTTGAGCAGCCTCATCGACATCTCCTCTTGGCACGGCAACAATGTCCTGGCTCCACAAAGTCCGTACACAGGCGTCTTCTGGTCGAGCATCAAATTCTTCGTCCGCTGGCCTTCCAGTCGCGCCGTCACCGCCACCTCGCTTCTCGCGGGGAAAACCACGTCTCCCCTTAGGACACCCTGCAAATTCCCAGGCATTCTTCGGGTTGCCGGAGTATCACCTCTTCTCCATTGAGCCGCAGAACCTTCCTGACGACGTCGACCGTCGCCTCGTGGCTCCTGAGGGCATCCAGTCCCAGTATCACCTCCTCAGCCACCTCCGCGACGAACACTCACTGACACACGGAACTTCGTCCCAAGGTCAACTACAGTAGAGCCTCCTTCTCTACAGGCAAGGTTTCGCCCGATGTCGTCACAAGCTGGTATGGTGGGCTTGGTTTCCCCGACGATAAACCCCTGGCTATGTCGGGTCTGATGATGGTCACGGCTGTCCCGGTGTCTACGAGCACGCGGCACGGCTTCCCTCTCACCCAACCGTCCGCGATCAGGCTGCCATCCATCCGTCGGCTGACGGCGTGCGGTGTCACTCGAGGGGATGGTGTTGTCGGCGCCGACGTCACTACGCCGGCCCTTTCCCGTTTCTCCGGCTGCTCTACCTGGTTTCGACAGTCTCTCTCCAGGTGTCCTGGCTGGCCATATTCCCAACACGCGCCGGTAGGTCTTTGCTGGCGTCCCTCGGCTGGTCTTCGGCCTTCAGTGTAGCGGATACTCCTTGTTCTCGACGCCGGAGTAGCCGACACCTTGGCCGCCTCCATCCTCAATGCTGCCGCTAGCGCCTCGTTGATAGTCTTGTCGCCGAGCATTAGGCGCTGACGTATCTCGACGTCTCTTACCCCATCAACGAACGTGTAGGCGGCTTCCCGGGATACGAATTCAGGTGGGAGGTCGACCAAAGCTTTGCTGGCCAGCTGTTCAATAGGCAGGGCGAACTCCTGCAGCGTCTCCCCTGGCTGCTGCGTTCTTGACTTCAGTTGGCTGAGGTAGGCTGCGGCCAAGCGGTGGTTCCCGAAGCGGTTCTCCAGGGTATCCCAGATGTCTTTAGGCGCCACCGCTGTTCGGACCGCGTTAAGGATTTCGGCGGCCCGTCCCTGGAGGCTGGCTATTAGCTGTGTGGCCTCCTCCTCTGGTGACCACTTGTTCTGCTTGGCAACCGTGTCGAATTAGCGGCGGAAAACTTCGAACGTGGACGTGCCGTCGTACTTCGGCGGTTTGGCGCACACAGGTGTTGTGTCGCTTCCCGGCGCGTCGGCCTTCAAGTCCTTCATCCTTCTGCCGACGATGTCCTCCACCATGGTGTTCAGGGACTTAGTGTTGGTGTCGCGTTTCGCTCTAGGATGTTAACGCGACTCACGAGGTCTTCGACACGCTCGTCCACTTGGTCCATGCGCTTGCCCAGCCCCATGACGTCATCTCTAACGCCGGTCAACTGTTCTTCAAATTTTTCGGTGAGAGCTTTGTTCGCAGTCCTCATTTCAGATAGTTCGGCCTTCATTTCCTTGGTGAGTTCGGCCATCTTCGTGGTCAGGTTGTGATTTGTCGTCTCCAACTTTGCGGCCAGGTTGCTATTTGCCGCCTCCGTTTCTGCTGCGAGAGTGTCATTCGCTGTCTTTATTTCTTTCAACTCGGCGGTCAGGTTTTTATTTGCAGCTTCCATCTTCGTTGTTAATTCGTTCATCTTCGCCAGAATCTGTGCCAATGGAGCCTCTATCTTCGTAATGTCTCACTCCTGATACCAATTGTGACTTTGTGGGTTCGTGAAATTAAAAGTTCAGGTTACAAACACCAAAAATTGCACTTTATTTTCGTAGAAACATTTCGTACACAGAAGACCATAATTACGTCACATACACAATACAACTTGCAAGGTCATCGACAACAAACACACAGCTGTTTACGCACGCGAGTTCAATTACCGACTGACTACTGTGGCGGGCGGGCTGCCTTTTTATAGATTACGCACATTACATAAATTTCTCAAACAATCGAGACGCGGCTAAAACAAAGAACTAGAACTCTCGAGAAATCCGTCCCCTCCCCCAACCCGCCGTTTCGGCGAGCTTTCATCTACACACTGCACGCCCGTGCTTTGAACTAGTCACCGGCGCCGCCTCGATCAACAATGGGCTCGCGACAATATGGTTTACAGCAAAACCTGCCTAAAACGAAGAATGAATTTCGGAAAGGAGCTATTTACTATGTAAAATTGTACTGTAAACCGACTGGGAAACTACCTAATGTGGAAACGGAAATATTTTTTGTTAACTGTTTGCCTAAATAACTTGGTTAAGGGGGCTCCCCTTATGGGAGCCTATCTCACCAATATTAGAATGAGAGTTTTCTGGTGCGCTTAGCTCAAGAACGCACCAGTTTGAATCTTTTACTTATTTTACAACACTTTCACAGTTCATTAAAGATAATAGATCTTGTTCTGGAGTTTTAATAAAAGATATCTGATTTTATAAACAAATTTCTTGAATTTACTTCCAAAAATATTCAAGATTTATTTTTTTTTAAATTCAAATTTTCATATATCTTTCTACAAGTACCTTTAAAACAGTTTAAGTGTTGCTTTAATTCCAGAAAAAAAAATTGTAGACTTGTAGCTGCAGTAGTTTTATAGATGAGCGCGCCCAAAGTATAAAAAAATAGAACAGAGAAAAACAACATTAAAGTTTTGCTATGTTGGAACTACACCTGAATTTCCTTTGATCCATATTCTGCATCTTTTTCATCATCAGCATCCTTCCTCTTTCATTTTTCACTCCTTCTCTTCTTCCTAGACTTCATGATCACTTGCTCTATGGTAAAGTCTGTCTAGTGAACGCGAGTACAGTTGGCCCTTCAAAGGAAACTCACCCTCCCGAACACTAATGACCGTCATAAATCTATCTCCACACTTCGGAAATGGAACACTGTCATTGAGGACCAATAGCAACCTTGATTTTCTCGAAGTGACAGTCGCATGTTTACTCCACGTGGAGTCTCAGTTGCTAAAGTTTCAATTTCCAGTTGATCTGTTTCATTACGTGCAGAAATTCGTTGTGTGTCACGATGTGGAGACCGTGGGAGGGAAATGCAGTGGTAAATGCCAATGAAGTAGTAGATAACTTTCAGTCAAGTGAACATAAAGTGATGACAATAGTGTGAATAACTGGGACAAGTTATATTACTGGAAAAGTCCCACAAAACAAAGCTATAACGGGAACCATTTCTAAGCAAATTCAAGCGCTTGTTTTGAACACACATGTGCTGACAAATAATCTTGGTAAGGGGTCGTGCAACGAACCTGATGATAAATTCTGGGTATTCACAGAAAAACAGTAAGTAATATTGTGACAAAAGGACTACCAAAGACGCCAATTAAGTATGAAAACAAAAGGAAACGTTTCTCTAAAGTAGATAATTTCACATGCAATTTAATTCGTCGAGAAATGTGTAGATTCTATGCAAAAGGGAGAGCGCCCACCTTAGACGAATTGGTTGCACATTTGCAAGAAATTTGTGATTTTCCTTATGGGCAATTGCACTTTGCGCGGTCTCCTAAAGGAGCTGGGTTTCAAATACCGTACTTTGAGAGTTATTATGGAATCCAGTAGAATTGTAGCTTGGCTATATATATATATATATATATATATATATATATATATATATATATATACCATATATATAGTCAAACTAAGTAAGTTTCGCAGTAATGGACATAAGATAATTTATTTAGACGAAACCTCGTACGATACCCATGACGTATCACGAAAGGTGGCAACCTTGTAGAAAGGTCTGGGAGAAGGAGGGTCTGTGTTGTAAAACGATTATAAGGATTCGTCAAAGGCAGCGGCCGACGTGCACACGAGTTAACTAAACAGACTTTATCTATTAATTATTTTGTTAAATTTGGCCAGGGAGGGTGGGCTGGTAAATTGAGAAGAGCAGCCAATCTCATACCTGTCTCAATTCCCTTGCCAATGCTTCTCAAGCCATAAGCAAGCCTTACATTTACTTCTGCATCACTTTCAATAGTTCTGGATGTTTAAAATGTACATTCTTTATTACATTTATGGCAACTGAGTGATAATGTAGCTAATAATCCATTTCACTTCTTGTTTCTATTAACAAAGATAACGCCCTGGTAACCGTTCGAGCAGCGAGACTATACGTCGAAACATTCGGCGCCCTCCGGCCGAGGCGGATCGACTTCCTATCATCAAACCCAGTGAGCTCCAGGGCGCACTCCGGCGTCTAAATCCCAAAAAGGCGTCGGGGCCTGACGAGTTTAGTCAATTGTCATATTATAGAACGCAGTGTCGTCTGTACTTTGCTCTACCATCTGATCCCTGCTATGGACCCCCAGTAACCCACTCAACCCCTGGGTCGTATCACTATTCTAAGAGTTGCAACAGTTTCAGGGGAAAGAACTACTTTCTGCATTCTGTGATTGTTCAAAGTGCCCTAACTGTGAGGTGAAAGGTATTGTATTTTTGAATGCTCTGAAGTTAAAACCTTCAGACATTCAAAGCCAACTAAAGAAAGTATGAAAGGGCAGAGCCAGACTGAAAAATTCAATGTCATAGTCGGGATTTGAACCACGGGTCTTCTGGTCTCCGTCCAGCCACTCTAAACCATTGAGCTACTATGTCCAACGTGCCAACATGACATTAAATTCTCCAACTGACTCGTGTTTCTCCCGGCAAACCACTAGGAGCTCTCATATACACATGAGACAACTACCTTAATGTCGTTTTACTATGCTGTAAGTACTTTAAAGAAAGTACAGTAACAAATAAAAGAAGTGTGTGCTGGGGTTCCCGGGTTCGATTCTCGGCTGGGGGTGGGGATTTTTCTCAGTCCAAGATAATTCCTCATCTTCCCCGGGGCATGGAAGTATGAATCAGAGTGCGAATGTGTGCGCGATCTAATGATTAGAACTAGTGCATTAGATGAATCTAAATTTTTAATCGAATAACCGTCTTACTTTAATTGATTAACCTATGGATTAATCGAGATATTATCTGTTCGAAAATTAGATGTAAATTCGAGAAAATAATATAAACAGTTTATTTTAATATACTCTGGGACACAATATACAATAAATAAAATTACCTTTTTATAATTATATACAATAATTCTAAATTCCTTCATACCTTAATACTCTGTATATTTAATTATTTATAAACCTTTTAAATATTTAGATTCAAAATTTGTGTTTGCATCAAGTGTACGAGCTTTATATATGGATTGAATTAGAATATTTTTGTGAGTAATTATTTAGTGAAGCATTATATCAATATCTACTAAAATTTGTGAGACATATGCAAATCACTGTTTACATGAAGACTCACCCAGTCACTTTACAAAATACTTTTTTCTGTCAGGTACTTTACCATTTTAGCTTAAAGACAAAATGTACACCCAGTTTTCCTCGCAAACTTTCGTATGCCATAATTTTAATTCAACTCAGCACAAAACGTTTTTCCTTATTTTAACTGTTTTAAGACAAAACTTTCACTCTCTGTCATGAACTCAGAAACGTTACTGGCTTACTGCAGTTACACCACCACCAGCCCTGAGTAGAGGGATCAGCTATTGTTTCTATAGCTGCGTAATCGAAGTGTTCGGTTCAAGGATGTACAGCTCAGTTTATGCTATCAAGAGATAAATAATTGGTTGTATACGATATGTTGTCACACACACAAGCTGTAAGGAAAGAAACCTCTCTGTCAGCATCTGCATATATTTATATACCTCTTAGAATACTTCACAACAAAAGTGTTATTTAGTTTCTCTCGGTGTTCAGAGTGATTTCTTTTAGCTATTAGGAGTTATATTAGCACAAAGTTCAAAGAACATTACGTGTCTGTGAAAGCTTGATACGTTGGAAAGGCTGTTTAGGTTGAAAGCAATACATCAAAACAAAAAGGGCCAAATTTGGCTAAAAGAGTTTTCATTAATGTTTATTGTAATCGATTAATTTTAATCGACTCGATTATTCGACTAAAAATTTTTAAACTTTAAACTAAAATAAAAAATTAATTGATTCATCGTTTCGGTTATTCGATTAAATCACGCAACACTAATTAGAAACCAACGAATACGACTTAACACCTTCGATATGTTGCAAGGGAGAACGGCCGCCGATATGACCATTGGAGTTGAAGGCGGGATATAAATGGAACAAATAAAAAAAAGTGTAAGAAAGTGTCGTAAAGTGTTCAATAATGGACAAAACTCCAACCCGAAAGTTCGTCATTTATCTCAGATGTCTTGAATAATTAAGTGAAAATTAAGGTGACTTAATAGGATTGACTTAGAACACAACAATTCTAAACAAATATGCACTTATGTGATGAAGTAAGCTTCAGATTTTTAATACTGTTTTTGCAAATGAATTAAAGACAAACGAATGATGCACATATTAAACATTACACTTAAGCAGTAGAAGTCACAATTCTAAATGGTTTTGTATTGGTTAGGTGATCGGGAGAGCTGAAACTGTTTGAAATGGATGTAAACAACAGCTCCTACAAATGAACTGGTGTGTTTGAACTGTACTGGTACTCCCTGTATCTTCCCAACATAGCGAAATCTAAAGAACACCTTTCACCATTTTATAGAAATACAGAAATTTTGTAACCCAGTGTATATGAGTGATAAAAAAGCTGCACTTTGCTAAACTAGGTAGCTTACGGTGCCCTAAATGACATGACAGTTCAAATTAAGCTCCGCGCCCAGTATTTAGTGACAACGCCTCTGGTTACACCCATCGAAAACAAAAGCGGTATCGGGCTAGCCCGAAGAATGTGCAGTTACTGGCTTGCATTTCCTTCTTTAACATTTGGTCGTTGTTAACAGAATTAAATACTACAATAAGTGGCTGCCCTAAACTTTTGATTCATAGATGTGTGGTTCTGCAGATGTTCTGTATGTACATAATAATTGCATTATTTCCTTGATAACTTCTCTCTGAAAGATTTTTAGTTGGACTCGTAGAACGAGAATTAGCAAGGGACGACATTTTACGCTATATAAACGAAGAATCCAGACATTTTGTCTTAAACTTTGTTTTTTAAAAGAAATATATTGATATATTCTAAATAGCCCGCCTCGGTAACGTGGTGGTAGCATGTCTACCTCACGATCAAGAGGCCCCGAGTTCGAATCTCGGTCAGGGTGAGTTACCTAGATAAGGGTTTTTCCTTATCCTAAAAGGCGAATGTCGGGTAACTCTAAGCTCCATGGACCCCGGGCTCATTTGAGCATCATTTCACCCATGCCATTCATTGTCCGATATGACTTAACGTTGGAGGACGTAAATTACCACAAAAAAATCTAAATACCAACGTGGCCTGTGAAAGCGACTTTAAAACCATGTTTTAACCTTGAAAGCGAGAAATATAATAAAAATTAGGATTAGGATTTCACTACGGAAGGGATTCAGTAAGTAGGCCACCATGCTGAGCCTATTGTGCCTATGCCCTCAAGTGGGACACCCCAGGGAGGAAGGATGACGCCAGAGGAGACAGAGGCTGGCCATCCCAAGGAGACACGACAGTGCAGAGGGCAAGGTCCCTACAATATACTTACAGTCTGTGAGGTTTAACTAGTCGTGTGCCTTTTAGAAAGAGAAAGCAATACTCTCTGTTTCACTCTATGACGTAGCAGGCAAAGCAGACACCCCAGCCAAGATGCATCAGTGGCGGAGGGTCCCTTCTCCACTTCGTCCGATTGTTGCCCATCCCCCCATTCACAGTCAGAAATTTCAAACGAATCTTCGTTTTCTTCTTCCGACTCCAAGTCTTCTAAATGTATAACTAATCTGTCTGTAATTTCATCTATCAGACCTTCTTTCTCCCAGTAAAACTGTTCAGTGTTTTGCACATGCTCACACGCCCTTCTCCAGTTTTCTGGGGTCACTTTTGTGATCGCATTATGAAACAAGGCTCTTACATCAACACTTTTAAATGAAATATTATGTTTGGCATCATCATTCTTCACTTGTACCCATATAAGTTCTATAGCATTAAAGTCACAGTGATAAGGTGGCAATGTTACTACGGTATGACCGTGTACCTCTGCGAGACTATCTACTCGTATTTCATACACTTTGAAATTATCTTTTTCAGTTTAATTAATTCGTATAGCACTGGTTTTGTTGCTCGTGGATCAAACTCAATATTCCTAGTATGAAGCCATTCCTGTATATGCGATTTGAGTGAAGATGAAGTGGGTGCTTTATTAATTTCTATGGAATAATAAGGGGCATTGTCCATAATGATGACACTATTAGACGGGATGTTAGGTAGTAATTTATTAACAAACCAATCCTTGAAAATGTTACTATCCTTTTCTTCATGGTAGTCTTTTGTTGAATTTGACTTAAAAGTTAACAAGGCATTAGGAATAAATCCTGTTGAACATTCAGCATGTAGAACTATAAATCGCTGTCCTTTGCCGATTGGTGTTTTAAGAGGGAAATCACTTTCATTTTCATCAGCGATGCACTTCCACACCTTGTTTCTCGAATGGTTTATATTTACCCACGTTTCGTCATGGTACACTATAGGCCTACCTGTAGATCTGAGTTCTTTCATTCGTCTTAAAAATTTAAATCTTTTAGAAACAATATCCATTCGTTCCATTAAAAAGATTCTTACTTGCGAATGTTTACTTTAACTGAAATTAAGCCTTTTAAGACTTTTTCTTAAGGACCACACGCTTCCTTTAATTAAGTCTTTAGCTTTTGAAGCCGCATATATGTTCAGCAAACTAAGCAGAAAGTCCGTACGATACAGCGAATAGATTGTTCGCTTAATAGCAGCAGCTGTCGATGAATCAATTTCTGTTTTTCGCGGTCTTCTATTAGGACGCTTCTTGCTTGATGTTTGCAGTCTACCGCCGATAGCTTCTGCATTTTTGTGTTCTTTTAAAATTCGTTGGACAGAACGAGAGGAAATACCTGTAGCCGCAGCAGTTCTCTCAACGATACTCGTCACTGAAATAGTCGGCTTTCCACATTTCAAAGCTTCACATTCATCACTGAAGAAACTGTGAACTTTGACTACAATTTCCCTAGAATCTGAGATCCAACTTGAAACAACACAAACACAACTAAAACTACATGAAAATAATTCAACATTATATCCATATGTTGCAACAATGAAAACATTTTGTAAGTAGTGTAAATCCACAAAACAAGAAATTCACGGTTCTATCACTCATACGCCACTGACAACCTTCAAACAACACACAACGGAATGGGGGTTGCGAGCGTCTACTTTCCACGAATCACGACAAAGCAGTGGTTGCTGACCCGCCCACGTGTGCCAGACAAGGACAGCATTCTGTGTTAGACAAGGATAGTAAAGAATACGCCAACTTAAACCTCACAGACTGTAGACAGAGACTTGCCCCGACAGGCCAGGACAACGGACACGCTCCCCTACAGCGGGACGGCAACTTGCCCAGCAGCCGAGCCCCAAAGGTCCATGGCTGGTGGTCCCGAAATGGTCCCAGCAGAGGAGCGCAGACCGGCAACCAACCTACCAGAGGAGGAAGTACTGTCCTCCACAGGAGAGTAAGTCTCCGAGGGATGAGACGCAGGGGGGTTGGCGAAGGTTCCCACACCCTCCCTGGACAGGTTTATGACACTCCATGTCAGTACAGTTACAGACCATTCAAAAACATTCTGAGGGCTTCTACTTTTGTGAATGAATCTTCTCGGTTTTAGTGTACAGAGTGAATACGGCGCATGTTTTAATGGTTCTGTTCCTTGTGTAGCAGGCGTTCTCTGTCACATACATTCGCTGTCCTTGTCCCACTGTGTAAGGCAGCACATACCTTTCAGGGACCTTCTTTGCATTGCTGGACAGTAGTTTTCCTAAGAGCATATCATCCTGCCATGCACCGCCGAGACACCCACCGACACTTCTACTCTGAAGTATACCACAGATGAGAGATATGAAATGATAATGGAGATGAAATGGAGGGACAGGAAATTCGGGGGATGTAGTTAACCTGCCCAGCATTCGCCTAGTGACCCGGGAAAACCCCCCGAAAAACCCATGGGTGAGGTAGGTCGGCCACGGGAATCGAACCCGGACCTCCCGAATGCAGGCCATAGACAAAACGCCTGAGTCATCCCGTTCGGTAATGCTTTCAACTAAATTTTAAATTTTATTATTTTTAAAAATTTGCTATTATATAAAATACTTTTCGTGCATACTATCGCATTCTTCGATAAACTTCACACCGAAATGCACATTCCTCTTTTATCTTAGTCGCATTTGAAAACACACGCATATTTGGCAACAGCGCCCTTGATTCTACCATAAGAAAAGCATGGCCCATAAGAACCCATTGTGACGAGATGAAAAGCGCTATAGCTACTAACTGCCTGCGGCATAACTGCATGTTATAATTAACAATGGCCTTCAGACCGCAACAAAAGTAACACAACTTTTCAAGTTGATCTTGACGTCAGCTTCCTCAAAGGCGCTAATGAGATTCAGGGATAAAAAGACTTATTGATAAACTGCGAATCAATCTATGTTGACAGTCTAAGCTGGAGCTTATTTGAAATATTTAGTAATAGCTACAACCTTAATTAAGCAATGACACTAAAAGTCATAATTATAAAATAGACCAATTACATAGGCATTTGATTTGTTTATGTCATTGCAAATGGATTCACTCTGTAACCTATTCAGGAAACAAAGCCTTTCACTGCAGAATAAACATCTCTATTTTTTTCACGTGTAGGTAGTATTTGTTAAATTTATTATTAAAGACAGCTACAAATATATGCAGATTATGCTCGCTGACTTACTTTCAGTAAAGCGAGATCTATACACCGTTGTAATGCTTCATTCTAAGCAATTCATTCCTCTATGCTATATTGATTTCCTTACACTTAAAGACATATCAAATTAGCTATTAAATACTTAATACAACTTTAAAATGTTTATAATATACAAAGTACTGTTGAATTATCTCTCTTAATAGTTATTATAAGACTCAGCCGAGTTACATGTCAAATTTTCTGTGCAGTTAGTTCAGCTTTCCTAAAATAAATATTTTATTTAACGACGTTGTCAAATACCAGTAATCGGCGCTGTCGATGCCAAAATTTCGTCTCCTTTTACATGCAAGTACGTAAATCTACTGATATGGTATAGTCACTTTTAAGCATACTTTCGTAAAAACGCCAAATTGATCTGCGACAAATTTGAACCCACGACCTTCAGATCAGTAGGCCAATGCGTAACTAAATGAGCCATCCAGATCGACATTAACTTTGCCTATTTTATTTCTTCTCTCCTTGAATGTATTACTCATAACCTCAAAAGTATGGTATCTCAGCTCCTGTGTTCAATAATACAACGATAAAATATGTAATAATACATGAAATTGGAAATGGTGCTATAAAACTTGAACTGCGCATAGCTGCATATTAAAACAGTTAAGCAGATGAACATTGTTTTCCATTTTCATCTTCTAAATAGTAATCTGCAATATAAAAACGTATATCACACAACAGTTAGTTCGAATTTACAAGCTAGCAGTTCTTTTGTCTGGTCTGTGGTCTGGTGACAGTCTCGCTTTAGATTGATGGCGATAGTTTGTTTTTCTGCCTCGTAATCGAACCAGCGTGACCGCTGTGCAAATTAACCTCCGCATTCATCACTTGTAAGTGTCCTTGAATGACACCACCGGAAGGCTGAAAACATTTATGGTAGTCTGCTGATATCCCTCTGTGAAGTGTGTAACCCTCGTGACAGCATACAAAACTACATGTGTAATAAAAATCGTTCAATGTACTTTCGAGTGGCTTTACTTACAAGCCGCACGTAGGTTTGATATAATAGTTCTAAAATAAAAATAAAAGCTGCAATTGATTGGAATTCTTAATGTTGTTGCAGTGGATCGGTCACTGATTCATGAGCTGAATATTAAATTAATGACCAAAATAGGAACTAAGCATGGATCTGCTATATTAGAAAGTACAACATAAACAGTCTCTTTTCAACTTACAAGTATTTACATCTTAAGCTGTCATAATTATAATAATAAAGCATTGCAATTCGTAAAAAAATTAGAATCTGAAACGTGAATTATTTTAGGCACTGCTTGGTACTTACAATATTGGGCAGTTGGCAGCACTAGCTGAACATTCAAAATATTTCAAACATGAAGCCTGCACACAGGTTTATTTAGTTTAACTCCTTGAGCAACAAAATATACGATTGCTACAAACCTAAGACAGACACTGGCATAGGCTCTTCTAGCTGCACCGTAGAGCAGCTTTCCCCTAGTAGATCAGGACACAAGAGATGGAAGACTAACGAGGCTTTTAAAAGCTAGCCCCAACCTCACCCAATCTAATCTCCCAACAGAATTCGGCCTTGAGAAATGATGTAACTTCTCCCACTCTAAACTCCCGACCTTAAATTGTTTTTGGACAATGATTTGCAGTTTGAATTTCCTTTATCTTCTTTGTTGTTCCTAGTGTAAACTAAGTAAAGCACAGTTCTCGTCATCTCCCTTCTGCTCAAACGCCAAGTTTCTTCAGCGTTGCTGTACGAGTGTCAGTTGATAAATCCTGGACCTCACAATAAAAGAGCATTTTAATATTTTTTTTCTTTATTTCTCAACATAATCTCCATTTGTCATATCGGTGTTCTCATTTAATTAAACCATCTCTGTAGTGCGATTTATCGTGGTATTCAAAATAGCTGTTTACCGCATCAGTGACCTCCTCGTTGCTCTGAAATCTTCGTCCCCCAAGAAACTTTTTGAGGTTCGGGAACAGGTGGTAGTCACTGGGTGCTAGATCTAGTGAACAAAGTGGATGTTCAAGCAATTCCAACTTTAATTCGCACACTTTTTACACTGCAATGACTGAGGTGTCAAAGGAGGTGTTTTTCTTTTCACCTCATCACTCAAACGTTGCAGTAAGCTTGTCGAGTAATCACCAGTGATAATTACTTTTACCCTTTTCCATGTAATCAATAAAAATAATTCCCTGTGCGTCCCAAAAAACACTCGCCATGACCTTGTTAGCTGACAAAATTGACTTCGCCTTTTTTGGAGTTGGTTCACCTGGCGCAATCCACTATTTTGCTGTGATTTACTTTCTGAAGTGTAGTGATATATTCAAGTTTCATCTATGGTCATTAGCCGCCTCGGAAATAGAAATAGTTTTTCTTTGCAAAGGTGTCAACAAACGCTGCACCCATCTTGCGCAGACCTTGTGAAAGCCCAAAACATTACTTAAAATGTTACCTGCACGTTCTTTTGATATGTTTACAACCTTTGCTACCTCAAAAACTTTAATCTTGTCTTCCAGTTCTAAATGATGATTTTTAAATCATCTCTGGAGTTGTGACTTCCACAGGGCGTCCAGAGCAAGGTTCATCACTAGTGCTCGTACGTCCCATTTTAAACTCTGCAACCTAGCTTTTTGAAGGGGCAGAGTCTTGCCATGTACTGTCCATTTCCTCCTTGATTTCTTTAGGCGTTACGCCTTTCAAATGGAAGTATTTAATCTCTGCTCGTTTTTCCAAATCCTTCATTTTCTTGAAACCTCTAGACTTGTTTTGTTCAAAATGGTGTCATTCAGAAACTAAGCAAGCTATTGACCTGTAACTATGGATACAAGCTAGTCTATAATTAAACTATATGATGCTATCCGTCAAACTGACCCAGTGGCGGCATCTCTATTTGACTTATCAGCCGACCCTCGTACTTTAAATTCTGATAACACATTGGCATTTATTCTTTTTTTCTTTTTAATAATTTATCGAATCATGCTATATTTTGTAGTTTTTGAGTCATAAAGAACATTATAAAGTGACTAAAATGAAGAAAATAAGAATAGGAGAAAACTTCATTTATAAAATAGACGTGCTATTCGCACACAGCTGTACGCGTCAATTTAAAAGTTAGGTTTGGGCATTTTCAGACCACCTCAAAGTCCATTGGATTATTTCGCACTGTTACCAGTCTTGATCTATAGTACTTATGCCTCAAGTGGGGCATCCCCGGGAGGAAGGATGAGGCGGGAGGAGATAGAGGACGGCCGACCCAAGCAGTCACGGCAGTGCAGAGGGCAGGGTCCCTATATTTCACCAGTTGGAAGCTCCCCGGCAGGCTCCCCTACAGATATGTCACCCACCGTAGTCCTTGACACGACCCATTTAGCCGGACCGGAAACCGTTCTACGGGAGGAGGAAGTGTTTACCAGGAGCATATCATCCTGCCATGCAGCGCCGACACTTCTACCCTGAAAGACACCACCAGATGGGAGATGATAATGATACTGGAGATGAAATGGAGTGACAGGAAATTCTGGGGATGTAATTAACCTACCCAGCACTCGCCTAGCAACTCGGGAAAACCACCGAAAAAGAAACATGTGTAAGGTAGGGAATCGAAGTCGGAACTCCCGAATGCGGGCCACAGACGACACCGCCTGAGCCATCCCTCTCGCTTGCCCTAAAGCGTTTGAATTCTGATTTCACAATATCTGAGGACTGTTTCCTATGTAAATTAATATATATATATATATATATATATACATATATACATATATATAAACATTTTAAATGTCCTTACATACCTATTGTTTTACAATTTAACATTTTTGTTTTATATTGACCACAATTTTCCCCAGTGTTATGTCGTCTAGTTTCTTTCGGTCTTACTTGTCTATTTTTTTACAAAGTATTTAGTCTGCTCTATTAAACTCAAGTACAAATATGTGATTGTTTGAATTAAATATATTTTATAGCCTTCTATTTTAAAAATATTCACTTTACTATTATGTCCTCTTGAATGACCTAAATGGACTGTTTGTGACGCCCAGTGACGCATTGCAATTGCGCTCCAACCCCAGCTGGGCTCCGAATAGGTAGGTACTCGCATTCAGCCTAGCAGAGACAATAGAACAGCCTGGTGTTGGCATGGGACATTTTGACGAGTATTAATATTTATTTATTTATTTATTTAGCATTTAATTTCTGTACAGAAATATTTGCTTTTTCAAGATACAGTACAAACAATACAAACTAGAAATTCAGAAAATACAGAATTAATTCTACATGCAATAATCAGATTAAATTGTATCAATGTCAACAAATACAGAAAACTTACATGAATTGTCAACCATTAGTATCATAAAATTATTCTTATGTAATCATTTACTCTACTTAATCTGGTACCTAAAATATTCAAAGAACTCTTGAGTACTATAGAAGCACTGATTTATTAAAAATGATTTCACATCTCTTCTGAATCTTTTCTTATCATTGTTTTCGATTTTCTTTAAGATTAAGTTATACATGTGAACCCCTTTATGAAGTACTGAGTTAAGTTTTTTATTTGATCTTGATCCCAGTATATGTAATTTAGTATTATTCCTAGTATAATGTTCATGAATAGTGTTATTTGTTTGAAAATATTGTATGTTGTTGTTTATAAAGCATACGGTTTCTAAGATATACAGACATGGCAGAGTTAGTATATTATTTTCCTTAAAATATTTCATACAATGAGTCCTTTTGCTTAGATTAAACATTCTTCTTATTATTTTCTTTTGTGTTACAAATAAATCTTTTATTTCGGTAGCTGATCCCCAGATAAAGATACCATATGCAAGATAAGACTGCACATATGAATAGTAAATCAGCATTAATGTTTGTGTATTACAAATTTTCCTTAGCACTGATATTATGTAGTGGGCTTTATTAATTTTTGCAGTAATATACTGAATATGCGGCTTCCAGGTTAAAAATTTGTCAATAATTACCCCCAAAAATTTTGTTTCATTGGTATATTGTATTACCTCATTGCCAAAAGCGATTACAGGAGCTATATTAGCTTCATTTCTATTTGACAGTGAAATATGCATACTTTGTGTCTTTTTAATATTAAGTAGTAATTTATTATTAGTTAGCCAATGCATCATATTTGTCATCACAGTATTAGCATAATGTTGCAATTCAGAATTATTGCAGCCTTTGATAATTATATTAGTGTCGTCAGCATATAGAATAGTTTCTGCATGGGGAATATTAAGTGGAAGGTCATTAATATATACTAGAAAAAGCAGTGGTCCCAGGATAGAACCCTGTGGAACCCCACATCTCACAATTTCAATATTGGAATTAATATTATGACCATTTAATTCATTATTAACTACAGTATACTGTCTTCTACCCTCAAGGTAGGATTCAAACCAATCATGAGATACCCCTCTTATACCATAGGCTTCAAGTTTGGATAATAGAATATTATGGTCAACCAAATCAAATGCCTTAGACAAATCCATAAAAATCCCAATAGTATAATTATTTGCATCAAACCCTTCTAATGTTTGTTTCATAAAGGAGTATAGTGCATTAGAAATTGATTTATTTTTCCTAAATCCATTTTGTTTATCACTGAATACATATTTTTCAAGAAAAGGAGATATCCTGTTGAACATAACAGTTTCCAAGATTTTTGAAAACCCCGATTGAACTGAGATAGGTCTATAATTATCAACATTTTTTGTATCTCCCTTCTTAAATACTGGTACAACTTTTATTAATTTTAAGACATTAGGAAATTTGCCTGTTGATATAGAACAATTACATATATCCATTAATGGTGCTACTATATATTCTTTGCAAGATTTGATTATACACTCTGGTACATCATCAAATCCAGCAGAGAATGTGTTCTTTTTTGAATGTATTATTTTAAGAATCTCCTCAGAAGTTACTGGTTTGAGAAATACACTTTTATCGTTTCTGATTAATTTGATAGGAGTATTTGTTATATTGGGATGAGTCAAAGGTACTCTATCAGCAACACTAATAAAGTGTTTATTAAGGATATTTGATACCTCAGCAGGATTATCTAATTTTGTATTATCAACTATTAAAGTAATTTTGTCTCTAGTTCTGACCATGTTGTTAGTGCTTTCATTTTTTACTATATTCCAGATAGTCTTATTTTTATTCGACGAATTTGAAATGCAAGTATCTATATATTGCTTTTTTGCAGCTTTTATTACCTTATTATATATTTGCTTATACTTCTTATGATATTCTATAAATGCTTCAGTTTTGTTTACTTTACTCAACTGATTTAGATAGCGTTTTCTTTTGCTAGAGATAATAATTCCCTTTGTTATAAGGTACACGCACACTGTTATAACGTACGCGAGGAGGAAGGGATGAATGGAAGAAACACAGGATGTATAGAAAGTCTAACAATTCGTAGTTCTAAGACCCATTCTATTATTGAAGTTCTCAAGAGATGGCGAAAAATGACACGTTCGACCAGCTTACTCTTTAGTGTCCATGGTTACAGAAATTATGGATCAGTTAAATAAACTAAGATTTATAATAACATTAAATATGAATCTTTTGTGCATTTGCGTTATATGTTAAGAGGTTTTGGTGTGGTATTATTACGAGTATGAATCTGTGGCTCGGGGTAAAATGTCATTAAGATAATTAGCGAGGATTATCTCCGACCGATTCGCTGAAGTAGTTTGGTAGGTTACGTTAGTGAGAAGGGAGAAGGAGCCTAAACATTTTCAGATTAGGTAAGGCAGGCTAGTTTGGAATTCGTGGAATATGTGATAGTACTTCTTAGATTACTATAAAATGTATACAAGGGTCACTATTTATATTTTCAGCCTTGGCAACCCTGGATGTTATAGGTGCCATCTGACGTTTCCAATGAAAAGTTTGACATTGTCGACCATAACCTACTTCAGACTTTTCTTATCAATAGAGCGTCATTTGTTTTGTTTACATTAACTTGAAAATTGTGTCTAAAATGGCATCAACTCGTGAGAATGTTCGTGCAATGATTTATTACACCTTTCGACGTGGATTACCAAGACAAGAGTGCATCGGTCAACTAACTTCCACATTTGGCGACGAAGCGCCATCCTTTGCCACTGTAAAACGCTGGTTTAACGAATTTAATCGCGGCCTCTGTCTGCTCAGTTATAAAGTTCGTGAAAGTCGTCCAAAAGCAGTTGTGCCAGAAAGCATTGATGCTGTGCGAAAACTAATAATGCAAGATCATCATACGACATATTGTGGGATTGAGGCAACCCTAGGCAGGCCGTATTCCCAACAAAAAAGTGGGGGGACGCTCGCCTAAAAAATTTTCTAGATGCTGGAGAACCGATCAGAATTCTGCACTTGTAGATTCTCCTTCCTGCTTTGATTGTCCTCAGTATGTGTACGCCTTTTTATCCATTCTTTTATGTAATCCTCTGGGTTCCACATGTGTACTGGAGGTCCGTTAATAATCATAAACATTATTTGAATGTATATTCCCGTAGGAGAGGGGATACGTCCCCTTCAGCTGCCGTGGTGCGGGCGCTGCGGACCTCTAGCACTCGTGGTACCTCTGACGTTACCAGAGGAACCTCGGGCCGAACATTCGAGCCCCTCCCTTTGGGAGTTTTTCGGATTGGGTTGGACTCGAGGGGGCAGTGGTTCCCGATACCCGTGGAGATCGGGTACGTCTCCGGACGGGGTTGAGGGAAGCCATTAATATTCCCGCGCACTAGCCAGCATAGCTAGTAGAAGGTGTGCTAGATCACCAGGCGGTCCCACCGAGGTCATATCGGTAGCGTTCCCATTTTGGAGTTGGCGCGCGTACGTGGCGTATCCACTCCCATCCCGTCTTGTGTCCGCAGGAACAAATGGGGAGGGGCGCTTGTTAGTCTCTAGGTCATGCCCTATTGAAAGCCCCACGTAGGCGCCCTTTTGCGACAGCTCAGTGACTCCCTTGTCATTAGAGGGGGGGTCAGTCTTCACTCCGTGAGGATCTGCCCTGGTAGATATTCACATTTCATTTCTTAATTTAACATTCAAATATATAAACTCGAGAAGAAAGGTAATGAATTAAAAAAATATAAATAATATTATTAGTAAGGGGACTGTCCCCTTCCGAAAAATGGTCGCGCCATGGCTCAGTGGTTAGACTGCTTGGCTCTCACCAGGCCCGGGTTCGATCTCAGGAGACCGCAAAGTGAGATTTGTGGTGGACAACACGGCGCTGGAGCGGGTTTTCTCCGGGACCTCCGGTTTCCCCCGCCATTTCATTCCACCGGTGCTCCATCTTCATCTCATGTATCATCAGTGTCACTGCCTGCGGTGCCGTATGTAGTAAAAGCGGGCGTTAAACACTACACATTTCCTCCGAAAATAGTGGGGGGACGGCCGCGTTCCCCCTCCACTACGGCCCTGACCAGTTCCACTAGCACATATAAAATATTGCATGATTATTTAGCCATGAAAAAGGTTTTCTCTCGTTGGGCCCCACATAATTTGACGCAATCTCAAAAAAGCTGCTCGTGTCGATTGGTGTACAAAAATGCTCAAGAAATACAATGGCTGTGCCTCAAAACACGTATATAAGATTGAAACAGATGACGAATCATAGATCTATGCGTATGAGCCGGAACGTAAACAGCAGTCGACTGTATGGGTGCTTCAAGATGAAGCAAATCCAACAAAAGCTGTTCGCACTCGAAGCACTTCGAAGCAAATGGTCACCTGCTTTTTCAACAAAACTAGCCATGTGGCAAGTGTGTCTTTAGAGGAATGTAAAATGGTCAATGCCGAATGTACAAAATCAATAAAAGTTACAAAATCACGCCTCGATAGCGTGGCGGTAGCGTGCCTGCCTCACGTTCAAGAGGTCCCGATTTCGAATCTCGGTCAGGGTGAGTTACCTGGATAAGGTTTTTTCAGGGGGTTTCCCTTGTCCTGAAAGACGAATTTCGGGTAACTCTAAGCTCTATGGACCCTGGGCTCATTTGAGCATCATTTCATCCATTCCATTCATCGTCCGATATGACTTAACGTTGGAGGACGTAAATTACAACAAAACAGCATTTGTTTGCCGGAAGTCTTCGGTGAAGTAAGGAAAAAGCCAAAAGAACCATAGGATCGTTCTTCATCAAGACAATGCAAGCGCGCACACATCTCGTATAACAACAGAGTATTTGTAGGCTCAAAAAATCGAATCGATGGATCATCCGCCATACAGTCCTGATTTGGCACCCAATTCTTTTTGTTGCCGAACGTGAAGAATAAATTGAGTGGACAACGATTTTCGTCGGCAAAAGAAGCCGTTGATCCCTTCAAAAACCATGTTTTGGAGGGGTCTCAAGCAGAAGGAATAAATGTTTTTACAATGGTTCAAACGGATACAAAATTGATTGATTATAAAGGAGAATATTTTGAAAAATAATAAAGCAGTTTTCAATTAGAAATTATTTTGTTTTAATTATTAGGCTCGAAATATAAAGTGTCCCTCGTATAGAAAGAAGTGGCAACATCGGATTGAAAGTTAGTAGTGCCTTAGAGTCATTAGCAAAAGTGGAGGTTATTAGGAGACTGCAGATAAGCACATGCTGGGCCATCTTGGACACTTCTGGATAGGACTCTGGTCGAGATTGAGGCCAGAACAACGCTACAACTTGGTGCAGCAACAACATTGAGGCTGACATATTGCTTCAAAATTGCGTAACAACGTGGCGCTGAGAATCGTGTTAACACCATGGATGTACCTTTCCTTCGGGCAAGCATCCGCGCCATATGTCCGGTAATGTCACGCGCCACGAAAGCTAGGGAAATTCAGAAAGATGAGAAACCAGCCCAGCATTCACCCAGAGTATAAGGTCAACAGGAATTAAACCTGGGACCTAGAAAATGCGAGCCTGATATATTACCGCTGAGTCACTTCGTCAATTAACCGAGCGGGATGGCTCAAGCGGTTTCGTGTGTGCCCGCATTCGAACCCTGGCCGACCTTGAGTCATGAGTATCTTCGGGGTTTTTTCCGGGTCGCCAAGCGAACGCGGGCAGGTTAATTGCATCCCCCCAATTTCATGTCCTTCATTTCATGTCCATTATCATTTCATATCATTTCTCATCAGGTGGTTTCTTTCAGGGTAGAAGTGTCGGCGGGTGTCTCGGCGCTGCATGGCAAGATGATATACTCTTAGTAAACACTTCTTTCTTCGGTAGGACGGTGTCCTAGTGGGCTATTTCAGGACTATGGTGGGTGGGATGCTGGCTGTACTGGCCTACCAGGAGTTTCCAGCTGATAAAGTTTAGGGGCCCTGCCCTCTACACTGTCCTGAATCCTTGGGACGGCCGCCCTGTCTCCTCTCGCCTCATCCTTCCTTCCGGGGATGCCCAACTTGGGGCATGTATAATAGATCAAGACTGGTTGCAGTGCCATAGCCCCCCCACCCCCCCATAAGCTTCTATACTACCCTATACTACCCCTGTCGTCAATTGAAAGTATACATAAACAACAAATTTGAACATATATTCCATACAGCAAACTTATTTATGCAAATTACATTTACACAGAGAGCTTTCCTAGCATAACACAACTACATAAAGTTAAAATTAAATTCTCAAATCAACTTCCATCACTAATGCATGGTTAGGATATCATTTAACAATTTCTAAGCTGCAGCCATATTTTTACTTTCTTTGCCATCTAGCCAGTGAGAAGAGGAAGTGGTACATTCTAATAAAAATTTGACACTGAAAATGCAGCTTTAGGCCCCTGAATTCATGGGGATTATTTTTAGTAAAAGGTCTCTTCGTGTGTGATAAAGAGAGAAAACAGCTTACTCAAAAATAAATTTTCATGAATGTAAAATCAGTATTTAGATTTCTCCATCTTCTAAAGGTGCGACATAAAGATTTAAAGTAAATTCTCATCCCAGACTACCCTTTAAGGACACAGTTTTTGGCTTTGGTTTTTTTAAATGGCTTAAATGAATTGATTTAAATACTATATATCTACATTCAATTTTCTGAAAACAGTGCAGTCCTCTACAATTACAAGGAATTCTGCATAACAAATAAATCGTAAAGGATAAACCAAAACTTTATTATGTGCACAAAAAATTTATTTTTTGACACAGTTTATATCAAACAATATTTTTGTAACATCAGCTACATCCAAGATATCCTTTCCTAAAAATTTGAATGCTTTAATGCTGTTAAAAAATAATCTGCTTTTTTTGGGGGGTAAGTTTATGGAAAGAATATGGAATTACAAAGCCAGCAGGCTTTCAAAATATCTACTACTGATTTAGTTTCCTGCATCCCCATTGTGCCTACGAAATGCCGTAGACAAAAAATAAAATTTTATAAGATCTGTGCAAAATCTATATATAAAATAGTAGTGCGTAGAGAAAGTTAAGTGCATGTGAGGAATATAACCCTTTAATGGATGAATTATTTTGCTACTTATGCCGCTCTTGCTGTAATTAGTAAACCAATTTTCATACCATTTTCTATGGTGCCTTAACGCAATCGATTCGAATAGCCATGGTCGTTAAAGCAATAAATAATGGTCTGGCCATCCATTCAAAGCTAAATGTCGTGAGTTCGAATCTTGGCAACTGCAGTCAAATGTGCCTGTGGTAAAGGACGCAGAGGGTCCAAGTAAAATAATCGGTGTGATGGCTCGTTTGGATGTTGACAGGGTATCATTTGACTGCAGTTGCTTGGATTTTGCCCTTTTATACTAAAACTACTCCAATGTAATTGTAAAAATAATATATTGTGACTTTGTGGGTTTGTGAAATTAAAAGTCCAGGTTACAAACAAAAGTTGCTCTTTATTTACATAGAAACACACTTTTATCAACCTTTACAGTCCAGAATTACGTCACATTCACAATACAGCTTGCAAGGTCATCGACCACAAATACAGCTGTTCACGAGCACGCGTCCAATTACCGACTGACTCATTGTGGTGGCTGGGCTCCCTTTTTATAGATTACTCACTATTCGGAATGTTCTCAAACAATCAAGACGGCTAGAACAAAGACAAACTCTCGAGAAATCCGTCTCCTTCCCCCCACCATTTCGACGAGCTTTAATCTACACACTGCACTGCCCGTCTCTTTGAACTAGTCGCCAGCACCACCTCGATCAACAATGTGCTCGCGACAATATTTACAATTCAAAATACTAAACATTTTGTGTGTATAACTGACAAAGGCCAGAACAATATTATAAAAAATGCACTAAAATATTTTTAAGCTGAATGCAGCATAAAGTTGCCCTAGGACATCATCCCCTTAAAGGGGATGTTGTAATTTCTAAAAGAGAGAGATTAAAATGTTCTGCATAGTTCTGATGTGGTGACACTTCTCCAGACATAAAAAGAGAAAAATATTTCAAAGTATAAGTTTCCTAATTTTCAGACATAGGAAATACTTAATATACAAAAACAATTTTGCTAACCATAAAGAGTAAATTTAAGTAATGATAAAAGTATTTTAGTTAATTGATGGAAATGAATCATTTCTTCATACTAGCCGTATATTGGCTAAGGTTTTTGATAGAGTCAACATGAAAAATTCAATGCCACGGTTAGAGAAACTGGACGGAAACCAGGAGATCCGTGGTTCAAATCCCGGCCATGACATTGAATTTTTCATGTTGACTCTATCAATGATCAAAGTGTTTACCATTTATGGTCAGAAAGTGGCTAAGGTTTCTCCTTAAGGTCATCTATTACTGCTTATTCAGCATCATTAATTGAATAAAATAATGTGAGAAAATATCTTTCTTAAAATAAAACCTTTTAAATCATAAAACTACTGTAGTTGTTTTCTTTTCACTCTATCTCACTTACATTTTAATTTTTCCATTTTCAACCTCGAATGTCGAAAATGGAAGCAACAGCTTCTGAAACTGGTCCCTTAAAAATTAACATGTAAGTGATGTAGAGGGGGAAAAGGACAACAATAGTTTTATGAATTAATTTAAATGTCATTGTTATTAAATTCCTCCAAATACCACATTAAAGCCTTTTAAAATTAAGCATTTTGTACATTAAATCTTTCTTCCATAAGCTTAGCAGGATGACTTAGACAGCAGCATCAGTGACCTGCATTCAGGAGGTCATGAGGATGTCATTCTTGAACCATGATATTTATCAGGGATTTTCCCAGGTCATTAGCGAATGCTGGGAAGGATAATTACATCCCTGAATTTCCTGTACTTCCATTTTATTTGCCATCCTGCTAAGCTATTTGAGGGTTCCAACAAGTGTCGGCATATCATGGCAGCTGCATTGCTCTGTGTAAATTATTATCCTCCAGATTGGGAGAAGTCTCTGAGTCCTGAGACCTGCAAGGGAAGTGTAAGCCCTAAGGGAGAAAGGGAGCAAGTTGAACAAGCCGCCACCATGAAGTTCAAATCTGAACGGACTCTGTTCTCTGCTGCCAACTCTCCTCCATCTGACCCCCATTAATATCTTCTCAGCATACCCTTCCCAACCGGGAGGCTTGCATTCTATCCAAAAATTTGGTATCAGGTTTTCACTGTAAATACAAGTTTTAAGGCAGCCTGTACAAATAAATAAATACATTTTTAGAAATAAGAGAGAAGTACCAGTCAACATGAGAGTATCAAAAAGTATCAAAGTTTGTATTTAAGACTAGCATCCTCCTAGCATACATGACAAAGATTTTTACAAAATTATCTCCACCCCAAAGTTGCATGGATTTTTGTTACTGTTTATTCTTTCAAAAGTATTTCTAATGATTTTAATTAAAATACATGTTTGACATACTGACAAGAAAATAAAATTTATATATTGAATTTTGTGGCCTACGAACTCCTCTTCATTCTGACTGAAGAAACTATTACATATTGGAATAAATTTACTAGAGCCCAGTGCTGTAGTTGGGCCAATACACAATACCACCTAAAATTTGAACACATTTCAAGTGCACCGTGTAAATTTGTGAAGCAATGCTTAGAATTAAAGAAAAAAATGTTTATTGATCGTTCTTAGCACTAAACTGGAATGACAACAGCTTTTATATTAGCCATAAAGCTTTTTGATATAACAATGAAGAGTCAGGCAGTGCAAAGATGATTCTTAAGTGACTTGGTGACTACCACCTAAACTTTTTACAGTTTGGTGAGTACCACCTAAACTTTTTTCCAGTTTGGTGAGTACCACCTAAGCATTCTTGCCAACTACAGCTCTGCTAGAGCCCATTGCTTTACACAGTCATTTCAATTAACTGTAGCCTTAACCAGATTCAACACATTCCACATTGTGCAGTGAGTAACATTACAAATTATACTTGAAAGTATACCAGGTTTTTACTAGATCTTAACATTTGAGCGCTGCTTTTGCACTTGTACGTGCTAAACACCTACAACCAACAATTTCCAAATAAACATTTATCATGAATAAGAGAGCACTAGGATAGCTCAGTGGTTTTGTTCATGACTCTCATCCTCAGTATCCATAGTAATTCCCAGTTTACGCTGCAATTTTAAATCAGTTCTATTCATGCCTTTACCTCTGATCAGGTTATGTGAAGTATCCCCAAGGCCCAACGTGGTTTGTAGTCCATGGTAAAAGCTGCAGACCCTGTCATCATTACCATTATCATCACCTCAGTGGAGGTAACCGAGTGGTGCCTCCAGTTTGAAGGTCCAAACATCGCTTTTTAGAACAAGCTTTCCCTTAAGGTCATCAGCCATATGGAAAACATTGTAAACCAACCAATCTTTAATATACAGGATGGTCAGAAAGTTTCTCCCTGTTTTTCAGAAATGAGCCACTAAGCTTTGATACTCTGTGGAGATAGTACCACTTTACTCCAAGTTGTGATGGCTGTATGACCTATATACATCTCTTTACTTCTTGCTGACTCGTTGTGAATACATTCCTACAGTTGTTTGTGTGCTGTTGACCAATGTTCTATGGTGGTGCATTTCTTTAAAGTAGATTCTTTTCTTAAATTTGACACCTCTTTACTTGGTGAGTTAATGAAAATTTGCCATTCAATAATTTTTTAGGCAATTTGTCAAATTTTAATTTTCTTCAGGTTTATGGACTGCACATTACTTGTCTAAATTATTTTCTTATGCTCAAGCACTTCAGTGTGGCCTTTTCCCAAATCCAGGGATTGCTGTTCTTATGCAAGATGGAGCAACAGCTCACACAGCCAAAACAACAATGGCGCTTCTCAAGAGAACATTCCCTGCTGTTCGGAATGACTGGCCTGGCAATAGCCCAGACCCAGACCCTGTAGAGCACCTACAGGCAAGAACACAGGATTCAGTCTTCAAAGAACCATATCCATGCAAGAGAGACCAGTATTGCACGTGTTTTCAGGATGAATGAAATACAGTCACCTCTGAAGAAATGGCAGTGCTTGCTGAGAGTTTTGGCAGAAAAGATGAAGAATGTCTTCATAATCAGGAATGCCATACAAAATAAATATTAAAAACAGAAGCATTATTAACAGTGAAGTATTCTTCATTTCTAAGTTTGGTTTTATGAGTCACTTTGTTTACACTCATCTTCACTTTCTAAAACTGCTGTAACATTGGAACGTTCTCAACCAAATGGAAGGGGGATCAGAGCAGTAGAGTAGTCGAGCAGGAAGAAAGTATTCATCAGTCACCCAAAAGCTGAGGATGAGATTGAACGATCTTGAAACCAACCACAAATAATTTTTATATTGATCTTGAAAATGTTCCAATGTTACAACAATTTTGGAAAGTGAAGGTAAGTGTAAACAAAGTCATACAAAATACTGAGAAAGTGAACAAGTGACTATCCAAATCATTCATCCAATTGTGGAAAAGAGTTCTGTAAAAAAGCATTGTATGTAATAAAGTTATTCTAAAAACACTTGAGACATTTTCCATCCATCCTGTAGACAATGCAATGTGTTGTATAAATTAGGGATGGATCCTCCATACTTGTGATACTTCAATACTCATAAATTCATGATACTTGTATGGTATCAACATTGGAAAATACTTAGAAAATTCGCTTTATATTTTTTTTAATGCTTCTGTGATGATTCTGCAATTTTCATTTTATTTTAAAATCACAAAACATTATTGCCACAATTAGAGAATTGCAAAACCCAAGAAACTGCCAGGAATGTGGTACCTGCACAGTAACATTATGCAAGAAAATAAACGAGTACCAGTTACCAGTCTCCAAGAAGAAATCACTGCATATCTCAACAAAGACTTTCTCTTTCTATTGCACTGGATTACTGGAAAACAAACTAAAAAAAATGGCTCCTAAATATTTGTGTATTTCACCTATAACAGTTTTCCCTGAAAAACTATTTAGCACAAGACTGACACTTATGTAACAGAAACGAAGTAGACTTGACCCAGAAAGAGTGAAAATGCTAGTACTTTTTAAACAAAAACATATAAAAGCAGACTATTTTACTTTTAAATATCTAATTTAGATAGTCAATATGAAAAATTCAATGCTATGGCCGGGATTTGAACCACGGTTCTCCTGGTTTCCGTCCAGTTGCTCTTAACCTTTAAGCTACCATGGCCAACGTGCCGTCCTGACATTAAATTCTCCAGTTGACTCATATATTTTCCCGGTAGACCAGTAGGGACTCTCGCATCCGAGATACACCATTTGTGGCAACTTACTATCGTAAGTACTTAAATCTCAGGCTTCATCATTTAACTCTTATTATTTTAGTTAATTGATGGAAATTAATCATTTCTCCACACTAGCCGTATATAGGCTAAGATTTTTGATAGAGTCAACATGAAAACTTCAATGCCATGGCCGGGATTTGAACCACAGATCAGGTTTCCGTCCAGTCGCTCTTAACCTTTGAGCTACCATGGCCAACGTGCCGTCCTGACATTAAATTCTCCAGTTGACTCATATATTTTCCCAGTAGACCACTAGGGGCTCTTGCAAGTACACTATCATAAGTACTTAAATCCCAGGCTTCATCATTTAACTCTTATTATTGTAGTTAATTGATGGAAATTAATCATTTCTCCACTCTAGCCGTATAGAGGCTAAGATTTTTGATAGAGTCAACATGAAAAATTCAATGCCATGGCCGGGATTTGAACCATGGATCTTCTGGTTTCCGTCCAGTCGCTCTTAACCTTTGAGCTACCATGACCAACGTGCTGTCCTGACATTAAATTCTTCAGTTGACTCATATATTTTCCTGGTAGACCACTAGGGGCTCTCGCATTAATGATTAATTTCCATCAATTAACTAAAATAATAAGAGTTAAATGATGAAGCCTGGGACTCAAGTACGATACTTATGATAGTAAGTCGCCACAAACGGTGTATCTCGGATGCGAGAGCCCCTAGTGGTCTACTGGGAAAATATACGAATCAACTGGAGAATTTAATGTCAGGACGGCACGTTGGCCATGGTAGCTCAAAGGTTAAGAGCGACTGGACGGAACCCAGGAGATTCGTGGTTCAAATCCCGGCCATGGCATTGAATTTTTCATGTTGACTCTATCAAAAATCTTAGCCTATATGTGGCTAGTGTGGAGAAATGATTAATTTCCATCAATTAACTAAAATCTAATTTAGAACAAAAGTGAATCGAGAATATATTGACACATTGCTTCACTCACACTGTTTATTCACAGGACATGTTTCAAGAGCTCTTGCTCCTATCCTCAGCTGATACTCGACTAGTGCAAGTTGTAGTGGTTTCTTCTTTCTCCGTATTGTCAATAGATGGCGTGATGTACTTGTCAAAGATGTCCGGTGGTGGAGTTTCAAAATTCATGACTCTATGACGATTTTTGTTAATGAAGATATTTTCCCATACGGAAAGGTCTATGGGGTGATTAACATATTTTATTAGAGATGTTTCCAAATTGATGTCATGTCTAGTATTCAAAAAATGAAAAGCCACTGCTGATTTTTCTGTTTCACCATTTTTAATGTTTCTCATATGTTCTTTAGTTCTGATGTTAATATTTCTTTTTGTTTTTGTTTTGTTTTTGTTGTTGTTAAACTCTAATTTAGAGTTTAAAAATAAGAACACTGCGGGTTTTAAGTTTTGTCTCATTAAATATGTGCACCTATTTAATTTTATTGGACTTATACAGTTCTTCCAACATTCTATTTTGTATTGAAACTAGAAGCAGAAATGGTATTGAGTATCAAAGTATCAGATATCGTGGAAAATACAGTGTATTGGTATCGAGGATTGAGTATTGAGAAAAACTGGTGTCGACCCATCCATAGTATAAATGAATCTTGTGTGAATAATATTATGCATATAAGATATAACATGAATGGTTACTAGTCAGAGAAAATTGAATAGGTGATGCTCTTGGAGAAAAGTCTCTAATTTTTAAACATTCTATATTCACAAGATTATATTTAATGTTATGTAGGTTAAAGGCTAAGAAAATAGAGGGGAACCAGGTATTTATTTTAACAAAACTGTCTTTATTTTGCCAGAGCTGAACATATCTATTTCTGTTGTAAAGTAGAACATCCAAAACAACTTAAAGTAAGCTTTTACAAGTGCAAACTAGATGTTATGTAATGTATCTAACAGTTTCTCATCATACATTAATTTTTTCAATTGTGATAAAATTAAATTTTTCTTCACATCATACAACTCAACATATATATTTTATGTACCACAAAGTCACAAAATTTAAATTTAAATTCTAGCAGAGAAGAAACCATTTCTAGCAAATTTAAGGCTTCAACTTTTTTCTTTTATCTTTCAAAACAGGGACAATATGAAGATCTGGGTGTTCACATAATATTTTAATATGTATCCTTCTTGCATTTAAAAGGCAAGAGAATACATACTAAAATTTCAATTTTTCACAACTTGCATCCTAAATTTATGAATGTTTTGCTACATTGTTTATAGTATTTCATTTACTACCAATTTGCAATCTTCCATTGTGATTAATTTTTAAGCAATTGTTATCTTAATTAATCAGATATAGGTATTTTAAAGACCGCTATATTGAGCAAAGCATTTTGCAATGTATATAAATTAAACTGCAACAGGCTCTTTAAACATATAAATCTTTTTAATTTCTGTAAGTTCACTTTAGAGAAAGCAAAATTGTAATAACTGCTTTAAACATAACTTTAAGTTTTACTCATGTCATATTTTCTACAAATGGCACCGAAATATTTATAATCAATATAAGGGTAACCCAGAAAGTTGGGACTGCTCAACTTTAACAAATTCAAAATAAATATTTTATTTAAAAGAGAAATCCCTTAAAAAATTAAAGCTCACCTTAATTTGCATAATCACCTTTGTTTATTTTTCATATCTGTGTATGAGCTTTAAATTTCTGTATTGTAGTTGGCTGCTGCCAGTCCATTAAGCTTAATTTTAGACACAATTTCACCAAAGAAAGAATAAGAAATGTAAGGAACGGAACTCTAATTGCATATATGTTGCACAATTTTGCTATTTATTTGATTCTTCCAATTATCTGATGAGTGACAAATATCCTGTCAAGTTTCATCAAACAAACTCATTCACTCATTCTTGAACCTTTCATACATTTCTTTCATTCACTACTGTAATACCAAACTCTTTCTCCTATTGATGACAAATTTCTGCAAGTTTCAACTTTTAAGTATTCAAAACTCAAAATAGTCCCTCACAGTGCATTTTGAACAATCACAGAATGCACAATAAGGAATAAATTTAACGGACCTCACACAACATTCAGATGATCAGGAAACCAATTAGCTTGAATAGAAGCCTGACAGTAATTTCTGTGTCAGGAGCATACAGTCATTATTTTCTGGATTACCCTCATATTGGAAAAAGATATCACTCTTATATGTACTTTCTCTGCTGCTGGCCTATTAAAAGTGAGGCAAGCCACCTCAAAATTGATGTTAACATTTAGCACATCCTTCTAGGGAAAAACAAAAATAGAAACAAAAAAGGAGCGAACAGGCAGTGTCTATAAAAGCATAAATAAAAGTTCAAAACACAGTTAAATACCAAACTTTGTAATTGAGTCCAGCTTATATTAAGCGTGCAAGACAAAGATTATCATCGAATTCCCTCCATCCTAAAAAGCTCTTTACATAGACATTCATTAGGTTTTAATTTATCAGAAAGACAATGTTTTTCATAAAAAGGTTGTATACTTGAAACATTGCTGAGAATAGTTATATAACTTGAATTTTCTACAAATAAGCAAGAAGAGTTAATTTATAATTTGAAATTTCACAAACAGCATAATGACCTTTAGTTAATTGATGGAAATTAATCATTTCTTCACACTAGCCGTATATAGGCTAAGGTTTTTGATAGATAGAGTCAACATGAAAAATTCAATGCCATAGCCGGGATTTGAACCACGGATCTTCTGGAGATCCAGCAGATACAGATCTTCTGGAAGTCCAGGAGATCCGTGGCTCAAATCCCGGCCATGGCGTTGAATTTTTCATGTTGACTATCTAGCATAATGACCTATTTATTCCAATTGAATTTTAGATAACTAGAAAAATAAAGACAAAAGTGTAGACATCATTTAATCTTTTTTTTTCTGTGGCTTAACTATTTATAAAGTATTTCTTATTTTATTTAATTTTCCAAAACATTGTTTTAAATGTGATACTTATTCTTTCATTTCTCATCAACCTGTGAAAGGAGTATACAATATCAAGGCCTACAGATTCAATTTGCTTTTTTAACACTTAACTGTCATTGCTCTATTTAACTGAAAATTTTAAGATTATAATAAAGCTATTTCTTGGGAGAGGGGAAAAAACAGTGAAATTAATAGGTAGTAAGATGCGATGAATTATAAAATTCTGGTTTGGATCACCAGTGAGTACATAGAAACATACATTTTTGTGTGAATAGTTTGTAAAGGAATACATAACAAACAATAAGTGGTAGAGCAAGTTGTGTGATTGCTTAAGATTGTTTTTATTACATATTCAAGAATATCTGGAGCAAATTTTAATTTAGTTGGTACACAAATTTTGTTTCAACTTTTCAATGAATGCTTAACAATTATAGGCAGGAAAAAATGTATCAAATGCTTTCCAAGAACTTTTAAATCACTGAAGAAAAAAAAATGAAGGATCTTAGGAAAGCAAAATGGTGAAATTCAGTTTAGGAATGAAAGTCCGAAAGCGTATTTTTTATCACCTTCATTCAATTTAATGCTAAAATAAACATTTAAATTACAACTTCCTCTATCACTTAGATAATTAACTACATTATACGCTGAAGATATACATGAGTTTGGGTTATACCCAAATAAAGAAACTCTCGTGTTTACAATTTAGGATGACCTTCATTATTTTACATTAGAAAATTTGGTAATAATGAAAAATAAATATGATTATGAATAAAAATAAATTAGCCTCTGTAGCTTTGTAAAAGACAAATAAATTATACATCTTATATTTCAAAATATTTATTGTGTAAACCTTATAAACAAATACATGACACAAAAAATGAAAGACATTCATATAAAAGAAGTCATGCATGCAGCCTATAAAATTTGCTTACCGCAGCTGTTAGCCCATGCATGTACCCAACCTACTATCATAATATATTGCTATGAATGAGCTTGCATAGTAGAGATTTTCTTCGATGTTGCAGTCTTTAAATGAATAAATTATGAACCAAAAGTAGGCTGACCTGTTGAAATAATTCCACACATTTTTTTTTATATTAATTGTGAGCCCTTTGTGTTTAGGCAGCAATTAATATAAAACAGAAACACTCGTTACGATATGGCTGCATTGTCACCTGTGTTGGCAGCCAATGGGAAAGCAACACTTCAGAAGTTATCCTAAGAGACAATTGCAACAGCTCCTAAAACATGAGACTGGCTAGGAAATCTTCTAGAATCCAGAGTATTTTGGAAGAAATCAAATCTGAAAAACAGATGGTTAAGAGGAAAATCAACTTGAAATACAAGCATTTTTCTACCGATGGGGTGGAGGCAGTGTTGTGTTATGTTTAAGAACATCAGGAGGTGGACTGGTTTCAAAAAATCAGTTCTTTTCATTTTTTAAAGAGCTATTCAAATCTTCAGCTCTAAAATTATATAGAACACAGGGCTGAGTGACAATTGTAATAAAAAAGAAATATATTTTACTCAACAGATGCAAACCTCTGAGCATATCACATAACTACATCGTAACACCATGCCTTAACCTGCTCAGTCATCTGAACAAGAGATACTTCCTGCAACATATGGTGCAGAATACTGCATATGCAATTAAACAGATAAATGCAATGAGGTATCTGTAATCAATTGAAACCCATCCACATCCAACGGGGACCCTCCCCATTCTTTATCACAGTTTCTCTTGAATGCAGAATGCACATTTAACCAGGATTTGGTCCTGCAATCCTTGGTTTGATAAGTTAGCTAGTCCTACTTCCTCAGATCGCTTGACCACAAATGGTGATGTCCAAACCAAGGAGCATTGGCATGATTAACTAATTAAGAGTTTATGGATATAAGGATCAGTGAAAATCTTATGTCCTGAGAGTATATATAATTTAGAAGAATAATACCTATTCTTTGATAAGAGATTTCCCAAACCATTTGTCACATTTAAGGTGCATGTTTCTCAAAAACTAGCAGATATTGTTATAAAATTATGCTTATTTGTTAGTGTTCCTTGATTCTCTTAGGTTATATTTTTATAATCTGAATTATATAGAAAAAAATTTAAATGCTTAAATACATTATCACATTTTTTATAAACAAATAAATATTTTTATTTGAAAAAACTATTTTTAGTCAGTTTTTAACACTTCATCACTTACATTTGTATAGTACTGAGGGACTAGTTTCGAAGCCATTGCATCCATTATCAATCTCGAAGGTCCGACTATCGTCTGTTGTTGTCAACTGCTTTCTTCTCTCTAGTAGTGAAACTATGAGCTTCTTTTTAAATTATCCACTGGTGGAATTTCGAAGTTCATTACTATGTCCTTATTTTTCCACTTAATTTGTTCTCCCACGTCAGTTTGTTTTGTTTTATCACCCTTTTTGGTAATTTTGGATTTGCATCAAAGTCATGATTTTTGTCCCAAAAAAGAAATGCTACTACTGACTTATCTTCTTGTTTCAATTTGATGTTTCTAAAGTGCTCTTTGACTACGGTTTTTAGGTTTCTTTTAATTTGACTTACATAAGTAGCATTTTTCAAACCCTTATATTATTTCATTTTCACAAAAGATGATCCCACCAATTAATAGATCTGGAATAGACCAAATAAGTTGTAATGGTTGTCAAAAATGCTGCATAGTTAAACTAAAAGAAACCTACAAACCAGAGTCAAACAGCACTTTAGAAACATCAAAATGAAAGAAGATAGCAGTACCATTCATTTTTGGAACATACACCATGACACAAAATTACTAAAAGGGGCGATAAACTAAAACAAACTGATGGGGGAGAACACATTAATATGGAAAAATAAGGAAAAAGTAATGAACTTTGAAATCCCACCAGTAGATAATTTGATAAAGGAGTTCACAGTTCCACCACCAGAGAGAAGAGAGCAGACAGCAACAACAGACAATAGTTGGACCTTCGAGGTTGACAATGGACGCAACAGCTTCCAAATCTCCCTGTGTACTTAAGGCCCAAAAAGTTGGGAAATTAAGAGATGGAAGGAACAATTGGATGGGAAAAACTTCCACATAAAACTTAAATAGCCTTACTTTAGTTTCCAGACTTCATCTCTTGCAAAATATATGCTATCTTAACATAAACTTTTGGATTTTAAGTGAAGCATATGCCTTCTATTTTACTAATTTTTTATTCTGCTTTGAACAGCATAAACTTATTTCCTTTTTTATAGTGGGAATACACCAGAGCACTCTTTATTTTCCAGATAGGAATAATTGTAAATGCTTTGAAATTTTGAAGTTAGATAATAAACAGATTCAAATATAGTCCCTTTAAATTTAATGTTAAATGTTAGTATAAGAGTTATCTAAGTTTTTGAACTGAAATAATGTGGATAGAGCAAATTCTAATCCCATACAGCACTATTACTATTTGCAAATGGCTTGAAAATTTCAAATGCAAAAATACAGAAGTCGTCTCAAGTTTCAATGTAACTTAAAATTCTTACCAATTTGGGACTATATATATTTAAAAAATTATGTGTTACCAGCATCGCAGTTCAATTACAAGAGAGATTGTTACTTAACACTGATACTTAATGAGTTTTGTATCGGTTACGAAAAACTTTTGAAAAGCACCACCCTGATATGTGGCTACAAGAAATCATATATTTTTATGGAATGATAGTTAATACTGGCACACAAGTGTCATTCTATGTCAGATACCTTCTATGGCATTGCTTAACTGTACTAGGTATCGGATTAACTGTCTGGATAACTTTCTGATACTTGCATAGTTGTTCTTTCTTACCTTCTATTTTTATTTAATCTCTAAGGCTAAGTTTGACTTACTCAATTCAAATATCCTAACATTTATTTGGCAAATAAAGAAAGAAAAAAAAATAATAAATCTGGTCTTATTGTCAGTTAAATTAAATTTGAAAGCATGTCATTTTGAATGCAAGCTCTAAATATTATAGTTTAAATTGGTTCTTGTTAAAAAGAGCAAATTTACTGCTACGGAGAGGGATGGAAGGACAAACCTCTAAAAGCACAGTAAACAGTATTGTGCCTCTCTTTCAGTTAGTACATTGCTGCGCAGTCACCAAAGATAACCCATAGATATAATATTATGTGTGGTTTATTATTCAATAGGTTGCCACTTATGAGATGAGGTGACATTTTCCAAGATGCAAGGTTAATATAGCTTTTATTTTTCCTTGCTTTAACATAATACCAGCATTGAATAAACAATAGCTACAATTCAAACTTTTACCTTATACATATATATTTACCCTTCTTGGCACCACATAAAAAATTGGAAAAGATATGTGTATGAGCCAACAAAAATGCCTTGCTCAGACATGATAACCAATAAATGTTCACATTCTTATGAACATGTTCACAGCCCAAGCAATGACTATAAAATAGGTTTATGATGGTTTGTTACTATAGATAGGCTTAAGGGACACATAATGTAAGCTGCAACATATGAGAAATTAGAGTAGAAATTAAACATCATTTCCAAGATGTTGGAAGAATGTTGGTGTCAATGTGTATAAGATGATAAATTAACTTTTGGCAATGCTTGTACATAGGTTATGTATATATGAAGAATGGGGAAACTATAAAACAACCTTTTTAAGAGATTCAACTGTATTGGAACACCACAGTGAAGCGAAAAATTATTAAATTTTAGATGAGTCGCATTTTTTAACACATCTGCTTCACTTTCGTACCTATTTTGAGGACATGTTTCGCAAATCTTCGCTTGCATCTACGGCTCTTGTGCGACTGACGCTAGATCCAGCGGTGTGGGTAATTCTGGGGTTGTTGCTGCCATCTGTTGATTTAGTGATGAACTGAAATGTGGGATTCTCTTCTAGCGGGATTTCAAAGTTCATTAGTTGGTTTTTATGTTTTTCTATGTATATCCTCTCCCATATGACGAGTTCACTATGTTTTTGTACGTATTTTAGTAATTCTGTGCTATCTTCAATTTCATGATTTTCAGACCAGAAATGAGCTGCTATTGCGGACTTATCAATATTTTTGTATCTTAAGTGCCTGAAGTGTTCTTTCTTTCTAGTGCCTATGTTCCTTTTTGTCCTTCCTATGTAAATTTTTTCACAGTCTTTACACTTAATTTTGTAAATGCCTGACTTTTCCTCTGGTTTTATCTTATCAGTATTATTACTGTGAAGTAGGTTTTTAATGTTGTAATTGTTTTTTGGTGCCAATGTTATATTGTATTTCTTGAATATTTTTTGGAACTTTTTTGTGGCCCAGGGGTGGTAAGTAAATTTAGCAAATCTAGTTTCTTGTTTTATTGGTGTGAGAGCTGTGATCTGTTTTAATTTCTTTTGAAGTTTGAATAATTTTAGTTTTTTATCTACAAGGTTTTTTCCATATCCATTTTTAATTGCAGTTTTTAAGATTTGATGGTATTCGTTTTGATATTCTTGCTGTAGTAAATCTACCTCTCAGCCAGCAAGAATATCAAAACGAATACCATCAAATCTTAAAAACTGCAATTAAAAATGGATATGGAAAAAACCTTGTAGATAAAAAACTAAAATTATTCAAACTTCAAAAGAAATTAAAACAGATCACAGCTCTCACACCAATAAAACAAGAAACTAGATTTGCTAAATTTACTTACCACCCCTGGGCCACAAAAAAGTTCCAAAAAATATTCAAGAAATACAATATAACATTGGCACCAAAAAACAATTACAACATTAAAAACCTACTTCACAGTAATAATACTGATAAGATAAAACCAGAGGAAAAGTCAGGCATTTACAAAATTAAGTGTAAAGACTGTGAAAAAATTTACATAGGAAGGACAAAAAGGAACATAGGCACTAGAAAGAAAGAACACTTCAGGCACTTAAGATACAAAAATATTGATAAGTCCGCAATAGCAGCTCATTTCTGGTCTGAAAATCATGAAATTGAAGATAGCACAGAATTACTAAAATACGTACAAAAACATAGTGAACTCGTCATATGGGAGAGGATATACATAGAAAAACATAAAAACCAACTAATGAACTTTGAAATCCCGCTAGAAGAGAATCCCACATTTCAGTTCATCACTAAATCAACAGATGGCAGCAACAACCCCAGAATTACCCACACCGCTGGATCTAGCGTCAGTCGCACAAGAGCCGTAGATGCAAGCGAAGATTTGCGAAACATGTCCTCAAAATAGGTACGAAAGTGAAGCAGATGTGTTAAAAAATGCGACTCATCTAAAATTTAATAACCTTTTTAAGATTAACAATTGCATAATAGTAGAGCAAGTAGATCTGGTTGGATTCAAAATTATGATTAAAATCATAATGATAATGACAATCTCCTGAATTTAACAATGCACACCAAACTTACACAATAAGTGAGGATCCTTTATACTGAGATGAAACAACTTAATTCATAGATCACGTAACCTGAAATAACTATGAAAAACCTATGCATTGTGCAAAAATGGTAATATATTTCATAATATATGTTTATGAAACAACTACAAAGTTTTATAAGAGTTACATGTGGTAGGCGACTGACCAATGGAAAGCTTTAAACATCAGATTTTACTGGAAATAATTGCTGCAAATTACTGGTGATTACAATGTTATTTTAAATGTGGATTTCTGTTAGTAATACAAGGGGCATCCAGAAAGTAAGTTCTGTTTCAATTTATCTCCACTGCAGCGCTGCGATCGCAGTTCCGCACACGCGCGATAGATGCTCTGTATCAAGAAGAAACGTGCGCCATTGTAAGATCGCCATCAGCCATGTACACTTTGTTGTGCTTGTTTACAATGTTGATGTTGATTGAAAACCCTGCCACTTGTGAAATCAGATCTGTGATTCGTTTTCTGAATGCTAGGAAAGTGAAACCAATTGAAATTTATCGCAAATTTGCAATGTCAAAAAGTGTTGTGTTTATTCACGACAACACACGACCACACACTGCAAATGAAACGAAAAACATCATACAGGGATTTATTTGGCTGGGATGTGTTTGACCACCCCCCGTACAGCCCTGACCTCGCTCCTAGCGACTTTCATCTGTTTTTGCATCTCAAATCTTTCCTTGGAGGTCAACACTTCAACAATGACGAAGAGCTGGAAGAAAATGTTTCCAACTGATTGGAGAAACAGGCGGCAAACTTCTATGAAGAAGATAGATAGATAGATAGTTTTATTCACCTTAGGAATATACAATATTCATGGCTTCGTCAAGTTGATAAGAAGGTATACAAATCTTGAGCCTCGCTATGACAAATGCCTGCAAAATTTCAGCAGTTATGTGGAAAAATAGTTTAAGAGTTGTAGAATTTTGTGCAATAAATAATTTTTCTATATTTGTAACAATTTAATTTTATTACCAAACAGAACTTCCTTTCTGGACCTACCTCGTAATTAACTAAAGAGAATGAGGAAAAGGGAAGTCTTCACTTAACACTTTCTGCAAATATTACACCCCCTTTTCTTCTTTATTTATAATCTCTGGTAATTACATTTCAGTATCACTTTCATATCTTTTACTAATATTACTATTTAGATCATACTACCATTCCATTACCCATCTTCCTCTCTGATATGTAATTGCCCACGTCTTTGCCCACTATGTGGATGTTATAAATTTCTTCACATGAAGTTGGTATGGTTTAGCAAGGTGTCACATCCCTAGGCCCATCTATGGAAACATTACCATTAATTTCACCTTTTATCATTATAAAAGATTCATCATTACCATCCTTTTCTTAATTTTTGTGTCAGTTATTTTCTTTTAATTTCTGACTAGAACTACGACTTAAAAGATACATCACACAACAAGTGCAAGGCTAAGCAGTGCTCTTCTACTTTATCTCGTCATTTTATATATATTTATATAATCTTAACATTGTGAAATTAAACACTTTCATTTGTGATGAGACAGATAAGCAGAAATATCAATGAACACAATAAGCTTAATAATACCTCAGCTTCTACTCCAGCCTCAGTCTCCATTTGGAATATGGACAGCCCTTCTGGGCTATCTTCTAAAGCAAATATTTGAAATTCAATTCCTTTCTTTCAAACAGTGTAAATAGCTGCTAAGCATAGCGTCACTGCAAATACCTAACTTAATATCACCAACCCTTTATCCTGATGTATGGATAAGTAAATCTTCTTACAATTATCACTCTATCTACAGAATCGTAGCACGTTATAATTAGTCAGCAAGAATAGAATCCCTTATCTAAACTGAGTATTTAAGAATTAAAACATTTCCTTAAGGTGCCAGAATGCTGAAGGTTGTCACCAACTCTGCCTCAAGCATTAAAATAATATAGTGAAAGATAAATCTTGCAGCTGTTCGTATTTTACAACATACTCTTCTTTGAAATGCTATTTTGTTTTCCACTGTTTCAAAATTAATGCATTTTCAAACTGAAAACAGTAGCACAGAAAATGGAATTTGCTTCAGTTGCTATTTTTCACAAAGATGTTTATCAACATATAACATGAAATATCTAATATTGGAATTAGAGATTATAAACAGAATAATACTTCACAATTATAAAAACATTTAAGTTACAGTCACATTTGTTTCATACCATATCATACTTGAGTACTTACATTCTATGTACATTAATTGCAAAAAGAAACTTAAGATAGAAATTTTAATTTAAGATTATCTAATTTTCCATCTTCTTAACCCAATTTATGAAACACAAAATAGTACAGTGTATGTTTAAGCTTCCATGTAATGAATACTATGTCGCCCTCTAACTTCAACATAAATTCCAAAGTTTTATTAAAGAAATGCAATGTATAAGTAGTGCAGAACAAAAAAGTATGCAACTACCTACTTGTAACAAAGTTACAATCTTGTCTACTGCTTACTTATATAAAAATGTGTCTCTCTCTTGAGCAATGATGTAAGAAAGTGATGCACTATTAAGCACGACTCTTATACTGTATGCATATATCATAGCTATTATGTTTCTGCCTGGAAATAGGTCAAGTGCAGGAGGAAGGGGGGAGTAAAGAAATCACAGTTTCTAATAAAATGTACTCCAAAGTTAGCTTCTTTCCCCCTGCTGAAATTTTAACAAATGATTCTACTTGATCACTGTTTAAACAACAAAACTTTGTACCCGGTTTTGGATACAGTGTCTAAAGCTTGAAATAATTGGAGTTGTTCCACAGTCATGGCGAGCATAAAGCAGTACAGTATATATATATTGGGAATCTTGTGTTAGTGTTTTGAAAACTACTGACAGAAGTGCAGGGTTCATTTAAAACCTGATGGATCACACAACATTTTGCCACTCCCGTGACCTTGCTGGATTCCCCCACTATCAGCTACCATTGTGCACGGCGTTTGCTGTGCTGCTCGCACTAGATGCATAATTGGTCCAATATTCTACAAGCAGACTGTAAATGCAGATAGATACCAAGTTTATGAGACAAATTTTCATACATTGGAAGAAATAAAACATAATATTAGAAAAGAAATCAGAAAGATTACAGAGGCCCCACTTAATCGTGGAATCAGAATGTGTTTTCCCAATATAATGCTTGTGTAGCCGAAGGTGGACGACATTTCCAGCAACCTTTATAAGGTAAGAGTTATACATGCTTTAAGCAGAGAGTTTATGTAGGAGTCAAGCCAGCTGTGGCACACGCCCAATTGGGCAAAGGCAAAATGCTGTGCAGCCATTAGGTTTTAAATGAAGAACCCTGTATGTATGCTGGTCAACAGCAGTTAACACAGAAATGTGAAGTGTACTACTGTGTAGCACTGGATGATAACGCTATCATACTCCCCTCTCAACTGAAAACTTCAACATGGGTATTCCATAATCATTAATTCTGCAGTCCTGTCACACCTTTACAGATTCAGATGTTAACTGCTTGTTAAGTACTTTTGTATTCACAGTAGTTATATGACTTTCCTGTTTAACATAGAGTGCCTTCTGCTGTTAGCTCATGTAGTTGGATATAATTTTATTCTAGAATGAGAAGCATTAGTATTTGAATACATACAATAGATTTCTATTGCTGTAGCTTTATTCTAATTAGCTAATATGTAACACAGTTGCCATGACTTATTAAGCAACCATCATAGCTTTTGTATTATTATCTTTATTCAAATTTTCAATAAGCTCCATCATAGCATAACAAGTCATTACATGCAATGAATTATCTTCAGAACAAATTATGAAGCAAAATATACTTCAACCTATTAGCACACATGTCATATAATTCAGCTAAGTGACAAAAAAAATCACAGGTATTTGAGATCAAATGAAGTTTGATGAGGCAGAGTGGTGTATTATAGCTAGAACACCATTTGAAAAGAGAATTGTTACTCTAACTCCAAATCTTTAACATGCACATGGAGCACCATAAGCAGATTAAAGCACACATCTGTATTTGTTTTCCATTATGTATTTATGCCCATGTTATTATGAGTCCACAGCATAATACATATAATACACAAAATGTGTTGTATTTTTGTCAGTGTTTCCAAACAAAGCAGTAATTTAAATGGTGTATTAATATTGCCCTGTAACAATTATTTTTATATATAGCTATCACTTTTGGCATTGTAAATTTAGCTGTTGAACTTTGTCTGATAAATAATATTTTAGTGTAAAAGTGCCAGTATTCAAATGTTAGCACTGATCAGCTGTGAGCACCAAAACAGCAATTGATCATTACTTTCAACAAGTCAATAACATTTTTAAAAGGCAAAATAGTTAAAACTATTTTGATGAGCAAGAAAACAAAACAAGTGAGCTGTGGTGCTATGGTGCTCCCTGTTATTTACATGTCCTCTATTTGTAAAACTTGACCTCGGTCTCCACTACGTCTTTCAAAAGGTCATCAACTTCACTCAGGCTCTGCCCTGGGGCAAAATCTTCTATAAATTTGCTGACTTCTGCTACACAATTCAATTCCATGTCATGAAGCAATGCTCTTGCCCCTTCACTGGCTCCACTATGCAGACGATATAGGTTATGAGCTCTATCCACTTTCCTCTGGAATCTTGGCACATCCTTAGGACAAATAATATACATTGTTTAAGCACTATATCTTTGGTACTTTATTTGCTCAAGAAAAACATTTTCTAACAGAAGTATTCAAAAGAAAAACATTGATACTGATGTGGAATTGATAAGTCATTTTAAATATTTTTTAACTATTTTTGATTATAAGATTACAGGAGACAGTGAGCAAAGCGTTTAATAGTGTTATTGTGTGTTATTAAAAGTGTAATATTTCACAACCAGCTAAACCTATAAGTAATTTCACTTACAGAAGTTATCATCAAACCTTCAAGTTGCAGTGTAAATGTTAGGAACTCGTGTGATGCATAAAATGCATTATTTATTATATATTTAATTTCATTTGGTTAGCTCTCTTTGAAACATTGCCATTTTGTTAGAGAAGCAGAACATCAGTTGACTGCAACACAGACTGTCTTTTGTCTGGTTGCCAACACCAAGCAATCTAATCACCAAGAACAAAGCTTATCAAGTTCACATTCTATCCTGTGGACATTGCTACTACATCTCGTTCAGTCTTACATCCACTCAAGTTAGTTCATAAATGCTGTTATTATTTAAGTTAATTGGCGGAAATTAATCATTTCTTCACACTAGCCATATATAGACGGAAACCAGGAGATCAGTGGTTCAAATTGAATTTTTCATCCATCATAAATGCCCGCTTGAAGAACTTAACCAAGATGATGACTCCACATCAAGTGATGGGTTTTTCACTGCCAACAAAAAGCATACAGCGCAGCCTCAGCTGTAAACTCTACATGCATTGTGGACTTAACCTCCATACACAATAAATTTTCCCCTTTGGAAACAATGGAGGAAGTTGACAACTAAGTCACTGAAGTAAATACCTCTGCAGCTCTTAAAACCAGGATCCCACTTATTTTTCTCCATGAAGTCAACAATTACCAGCAGATTATCCACGACATAAGTGCTACTGTAAAAGACGACTATTCAACACAGCAACAAAATAAAGTTGTTAAGATAAACACAACTTCAGTTAACGACTTCCAAGCCTTTACAAAATTTCTGGATGAATCAAAATTCCATTTTGACACTTTCCATGATCCAAATTCTAAAAGGTTTGAAGTTATCTTGAGAAATGTTCCTTACTTCCTTACAAACCAAGACATAATTACAGAATTAACCACTTTGAACCTACCAGTGATGAAAGTTACCAGGCTGTTCTACAAAGATTGACAACCTATGCCCCTGTGCGCTGTAGAATTAGAAAACAACGAGCAAAGAAAGTTCTTTGAAGTCAAACACATTCAGCATACTTTAATAAAAGTAGAGTACCATAAGAAACCCACAAGCATCCCACAATACACGATGCCAGCGCTATGGGTATACTAAAAACTTCTGTCAACTTACACCTTGACTGTGAAGTGTCCCCCTATTCATCATTTCTCTGAATGTCCACTCAGCCTTCCTGCGTGAACTGTGAAGAACCTCATTCGGAAAACTTCAGAGGTTGTCGTTATTACCTAGAACTTATAAAGAAATCCAGTGCAAAGGTACCCAAGCCCGTAATAACACCTGCACCTCCAGAGCTAAACCTGGAAAATTCTCTGAAGTTGACATCAAATTTTCCTTCTGCTCCTGAAATTCCTCAGTGGCCACACTCTGTCTTTCAAGAATATAAAAGTTTCCTGAATTCCACTCAGCAAACAACTATACAAAATTCTTCTTCTGCTTCTTCCTCCCCCAATGACACCAGGAACCTTCTTCAGCTAGCTAATAATTTTCTAGCACTATACCTACTAAAAATAAAGTATATACATTCTCTCAACTATGCTAAACTGGAATGCTAATGGAATCAATGTCAAGCAGAAAGCCTTTCTAGAATTCATCTCAAGATACAACATCGCAGTAGCTTGCATTACTGATACCTAATACGGTAAGAAAAGTTTTCAGTACCTGGTTATGCAGCGTATAGGTCTGATTACAATGCTCCTGTTACCTTGGGTAGAGTAGCCATATTCACTCGAAAGGACATACACTATTACTCGGTCTTACTACCCCAAATAACAAGTGTCGAAGCTTGTGCAGTTCAAATATTTATGCAAAACTCCTCTAAAATGACAATAATTTCAGCTTACAAGCCACCAGGACTCTGTCTCAATGTTCCGTCGTTCAAATCCCGGCTATGACATTGAATTTTTCAGTCTGACTCTACTCATCCAAACCTTAGCCTACACACAACTAGTGTGGAAGAAATTATTACTTCCAAAGCATGTAGTGAGCATGCAGTGATGGAGCATGCTGTTGAATAAATTACCAAAAAAAAAAACAGGGACTCAAGTACTTACAGAATAGTAAGTTGCTACAAACGGTGTATATCTCATTATATATGAGAACCCCTAATGATTTGCTGGGAAAAATATGAGTCTGAGAATTTAATGTCATGCTGGCATGTTGGACATGGCAGCTCAATGGTTGAAACCAATTGGACAGAGACCAGGAGATCAATGTTTCAAATTAGCTATGGCATTGATTTTTTCCGTTTGACTCTACATATATAATACTAAAGAAATTATATAATTGTAAATCGAACTAGTACTCTATGCTTCATATATTGCTAGTATTCACCTAGAATGCATTTCGTTAGTACCTAAAGTGATCTAAGGTATGAAGCCTGGGACTTTAGTACTTATAACATAGTAAGTTGCCACAAAAGGTATGTACCTCATTGCATATGTGATCTCCTAGTGGTGTACTGGGAAAATACGAGTTTGTTGGAGAATCTGGTGTCAAGCTAGCATGTTGCCATGGTAGCTCAACAGTTAAGAACAACTGAATGGAGACCAGGAGATCCATGGTTGAAATCCTGGGTATGGCACTGAATTTTTCAGTCAGACTCTACCCTCCAAAAATCCTCAGCTAATGTTGATTGTTAATTTTAAATTGGGTGATCCATGATTGAAATCCTGGCTATGGCACTGAATTTTTCAGTCAGACTCTACCCTCCAAAAATCCTCAGCTAATGTTGATTGTTAATTTTAAATTGGGTGATCCATGGTTGAAATCCTGGCTAAGGCATTGAATTTTTCAGTCAATCCCTTAAAAAATCCTCAGCTAATGTCGACTGTTAATTTTCGATTGGGTGAACTCCTTGGTGACAATTGGGGCATCTCAGTTGGTGCCCTGATAAACTTGAATATCGAGTTCTCATACTCATTAAGAATACAACTAAATGTTTTATTACAGCAGCTTGATTTAGAGGTCTTTCAATTTCACACATTGCATTACCGTTTAGGTGATTATGTTCCATCATTCTGACTTCTGCTTACTATTACAATGGACATTGTAAATTCTTGTTTGCTGTTTGCTATTTGCTAAACCTACACTTACGGAATCAATCTGACTAATATTCTACTGAAAAATTACTTGCAACTATTTTTGTTGTGCTCTGTCTACATCTCAGATTATCGTTTTACATGAGTACAAATGACCTTTTTTGATGACACAGAGAAACTGAGTATATTGCATTTTATATTGACTCTTATTTAGTTAATAACTTGTCAAAAGCTTTACTCTTACATTCGTTGAGTAAATTTTTTATGAAAATCTGGGCCATCTGCATATCTCAAAATATTTTCCTAATTACTCAGAGCCATAAATTCCTAAAATATGGATAAAATAAACAAATTTTATTGAAAGTTTCCAACATTGAAAACAGAAAATGAATTGTTACATTTTCTTCTCAATTTTTCAGTATCAATTAACCCTATAATTTGATTTAACTTTACAATCTTGAATGCTGAGACAGCTACACAAGAAACAATGAGATTCTTGACCTTGTAAGATTGATAAGATTGATCGAACATGGAGTTACATATACAATTGATGATAAAATTGAAGTGTTTACAATAATGGGGCATGTATTTAACATTGTATGGGTTCACATAGTTGTTTTAATTAAGAAGAGGATATGTGAGCTTTTTTAACTATTCAAAACTAATAAATTTAATAAATAAATGCCTTACTTTTGCAGGATCATCCTCCAAAATAGGACTTATTGTGTGCTTTGAAATGCGGGCATTTGGTGTGAAGATAAAAGGCTTGAATACTGAAGCACGTGGATTTGGTGTGGCAGTAAACCAATGGCAGTGAGGTTTTCCACTACCTACAGCACTTAGAACTGACACCTGTAATTAGCACGTAAAAGAAGCAATACATAAGTTCAACTTTTTTGGCTTACAGCCATTTACTTTAGTACAAAGACATTAAAAATTATGAATCACTGAGTACTTTTTCACATGCTCAGCTTTACCTGACTGCCAGCAGTTGGAAAGGCATCATCTGGCTTGCGACATATACCACTTTCTTCGTCTCTAAGTACTTCAAACATACTAGATACATTGAAGCTATTGTCTGCTGTTAATTTCTGCAACAAGGCTCTTCCAGCAGTTTCTCGATCTGATCCACTTCCTTTGCTTTCTCCATATATATTTGCAAAGTGGAACTCTCCCTGTTAAAAAGTATACATCAAAGTATTACAAAAGTTATATATGAATCTTTATAAAAAGAGATAATTAAAAATTAAAATTTCTTTTTATTTAAAATTAATGTAATGTTTGCAATGAGTTACTAATTTTTATTCCAAATATGGTATGGTATACCAATACTCCCCATATGGCAACTTTGGCCTTCGGGGTAAGCTCGCCCTACCATGATGTCTGGACACAATTTCTAAGGTGGAGGCACCCAGAGGGCGGTGTCCATTACCTCCAATGATAGGGTGATAGTGAAGATGACAGTGAGGCAAGAGGACCTATAGCTTATACCGTAGACTCGTAACCACGTTGGGCATAGGGGACACTTCACATGTGCTAGACAGAAGTGAAGGCGTGGATAGGGCCGACTTAAAATCACCAACCCCAGAGTCATAAATCAAACTCAGGACCCTTAGCATGGGAGCCACAAATGAAACCACTGTGCTACCCCGGCGCTTTATTCCAAATATTGAAGCTTAATAAATTAAAATATTAATCAAAACAAAATGATTGTTCACATTTAAAATTTAGTCTTGTTTTTTATGATACATGATATTCTTACATTCAAAACAGTAATCATGGAGAACTTAAACCAGTAACAAAAACATATAATTCACTTTTATCAGTATACCATACCTTTTGTTAGGATAGCCAGTTTTTTAAGTTTCATTTTGCACAAAGAATAAATCCTTGGTTTCTGATGAGAGATCTTGCACTTTTAGAAAAAGTAGTTATTCACTAATGATTTGCAATATCAGTATAGTTATTTTGCAACAAATGCTTGTAATAGTCTCTAAAAATAAATTTTACTTATAATTTGTGCTTTTTTTAATCCCTTATACAACAGAAATATTTTACAATCTACACACTACATGTAAAGCAAATTGGATAGTAGTTTATTCTGCAGCAGCCATTGGAGTGTGCAGAATAATGTCACCACACCAACATATAGTTTGTGAAAGGCAGCACCAACATCAACTAACTGAAGTAAATGTCATTTCAGAACCTGTTTTTATCTTCAAATGTGATATATAGTTAAAATTTAAATCTAGGGTGCACTTACCTCACCATCCCAGAGTCCTTCCTTCTGTGCTACTTCTTTCATATCCTTAGAGCTACGGTCAATTTTGGTCCCAATGCTCAGGTTATTAGAAATGTTTCGGAATCCATCTGTTTATTAATAAGAATATACATATATTACGATATTGTACAAACAAAGGAAGAATAAAGAGGTTAATATAAGCAAAAATTGGTTTACGTCCTCCAACGTTAAGTCATATCGAACAATGAATGAAATGGGTGAAATGATGCTCAAAATGGGTCCAGGGTCCGGGGTCCATGGAGCTTAGAGTTACCTGACAGCTGTCTATCAGGATAAGGGAAACCCCCGGAGAAAAGCTTATCCAGGTAACTCATCTTGACCGAGATTCAAACTCGGGACCTCTTGAATGTGAGGCAGATATGCTACCATCTACGCTACTGAGGTGGGCTTTAGCATGGTATTTATGGTTTTCAGCAGGTAGGAGAAAATGAAGTCTATTCAAAAAATTGCAGAACATCCGTAATTTTGCACCAATGAAGTGTTGGAGCGAAATGCAGTTGGCATCCCTGCACACGCCTGTGTTTAATGTGCAACTGCCAGAATTTTCATTATTGTATGACTGTTAGTTATTGATCAGTGCTGTATTGAGTAGAACATTGTGTCACACAGTTTGGAAATTTCGAGATGGCAGAGTTAGAGGAGCAACGGTTCCCATTATATTTTGCATGAAACTCAAGAAAGCCTTTATTCTACATACCTAATGATGTAGGAAGCCTATGGTGATGAGTGCTTAGGCCATCCTCATGTTGCAAATGGTTTACATGGTTTAAAAATGGTCAAAGGGAAGTTAAAGATAACCTCCATTTAGGATGCCCTTCAATGTCTGCCAACAAAGCTCATGTCAGGAACTTCAACAAAAAAAGAGTGTCTGCCACTCAAAGACTGACTAACCAAGAGATTGCAGAAGAATGTAATATTTCAGTTTGATCATACCATGATATCCTGATACTGCATCTTGGAATGAATTGTGCTGCCGCCATGTTTCTTCCAAGGCTCATGAGTCAAGACCAGAAAGACCATCGCCTTGCAATCTGTGAAGAGCTTCTGATTCATACAAATGAAAACGAGATGTTCCTTAAGAGATTCATAACTGGTTAATTTTGAGATCAAAGTTCAATTTTACAATGGGTCGGGAAAGGTTCTTCAAGACCTAAAAACCTTTTGAGGTCAGGTCAAAGTCATGCTAACAGTTTTTGTTAACTTTGAAGAATTTTGTGCCTCAGAGACAAACTGTTAATCAATGTTACTATCAGGATGTTTTGTGATAACTGCGAGAAAATGTGAGAAGGAATCAGCCTGAAATGTGGCAAGACAATTAATGGCTCTTGTACCATGATAAAATACCCACACATTCATCCCTGTTTATGTATGACTATAGTCACTTTGCTGCCTTATCCTTCACACTCTCCAGACCTGGTCTCTATAGACTTGTATTTTTATCTTGAAAGTTGAAAACCCCATTGAAAGGATTAATATTTACAATGATAGACAAGATAAAAGAAAATTCACATACAATGCTTCACACAATCCAGAAGAAGGTGTACAAGACTGTTTCCGGAAGTAGAAAAGGCACTGGAAGCTGTGTATCAATTGTGGAGGAGAGTATTTCAAAGAACATGCACAATAAATAAAAGATATGAGTAGAAAAATTTTGTGAACAAAGATCTGAAATTTTTTAAACAGATCTTGTGCAGTTCTTATATTCCTGTGTGCAGTGCTTGGTTGACAAGGGTATGTCCAAGGTGGGCATGAAAAGAGAAAATTTTACGAGGGCGGTTCAATAAGTAATGCAACACATATTTTTTTCTGAAACAGGGGTTGTTTTATTCAGCACTGAAATACACCATGTTATTCCCCATTCTTTTAGCTACACATTATTTTTCAATGTAATCTATGTTCAATGCTACGGCTTTATGCCACTTTGAAATGAGAGCCTGTATGCCTGCACGGTACCATTACACTGGTCGATGTTGGAGCCAACATTGTACTGCATCAATAACTTCATCTGTGCAGTGCATCCCACGTATTACGTCCTTCATTAGGCCAAACATACGGAAATTCGACAGTGCTAGATCAGGGCTGTAGGGAGGATGCGGAATAATAATCCACTGAAGTTTTGTGAGCTCCTCGTGGGTGCGAAGACTTGTGTGAGGTCTTGCGTTGACAAGAAGAAGTAGTTTGTTCAGATTTTTGTGCCTACGAACACGCTGATGTCGTTTCTTTAATTTTCGAAGAGTAGCACAATACACTTCAGAGTTGATCGTTTGACCATGGGGAAGGACATCAAACAGAATAACCGTTTCAGTGTCCTAGAAGACTGTAGCCATGACTTTACCGGTTGAGGGCATGGCTTTAAACTTTTTCTTGGTAGGGGAGTGGGTGTGGCGCCACTCCATTGATTTCCATTTTGTTTCGGGTTTCATCGCCGGTAACAATGTTTGACAAAAAATTGTCACCATCAGCCTCATGACAAGCAAGCAATTCTGCACAGATGGTTCTCCTTTGCTCTTTATAGTCTTTGGTTAGACATCGAGGGACCCAGTGGGAACAAACCTTTGAATATCCCAACTGGTGAACAATTGTAACAGCACTACCAACAGAAACGTCAAGTTGGTGAACGATTGTGACAGCACTACCAACAGAGACGTCAAGTTGATGAGGTGTTTGATTGAGATTCAGCAATCATCTCGAATGAGAGTGTTCACATGCTCCAACGTTACAGGAGTCACAGCTGTGCACAGCTGCCCAGCACGAGAGAGCTCAGACAGTTTTGCTTGACCTTGTGGTGATGATGATACACGCTTTGCCCAATGACTCACCGTGATTTTGTCCACTGCCAGATCACTGTAGACATTCTGCAAGCGCCTATGTATATCTGAGATGCCCTGGTTTTCCTCCATAAGAAACTCAATCACTGTCCGTTGTTTGGAACGCACTTCCATTACAGATGCCATTTTAAAAGCTCCATATAGAGCTGTCACCTATCAGAAGTCAATGAAACTTTACCAGACGAACTGGGCATGTTTGAAAATGTTCCACAAGAAATGTCAGGTTTTTCCAACCAAAATTGGCTGAGAAAAAACATGTGTTGTATTACTTATTGGACTCCCCTCGTATATATAGGGCTTTTTTTCAGCCGAAATGCACTAGAACACGTTCCGGTAAACTTTTACAAACTCCAGTGAAATTTAAAATTGAAATTACTGCCCATATTGAGTGCAAAAGTTTGCATTTTGTCATCATTGTTTATGCAGAAGTAATGCATTATTACACTGCATTTAGTGCTGCCATCTTCTGTTTGTTAACCTAAAACTGCCTTACAGCTGCATATTGCACCATTTCAGTTCCTTAAAATTATTAGGATTGCAGAGTGCAGCCTATACATGAGCAAATGGCAATGCAAGGGTAATTTAAGCAGGCTGTGGTAAGATGTAGTCCTCTTCTGTGCGTCTGCTTCATTATAGTGCAATACTGCTATTTTCTGAGAGCAGTCAAAAAAGTTTTAGATTTTTAGATTTGCTGTACAATATGATCAAGGGAGAGAGTTCCAGTTAACTTTTTTTTTTTACAGGAAAAGAAGCACTATATATATAAATTTAGAAGATCACCTCATAACATTGTAGTAGCATGCCTGTCTCTTACATGAAGGAACAAGGTTCAATCCCTACTGAGAAGTCTGGTCCAGGTGCACTCAGCATTGTGATGCCAATTGAGTAACTACCCTAATAGAAAGGTAGTGTCTCTAAAAAGACAAATAGTCACCTTATGGTGAGCATACTGTCCCCTACCACTCCCTATCCTGTACTCCTACATGGCCTCTGGCTGCAGTTGGCAGATACAATGGTAGGGCAATAAAGGTACCCTTTGTATACGTGATTATTATATTGGAATTATTATTTGTTACAAATAATGTCAGTCTGAATCACCATTAATATTAAGTGGATTATATCAAAACAATTTAAAAACAAAACTCACATTTATTGAGACTTCTGGAGGAGAAAGTAATAAATGAAGCAAAAAATCTGTTTATCACCAAGGCAAAAGTCATAAGTAACTTCCACTATGGCACAAGAATGCAGAGTCAAACCAGAGTTTCATCAACCTGACTCCCAGCCTCATGTGCCCTTATGTGTGGTGGAAAAGGACAATCATTCAACCAATATAGGGATGATGAGGTTAGCGTTATACTTCACTCAGCTGGAATGGTGACTTTCATGGCTGGGATAGCTGTATGTCATAGCTCCTCAATTTCCCCACAATACTAAATAGACATACTCAGGACTTAAAATCTGCACCCCTACAGATAGTATCAAACTGGGTGCATTCCATGGCCAGGAAAAAGAAGTTCAAGTCAAGGCACAGAATATTTATTATATGCTATCTTTTAACATTTTATGTTAACAAATATTACATATCTGGGCCATAGTTTAGAAATTTGTTTTGTGGATTTTAACCGCTTCGCCGATGGCCATTTAAACGCTTCAGTGGCCGGAAACGGATACCCAATAAACAGAACAGGACATTTAAATTGTTAAATGCTGTAAAAATGCATCATAAATACAATTCCGTATCTTCCGTATTTATTAAGTTATTTAAACGAAACAAAAACTGGTTTAAAGCTCATTAAAGGCAGTATAAATATACAGTAACAATAAAGTAGAGACTACATTAATAAATTGTTGAAATTTCACTACTTTGTTTCGCTGTAGCAAAAGCCATTCTTTGTGCCGAACGCGCCTAATATGTGAATCATTTTGTTTTGTGTATACGAGCCATAGTATGTATGTATAGCTACGCAAGCGTCTTCTCAGGTTCAAGTTTAGTTTATTTATGCTATGCCAAGCGATAATATGACGAGAATATGTTGCGTCACACACTCACACACTGGAATGAAAACTCTGTCAGCATCTGTTATTACAGTGTTTCTCAACCAAGGTTTCTAGTAGCCTTATGCAGCAGTTTTCGCTCTGTATTTCAGCTATTTATACTCTCTCTGTGTTCAGAGAGATTTCTTGTAGCTATCAAGAACTAAATGAACGGCACATTTGAAATTGTTAAATTTCAATGTTAACCATGGCTTATCCCGGTAATGTAGCAAATAAATTAGCTTGGGTATGATGTGTACAGGCTTCTGATATTACTGTAGAAAATCTGGAAGATTTGTTGTACGATTATGAAGGAGATCTTTAGGACATACGTAGCAGTGACGTGTACTGGTCTACAGCTGGCATGTTAGCTACTCCATTGTTTGGGGAAATGGCGGGTCAAATATGGGTGATACGGATCAGCTATTACCAGCTATCCCTCTTTACGGAAAATAGTTAAATGGTAAAAAAAAAGTATTTTTATAGCACTGGATGTAACTATGCACAGTTGTTTAGTAATTATCAGAGCTGTAAAAGACATTCATCTACCTGTACTTGCGCGTATAAAGAGCTCGTAACCTAATTGAGCATTATAATACTCAGAGGCCTCTTTATACTAGGGGGTAGCAAAATTCACATCATCCCTCATACTTGACAGAAAACACTTTCCTAAAAGTATACCACCCACACCCAAAAACTTGTAACCATTTCGAAAATGTGTAGTGTGTTGCGAAAAAGAAGTTCGCAAGGAAACCAATATTATTTGGTGTGAATCTGCAGATGTGCCCTTGGGTGTTTATCCAGGTTTGGAGGTGTACAATTCAAAAAGAAACCTTTAAGGATACGTTTACATTCCTTATAGAACTAATTTAAATTGATTGTAAAACAGCAAGATTAAAATAATTGGCGTTAACTGAGCATTAAATGCATGTATGCGCAGGACGTCTATACACGTCCATATCGGTTTGGGGCACTTTAACTTGGACGTCATATGACGTCCATATCGGTGAAAGGGTTAATAAAATATTTGCCAAGTAAACTAATGCTGCTTTAAATTTAAAGGGAGTCGAATAATGACACTAAACAACACTTACTTTTAAATTTTTCCGGAACATATTTCAGAGACTTTGCCTCTATCCTCAACCGGCCATCGATTCAAGTATAGAGGATAGAGGATATCCTTGAGGATAGAGGCAAAGTCTCTGAAACATGTTCCGAAAAAATTTAAAAGTAAGTGTTGTTTAGTGTCATTAATCGACTCCTTTTAAATTTAATTTATCATAACAACACTGTTTTCAACATTTCCAAGACGGGAATTAAAATGCTGCTATTCATTCATTCATGCATTCATTCCCAGGCAGTTTGCAGAAAATTCAAAATATGCATTTTATTAAACAGACAAATAGAAATACAAGTATATGGCATGTTAATAAATTCTGTTAGTCAATTAAATGTTGCAAAATTAAACCAGAACTATAACTATTTAAGGATATAGTACACAGCAGAAAGCTCAACACAAAAAAATTTTCTCATCTCAAAAAATAACATTTCACCTATTTGACCTTGAAATATTGAAGCAGAGAGCCTCATCAAAAGCTAAATTTTGTCCAAAGACCATTAAAACTATCACATCCCTAATTTATAGAATCACCACCAAAAGGGAGCAGCACTTCCACAGCTCTCTCCTCCAACAGTTGGTATCCAACAACAAAAGGAAATATTTTCAAAATTTATCTTGCTAATTAAACTTACATGGGAACTACCACTGTACTCACCGCTATGGACTTGAAAATATCATGGTATAATTACTGCTGTATATAAACCATCTGCTGCGGAGAAGAACTAACACCCAAAACTAAAGCCCGGAAAGTACTGCATGCAACCACTTGCAGGTAGTTGTTGGATATCCCTCGTCAGCCTTGTGCCGGATGTGGGAGATTCCTTGTGTATGCCATGTGTAGACCACTTCCCATCAGGGGTATATAATCCCTCCTTTACAATGCTATGTTATTAGAGTAGCTACAAAATAAAAATGAACATGGGAACAGCCAATACAGTTAGCGTACTTCCTTGGCATTGCAAGTTTCATAGTGAGTGGGTGACCGAGATGGAAGATATATTTGTCTTTGTCTCACCCAACCTGCGTAGCAAGTGATCTGAAATGTACATACTGGTACATATAGACGCTGACAGAGTAGTTTGCTTAATATTTCAGCATGTGTATGAAAACATATTATGTAATCTGAACCTTAAAACTGTGAACCAGAGAAAAATTCACTTGTGCAGTCATCGTTCATAGGCACGCAACACAAAATGACACAAATTGGATGTGTTCAACAAAAGAATGAAGTTTGCTACAGTGAAACAAGTGACATTTCAATGATTTGTGTATAGTCTGTACTTTAATGATACCGTAATTGTATACTGCCTGTAATGGACTTTACCAATTTTTGTTTCATTAAAATACTTAATAAGTACGAAAGATATGAATGTATATTTATGAAGCATTTTTACACTATGAATCACCTATACTTCTAATGTTGCGCATTCTGTGCAGAAATTTTAATCTTGCAGCAACAACATCCCTCCTTTCAAACTGAAATTTGCGACCATCATTGGTTCCCCTATATTTGAACCCAAGAGATTTCAGAATATTTTACCTAGAAGATACACACCTGCATATTCTATTTTCTCCCTCATTAAATTGGTCAGTCCTTTGGCGGTTGGATATTCACCCCTGTTATATAAATCAGGATTTGCTCTACGTAAAACAAACTTTTGAATACCGTCTAATTTGGTAGCAGCTTTTAGCTGCTCGATGTTTCCAAGGAGACCTAAAGATGCGAACTTCTAATTTGGTGAACTATTTGACTTCTTTAACACTGTTCGTCACAGAAAGAGCACTCATGTGACAAGCTTGTGCAAATTTGTACTTCCAAAAATGTATTTAATTGACATCTGTTTGAAAAAGGAATACACATAAAAAATAATATTTCTATTAATAGTCTGCTTATGTAAAATACGTAGACAATACTAGGCAGTCAGCTTGCTAAGCGACATATGTACCAGCTTTGAAAAGCAAGTCTGCGCTCTTAAAAGATCACCACCATACTGAATGCAAGGGAAAAAATGCAACCGCAGCATAGCACATGTGTATTTTTCTTCACTGACGGTTAATGATTCCTTTCTTCCAAGCCAGGCGTCTTATCTTTCCATATTTCCGAAACCAGATGTCCTATAAACATGGGGTTTGGACAGTCGCCCTCAGAAAAAATAGCTCTGTGTCATAGGAAAAACAAAATAATTCTTTAATTGGTATCTTTTGAGCGCGCAAGGAAATTAACTGTAGATTTTAGCAAAGTGAGCCGGTCCTCGTGTTGAACTATACAACATCGCACACACCTCATTGGCTAGTCAGCGTTAAACCAGCCATGCCTAGCCCTGCCTTATGTTCATTCCCATTTTGTAGCTACCTTAAGCCTATATGTTCCTACATATTTTTAACTTATTTTCATGTACTTCCAGCTAGGCTCCGCACCTGATTTTTGGCACACAGGTCCCACATAGAGTAAGATGATGCCATCAAACTCTAAAGCGTGTACAGGAGTGAGCTTAGTGATAATTCCCTTGTTAGTGAAAGATATGTTATGTGGCAAAACAGACTGAATTTGCATTTTAAATTTCATGATTGATTTCTGATGTTGAACTTTTAATCCTATATAAGCAATAGGATATTTACCTGTAATCTTCTCTGCTGCCCAGACTTTCCCAGCAGTTTCTAAAACCCATGCCTCATTTGGATCAGCAATAAGGAATGAGTTGTGATACGTAAAGTCAGGAATTGTATCAGAGCAAGGACCACCCTGTCCATATTCTTCAAGAAGTGATGCTATTACCTCTACAGCTTGTTCAGCACTTTCTGCTCGCTCCAGTCCCAGCCTATGAAGACAAAAATTGTCAAATTGCAAACAGAAATGCCCTCAGTCCTACACAGATAGAATGTAAGTTATTTGTGTATTTTACCTCACAAGATCCATCCCTAACAACTTCTCATCACTATCAGCAGAGCTTCCCAACCTGGTCCACACAGCCTCATTTCCAATGACCACTCCACAGGAGTTAGCTCCCATTTCAGCACCCCACATCCATGCTGGCTTGCTAAGGATCACAGCGTGTGTGGCTGGAGCTTGGTCGATGCTTATATATGTGCACTGAAATTATAGTTTGTAACAAATCTCAATTCATATGGATAATTTTCCAAATGACAAATAATACTTATTCATATTCTTTTGATAATGTAGACAGTCCTTTTGATATTCAGGCTATTCTGTAACTTCTGGTTAAGAATATTGCTAACAATTATAGTTATGACTAACAACCGAGTGAACAAGTATGGTGGGTTCTCATATTCTGTAAACATGCTTGTTATGGAGACGGATCTTCTCAACCATATTGTTAACCACCTAGAACGAGTCATTGCAAATTCCTATACTTCGCAACTTGTTTTGTTTGTCCATCACTTTCAACATGCCAGTACAAATAGTGTAAATTGCGATCACTTCTTTCCAGACATCCCTTCTATACAGACCAAGATGGAACGCAAGCGAGATACAAAGACTTTGGAAGAAAATACAAAAATGTGTATATTGATTCTTGCAGAAGTAATCCTATTATGCAATTCGACATAATGGTTTATACATATAAGTATATATGCTGTTTTTTTAGGGTAATACATAACTTTGAGTAAATAATCTTACATGAACTAAGCATTTTAAAATTTTGTTTATGTCTTGTTTGAACAAAGTGTTTTAAACTTTCATTTGTGTGTATCAATGAGTTATTGCAAAGCAACACAACAAATAATGTCTTGATACTTCTTGAAGTACTAACAGCATAGTTAAAATTGAATTTCTATTTTCCTTGTAAATAGTCACCAAACAGTACTAGAATGAAGTATAAGCTCTAGTGCATCTTAAGTATGAACTTCCTACTTTTATATCTTCAACTGTTTAAATGAAAAATTATACCATTTTATGAAAATTTTGATAACTGTATGCCATATAAAAGATGTATTTCTTTGAGAAGAATTAATGTAATTCGTCAGAGTTTCGTTAGGAAATTCTTTCGCTCAAGCACAGTGGTAGGGCATTATATTCACACTTGGCACACAACATATATGGTTTCACTTTACGGTCTTATATGTTTTTCAGCAAGGAAAGTATTTCTGGCACTAACAACACAGTCTCACCTCTGGTTATCCTTAACAATAAATTTCTTCCTCTCAACAAGGTGTTGTTATGGTTACAATATTGCAGAACACTAAAAGACACATGGCCAGTGGTTAGCAGCTTTTAACAAGTGGTTCAGCTTCAACCAGAAGTTAGAGAATAGTCCTAAGTAATTAGTTACAAAAAAAATCTTTGTTTAATTTATGGGTAACCACTGCTGACTGCTTTAATCAACCAGCAGCTAATGACATAAACCTAATTCTTCATAAAAGGAAATTAATTTTCTGCTTGAACAGTCTGTGTGCAATTTACTATTTCTTTGGCATATGCTTAGATGACCAATTAACTTGGGACTTCCATGTAGATTATTTACAATATTTGCTCATAAAAAATCTGTGTACTGCATGGTTAAAACTTTAATATTGAATTTATAATCACTTTTTTTTTTTTTTTTTTTTTTTCAAAATACTCATTCACATCTTCCTAAATTGACACAAGTAACAGAGGTCATTAAACATGGACTCATGAATATGAATCTGCAGTTCAAATCCTGCCAGAGCTATCCTTCATAACTGAAGCTATTCCACATTTTCCTCAGTCCTCATAACTGGCAAATGCTGGAAAGGTAACCTAAAATTAGGTCTAAAGTGCATCCTTCCCAAATTTCCTTTCCCAATTTTCATTCATTCAATGAACCACCAATGTTGCATGTACAGTGCAGTATGTAATATATAAACAATACTTAAAAAGAACTTCCTCCTAAACAAAGCATACCAGAATTGTGCAACACTTTTCTTCTTAAACTCTTTTAAATCTGCTGTAAGGATACTTATGGTACTTAAAAGTACTAACTAGATACTTTAGTACTTTTTTGGACAAGGGTCTCATTTTGGCAAATAATAATCAGTCTCACATCCCATACAATACAACATGCACTGTTATCATTGTAAAAGGCAATATACGAGGGTGAGTCAAATGAAAACCTTAAATATTCTTTTAAATATTATTTATTGTGCAGAAGTGGTACATAGCTGTATCACTTTTCAACATACTCTCCCCCATGCTCAATGCAAGTCCTCCACCGTTTACAAAGTGCATTAATGCCTTTAGAAAAAAATTCTTTTGGTAGTCCATGCAACCACTCATACACCACATGGCGTACCTCTTCATCGGAACGGAACTTCTTTCTTCCTATTGCGTCTTTGAGTGGTCCAAACATATAAAAATAACTTGGGGCAAAGTCTGATGAGTATGGTGGGTGAATAAGACACTCAAAATGCAGGTTTGTCATTGTTGCAACTGTTGTACAGGCAGTGTGGCGCCTTGCATTGTTGTGTTGCAAAAGGACACCTGCTGACAGCAATCCATGTTGCTTTGATTTGATTGCAGGCAACAGATGATTTTTAGGAGATCTGTGTAAGATGCATTGGTGACAATGGTCCCTCTAGGCATGTAATGCACCAAAATGACGCCTTTTTCGTCCCAAAAGAGAGTCAGCATAACCATCCCTGCTGATGGTTCTGTTCGAAACTTCCTTGGTTTTGGTGATGAGGGACGGCGCCATTCCTTGCTCCCTCTCTTTGTTTCCGGTTGGTGGAAGTGAACCCAGGTTTCGTCCCCAATAACGATTCTTGCAAGGAAGCCATCACCTTCCCGTTCAAAGCACTGAAGAAGTTCTTCATAAACACGTTCTCTCATTTCAGGAGTCAGCTGCCGTGGCACCCATCTTGCAGACTTTGTGAAACTGGAGCATATCATGCACAATGTGGTGTGCTGACCCATGACTAATCTGTAAACATGCTGCAATGTCATTCAGTGTTACTCGGCGGTTTTCCTTCATTATGGCTTCAACTGCTGCAATGTTCTGTGGAGTCACAGCTTGTTGTGCCTGTCCTGGAAATGGAGCATCTTCCACTGAAATCACAACATTTGCGAACTTCCTACTCCATTCGTAGACTTACTGCTGTGACAAACATGCATCACCGTACTGAACCTTCATTCGTCGATGAATTTCAAAAGGTTTCACACCTTCACTATGCAAAGTCCAAATAACAGAACACTGTTCTTCCCTGGTGCAAGTCGCAAGTGGGGCGGCCATCTTTATACTGATACTGCGACTGTATGTGTGCATCTGCACTATGCTGCCACCTACAGGCCATTCTGCATGCTGTTTGTAGCATGCTTACCAACTTATAGGATAATGGCACGAAATTTTGATTTGTTATTACAAATTTAAGGTTTTCATTTGATTCACCCTCATACATTACTGTAAAGAAAAGAATTGATAAGGTTTAAGATAACTAGAATAGAATGCAAGTGAATTAAAATTTTTCATTGCAAAATAAATTATTAACATAATTTAAGAAGCATAAAGGAAATAAGTTTGAGTATTACAGAGGTGCAGATCATTAAACTTATAAACCAAGCTTTGATTATAGTTTTCCATTTATAAGGGCAATCTGTGATAGTTGATTGTTTTACACACAAATAGTGTGTAGGTAAACTTATAAGATTAGAATCAGGACTGTAAAATTCAATGTCATAGCCAGGATTTGAACCACTTGATCTCCTGTTCTATGTCCAGCTTTTCTACCATGGCTACAGCCATGCCTGGTTCAATTTCTGACTATGGCATTCAATTTTTCAGTTCTGATTCTTAACTTCTAAAGCTTTGGTTATTTATTGGTTACTTTACAGTTTGAATTAATATGCTGTATAGTTACCTGGAGTTTAGTCCCGCTTGGGTATTCATGTGCAGGCTCATAAATCAACTCCTGCACTTCACCATTTGGTCTGTCTGAGTTCTTCCCAAATATCACTCCTCCATGTCCAGTAAGTGGAGGTAAGACCACAAATGTATCACAAGAAACAGGCTCCATTGTTCTCATCTGCCAAATAAATGAAACTGTCAAACTACTAGTCTTTTACTCTAGCCTCTAATTATTCTTTGCAACCAAGAAGTTGGAAATAACACTGTCAAGGTGTGATTGCACTGTTTTAGTAAGGTTAGTCACATTTTAATTGAGACAATCTGCAATCCTGCCTTCACAAAAACATGGTAGTAATACACAGATAGAAAGCTGGAACTAGATGAAGTAATACTGCATTGATAGATAGAGTCAACATGAAAAATTCAATGCGATGGCTGGAATTTGAACCACGGATTTCCTGGTTTCTGTCCAGTCACTCTAACCCATTGAGCTACCATGGCCAACTTGCCGTCATGACATTAAATTCTCCATTTGATTTGTATATTTCCCCAGGAAACCACTAGGGGCTCTCGCATTCGAGATACACCGTTTTTGGCGACTAACTATCATAATGGAAATTAATTGTTCTTTCACACTAGCCGTGTGTAGGACGCACTATGAAAGGGTAGAGTCAGAATGAAAAAATTCAATGCCATAGCCGGGATTTGAACCACGGATCTTCTGGTTTCCGTCCAGTCGCTCTAACCATTTGAGCACTATGGCCAACGTGCCAGCATGACATTAAATTCTCCAACTGACACGAGTCAGTTGAATTTTTCATTCTGACTCTACCCTAACTATCACAAGTACTTGAGTCTCAGGCTTCATCATTTAACTCTTATTATTTTAGTTAATTGATGGTATTAATCATTTCTTCATACTAGCCACATATAGGCTAAGGTTTTTGATAGAGTCAACATGAAAAATTCAATGCCATGGCCGGGATTTGAACCACAGATCTCCTGGTTTCCATCCAGTCGCATTGAATTTTTCAGGTTGACTCTATCAAAAGCCTTAACCTATATACGGCTAGTGTCCATAGGGGAGGGGATCCGTCCCCTTCAGCTGCCGTGGTGCGGGCGCTGCAGACCCCTAGAACTCGTGGTACCTCTGACATTACTAGACGAACCTCGGGCCGAACATTCGAGCCCCTCCCTGATTGGGAGTTGTTCGGATTGGGTTGGACTCGAGGGGGCAGTGGTTTCCGATACCCGTGGGAGATCAGGTACGTCTCTAGACAGGGTTGACGTAAGCCATAATATTCCCGCATACTAGCCAGCATAGCTAGTAGAAGGTGTGCTAGATCACCAGGCTAAACGGTAGCCTTCCCCTTTGGGGTTGGCGCGCATAAGTGGCGTATTCACTTCCATCCCGTCTTGAGTCCATAGGACCAGATGGGGGAGGGGGCTTGTTAGTCTCTAGGTCTTGCCCTATGGAAAGCCCCACAGAGGCGCTGGGCGCCCTTTTTGGACAGCTCAGTAACTCCCTGGTCATTAGAGGGGAGGTCAGTCTTCACTTTGTGTGGATTGCCCTGGTAGATACCCTCGAGCTTATATATATATATATATATATATATATATATATATATGGATAGTGTGAAGAAATGATTAATTTCCATCAATTACCTAGATGAAGAGGAAGTATTTGTTATATTTCAAAAACAGATTCACTGAATCCAAATCGAAAGACCTATCAGTTTTTTGAAGGAGGTCTACAGTAAAGAACAGCGAAAACAGAAAGTTGGATGAGTACCAAGGTTTATGCCTGTTAAGAAATTGGAGATATCATCTGCATACAAAGCTGTTGCACCTTACCAAAAAATATTCCCTCAGTATACATTTGCCACAGCAAAGAAAGTCCCAGGGGAATGACACACAGGGGGGAAACTGCTTATTAGACATGGTTCCAATATGCTACCTCACTGGATACAGAATCGACAGTAGAAAACCTGTGTTCTGTTATGTTTGCAAGCAAACAGGCATGGAATACCGTGAAACAAATAGGGAGTAACATCCTTGAAACCAAAGAGAGAGATGAGAGGAAGTCTGTAGATCAACCAGGCTAGAATTATTTTGTGATAAGTCCCAGTTCCCTGCGGTATCTTTTATGGCTACCATCCTGATGTTATGCACTTTTGCGGTTCCAGGTGGTATGCCATGTGAGTAAGGGTTTTTAGTTGGTAAGAATCCAACTCACCATGCATGTTGGTGTCTATGAAGATTTTTCCCTTACTATAAAAAAAATGCTACCTGCTAATTGAGTCATTTCAGTTACAGCCCATTCAAAAACACTCCAAGGCCTTCTACATGTGTGAATAATACCTTCTTGGTTTTAGTACACTGATCAAATTCCTTTTGTGTAGGGCGTATGTTTTTTGAATGGTTCTACTTGAGTAGCATGTAGTCTGTCTCATACACTTTCACTGTCCTCGTCACACAGTTTTTAAACAGGTAAGGGTAGCACATTCCTGTCAGACTTTTTTTCCATTGGCAAACAGTACTAAAACCGAGAAGGTATTATTCACATAACTAGGTGACATGTTTTTGAATGGGCTGTAACTGAACTGACCCGAGTTCATAAACATTGATACTGAGGACTCCCCTGGTTCCCTAAACTCAAAAGGGGGAGAAAAAGAGAGAGAGACAGACAGAGAGAGAGAGAGAGAGAGAGAGAGCGAGAGCGAGAGAGAGAGAGAGAGAGAGAGAGAGAGAGAGAGAGAGAGAGAGAGAGAGAGAGAGAGAGAGAGAGAGAGAGAGAGAGAGAGAGAGGAGCATTTCAGAAACATGTGTACATGCATGTATGTGAATAGAAAATACAAAAACAAAATATAAGTATCAGCCAACTGAATTTAAGATTCACAATTACTAATATATGCAAAAATTTTCACAAAAAACAAGCTACCTATTCATATAAAATGTTTTACTACTCTTTATATATTCAAAAGTAGCTCTAACAATTTTTATTAAAATACCTAACGTTTAAGATACATGAATGCTTAATTAGCATATATCTTGAATTTTCTACAAATAAACCTGTAAGGTTTTTGATACATAATGATAAAGCCTGGGACTTAAGTATTATGATAGTAAGTCGCCACAAAGGGTGTATCTCGGATGTGAGAGCCCCTAGTGGTCTACCAAGGAAATATATGAGTCAAATGAAGAATTTAATGTCAGAACGGCAAGTTGGCCATGGTAGCTCAAAGGTTAAGAGCGACTGGACAGAAACCAGGAGATCCGTGGTTCAAATCCCGGCCATGGCATTGAATTTTTCATGTTGACTCTATCACACAACCCTACCACTTATTTATTTACGACAGAAAAACACAATTTGAAGTTCATGACTCTGTGGCTAATATTTGAGGTCTTGCATCAACAAGAAATCAAAGATCCAAACCACCATGTAGGAGTGTATTTGCTGCAACTGGTACTGTGTTGATACATAGAGTGAAAAGTTGAAGCTAGACCTTGGTCTTCACAGAGACTTCTGCTGGCCATTTATGATTTATGATGTAGGCACCAAATTACTGGAGTAGACGAAGTCGGATTGCTAGCAGACACACAAAGCAAACATCTTTTGGATAGTATGACCAGATTGTCACATCAGGTTCCGCATTACCAAATATCACCTCCAAAATTCTCCTAACTGAACCAAATAATAAGCATGTCCTTATACATCAGAAATTTTCAAGCCTTTTCAAAGAAAATTTGGTCACAACAGATCAGAAGCATAGAACCTCTCATGCCTCTAAACAACTCACTGAACATCATTTAATCAGAATGCAACCTTGATCTAATTGCATATTTTAAAAAGAAAGAAGTTCATCTGCAGAAGATAAAGCACATGGCCTTGATAAGATACTTTATTTGCCACATATATTTATAAGGTAGGCATATGCCCAGTAAACTGGTGATTCATCAGCTTAACTAGATAGACACAGTATAATAGTGTATAAAAATGTACAAAACATAGAGTCAACATGAAAAATTCAATGCCATGGCCGGGATTTGAACCATGAATCTCCTGGTTACCATCCAGTCGCTCCAACCCTTGAGCTACCATGGCCAACGTGCCATCCTGACATTAAATTCTCCATTTGACTCATATATTTCCTCGGTAGACCATTAGGGACTCTCGCATTTGAGATACACCATTTGTGGCGACCTACTATTGTAAATCCCAGGCTTCATCATTTAACTCTTATTATTTTAGTTGACTATCAAAAACCTTAGCCTATATATGGCTAGTGTGGAGAAATGATCAATTTCCATCAATTAACTAAAATAATAAGAGTTAAATAATGAAGCCTGGGATTTAAGTACTTACGATAGTAAGTCGCCACAAAAGGTGTATCTTGAATGCGAGAGCCCCTAGTGGTTTACCAGGGAAATATATGAGTCAAATGGAGAATTTAATGTTAGGATGGTACATTGGCCATGGTAGCTCAAGGGTTAGAGCGACTGGATGGAAACCAGGAGATCTGTGGTTCAAATCCGACCATGGCATTGAATTTTTCATGTTGACTATCAAAAAACTTAGCCTATATATGGCTAGTGTGGAGAAATGATTAATTTCCATCAATTAACTAAAATGTACAAAACATATTTACATATAAACTTTACACAGTAATATTTACATATCTAAAATAAGACCTAAAGCTTTCCTGGAGATGAATATGCTTACTTTCTTCTCGGGCAGCCAGCCAGGTGAAAAGATGATTAGATATCATCATGTCGTTGTAGCTTCTATCTAATATCTAATCATCTTTTAACCTGGCTGGTTGCCCGAGAAGAAAGTGAGCATTTACATATCTGTCTATGTTTAAATATTTGTGCCATGCCTTTTATGAATGAGTTTTAATACAATATGTAATTCAAGAGACACTCTTCCATGTACTCTTTTACTGAATAATATGCATCTGCAAGAATCGTTTTAACTGTATTAAGAAATGCATTTTTGTTTTTAATGTATCTAAACTTTTTTGGCAATTTGTTAAAAAAAAATTATTGTGGCATTGTGTGGGCTGTTTTCAAACAGGGCAAGTCTATCGGTTGGTACTAGCAGGCAAATTTGTCTCCTAGTCCCATGATTACGTGTATTTTGCTTTATGAGGTATTTATTCTAATTTTCATATAATTATTTAGCTTATTCTCTAAATACATTTTCCACCATGATTTTCTTTTGTATCTTAAATATCTTTTCCCAATCTGCAGCCGCTTCCCAGAGTAGGACACCAAATGCTATAATAGAGTGAAAGTACCTGTGGTATACATTCTTTTTGGTTTCTAAGTTTTTAATTTGTAATTTTTATCAGAGAATATAAATTAAAGCAAACACTGCTTAACCGCTTCACCGATGGCCATTTCAACCCTTCAGGGGCTGGAAACGGATACCCAATAAACAGAACAAGACATTTAAATTGTTAAATGCTGTAAAAATGCATCATAAATACAATTCCATATCTTTCGTATTTATTAAGTTATTTAAATGAAACAAAAACTGGTTTAAAATGCATTAAAGGCAGTATACATCTACAGTAACCAAAAAGTAGAGACTACATTAATAAATCGTTGAAATTTCACTACTTTGTTTCACTGTAGCAAAAGCCATTCTTTGTGCCGAACGAGCCTAATATTTGAATCATTTTGTTTTGTGTGTATACGAATGAATGTATAGCTACACAAGCGACTTCTCTGGTTCAAGGTTTTAGCTTTTAGTTTTTTTATGCTATACCAAGCGATAATCATACGAGTATATGTTGCGTTACACACACACGCTGGAAAGAAAACTCTCCATCAGAATCTGTTATTACAGATCTGTTATTACAAAGTTTTTGGTAGCCTTATGCAGCTGTTTTCGCTTAGTATTTTAGTTATTTATACTCTCTCTGTGTTCAGAGTGATTTCTTATAGCTATCAAGAGCTAAATGAATGGCACATTTGAAATTGTTAAATTTCAATGTTAACCATGGCTTATACCGGTAATGTAGCAAATAAATTAGCTTGGTTATGATGTGTACGGGCTTGTGATATTACTGTAGAAAATCTGGAAGATTTGTTGTGCAATTATGAAGGAGATGTTTAGGATATAGGTAGCAGTGACGTGTACTGGTCTACAGATGGCATGTTAGCTACTCCATTGTTTGGGGAAATGGCGGGTCAAATATGGGTGATGCGGATCAGCTATTACTAGCTATCCCTCTTTACGAAAAACAGTTAAATGGTAAAAAAAAGTATTTTATACCACTGGATGTAACCATGCACAACTGTTTAGTAATTTTCAGAGCTGTAAATTCATGCAAGACATTCATCTACCTGTACTTGCGCATATAAATAGCTCGTAACCTATTTGAGGCCTCTTTATACTGGGGGGTAGGAAATTCACCACAACATCAACCCTCATACTTGAGAGAAAACACTTTCCTAAAAGGATACCACCCACAATCAAAAAAGTCGCAACCATTTCGAAAATGTGTAGTGTGTTGCAAAAAAGAAGTTCACAAGGAAACCAATATTATTTGGTGTGAATCTGCAGATGTGCCCTTGGGTGTTTATACAGGTATGGAGGTGTACAGTTCAAAAAGAAACCTTTAAGGGTACGTTTACATCCCTTATAGAACTAATTTATTGTAAAATAGGAAGATTAAAATAATTGGTGTTAAATGAGCATTAAAAGCATGTATGGTGCAGGACGTCTATACACGTCCATATCGGTTTGGGGCATTTTAACTTGGACGTCATACGACGTCCATATCGGTGAAAGGGTTAATTTTTTACCAATATATTTAAAATGTATCTCCCATTTCAGTTGTTCATTTATGTATTCTCCTAAAATTTTTCCTGTACTTATGGGACTTACTGTAGCAATGTTTCTATTATTTATGGTGATTTTTGCTCTTGAGCATGTTCTGAATTTAGTTAAAGAGGCTTTTGTCATATTTGGTTTTAGTTCATTATTATCAATATAATTTTTTAATAATTTTACTGTATTGTTTGTGTTTTTAATTAAAACCTGATGGTTTATGACTGTTAACAAAATGAAGGTATCATCTGCATACATAACTGTTGCACCTTTAATGCTATTTCGGGGATCATTTGTGTACAGTGTGTACAGGAGAGGTCCTAAGGTCCTAAATTCCCTGTGGAATTCCTGCTTTTATGGTTCTCCAATTTGATTCAACTATTTTGTTGTCATCATTTAGGATTACTCTCCGTTTACGATCTGTTAGATAAGACTTGAACCGGCCACTTGAACTTGTTACATTTTGTATACCTCAGAAATTTAATTTGTTTAACAATATCTCATAGCTAACATGGTCAAATGCTTTTGAGTTGTTGCACATTAGTACTGATGTTTAGTAATTTAAATCCAAGTTGGGAATCTGCTAATTCATTGAAATTTTCTAGAGTGAATATTAGTTGTAATTTTACAATCTTTGAAAAACTGAGAATGTGGGTAGAATTGATAGATGCCGAATAATGTTAAATTCACAGTTGAATAGGATTAGAAAAAGGTATTAGCAAAGGAGAAACAATCAATACAGGTAAAAAATCAGAGCATGTATGAACAAAATATAAGAAATGCAAATTACATGGTTGATGTTCACCAAATGGAGTAGCACAAGCAGAGCGTGGGAGTAAAAGATAAAATGGTACAAAGGACAGTCAAATACTGGTTCAGAATAAATCTACTAGAGGAAAATGATATACTACAACAGTGTATTGTTATACAGGAGAAAATAAAGAAAAAAGAAACTTGGAAACAACTTGGGAAAAATAGAAATGAGATAAACATGGACAGAAAGATAGAATAAAAGTAAAGGTTTATGGAAAGAAATTAGATCAAGGCGAAAATATTGAAAAGCTAGAAATTCTAAACATTTTAATGGAAAAAGTTCATAGGTAATGGATTTTTAAAAATGGAATGGTGAAGAATAAAATATTCTGAACTATGTAACAAGAAGCCAGAATGGAGTGTGCATGTGCAAGTACAGGCATAATACATTAATACAGAAAGAGAGTTAAAACTTCCCCATTATATATACAACAAATATAAAGAATGTTTTCATATTCAAAAGATTAGTAACGGGAAAGTTCTTGGGTGCATAAAACGACGACGTGTTGAAGCAGATAGTTAGGGGTCATTCTTGGATAAATGCAGAGTATGGGTATAGAGGCTTCTGGAAAGAAGTTAAGCTAAGATTAGAAGATATTGACAGACAAGACATTTTTGCCAATACAAGTGACAAAATCTCACTGAGATTATATAGAGAAATAAAGACAACCTGGGGGAGGGAAGGATATATTGACATATGTAGTAAGTTAGGGCGAGAAGGTTTTGCTTGGGTGAGAACAGGAGTGAGAAACTTGAAAGGTATAGGTCAAGAGAGGGAGCTAGATAAATGTCCATTGTGTGGAGAAGAGAATGCAGATTTCCATCGTGTATTATATTGTAGTCAAAGATAAGGAGAGAGTAGGCTTGGCTACATAAATGGGACACTTTAATAATAACTCCCATTTGGGGAATGAAGTAGTAATTAGAAAAATGTTGTCAATAAAAGGGGAAAAGAACAGGAGAAATATAGGGAATCATTTAGGGAAAGTTAAAGAGAGATGGCTAAGAACAATTAAGAGGAAAATGTAGAGTAGGATAGGTGAAATGGCAAATGTGTAAAAAGGAGTAGAGGGCCTCCAACACACAAAAACCTAGGGTTAGGTGTATGGGGACCGAATTATTATTCAACAGTGAGCAATATGACAGGATCTTTAGGATTTAGGAATATACAGCGTTTTCCAGTATGAATTTTATAATTGTAATCTTGATTTTGTATTTCCATTTGATGTTGTAAAAGGATAGATCAGAAATAAATTACAAATTACAACAAATATTAAATTTAAGGGGAAGAAATAGAAATAAGCAACTCCAAGAGAGAGAGTAATAAATTATGTAAATTATATGTAAAGTTTAAAGAAAAAATAAATCATTCATTCTTAGCACACATGGTGATGACCTGCTGGCAGCCTACGAATCAGTGAAATACTTTAAGGAAGGCCGTTCTCAATACACACTGATGACTAGGGCTAGGATTTTTATGATAGGACATATATTTTTTGGTAGGACTGACTTAAATACATATAAATGCTGCTTACGAAAATGTGAAATGAATTAACCTAATTTAAGTCATATTTTGGCCATTTCTCTCTGAGAGTATATTTTAGTAAGTAAATGGTCATATTCATCATATTTTAACTCTTACAAGAAGAAAATAACTTTCTCATGAAATTTATTTCTTCTGTGTTACATTTCTCAGAATTGCGCACCTCATTTTGTTTCCTGAAAATGGTAAGTATTTACCTTCCTTCCCTGTTTCCTTTGAATTCCCAATATGGACTTCACCCCTCACACTTCAGTGAATTTGTGTAAGCTATTGTTACTCTATGAGCAGGCAGCTGATTAAGTCCTTCTGGATCTTGGACTGCAGACAAGTGTCTAATTCACTCATTGTGTTATTCAGTCTTATTGAAGTTGTAAGTGTGTGCAGTACAGTTCAGAAAAAATGCCTAAAGTGAAGCAAAATGTTCAAGTAAAACTAAAAATGTTTGTGTTTCTATGTGGTAAGAAAATATTTGCAAGTGATGGTAAAATACTGTACTGTAAACTGTGCAATGTATGAGTAACTGCAGAGAAGTCATTTCACGTTCATGTGGCAACAATAAACACAAACATAGAGTACAATGGATTGAAAATGAAAAAACACTACAACTAATGCTCCTATGGGAATCACACCAGTCTAGTTCACCATTCTGCAAAGAACTTTGTACAGCTTTCTTTTGTGCTGAATTTCCTTAAGTAAACTAAACTAACCAAATTTTATGAATTCTTAGAAAAACACACAGGCAAATCTCTTCCTGATTCTTCCACATTAAGAAAGCATTTCCAGGTGAAGCTACAAAAAAAATAAATAGAACAAATCAGACAACAGCTAGTAAATAAAAAAAATTTGGGTATCAATTGATGAAACCACAGACTCTATAGGAAGATATATTGCAGATGTCATTGTGAGAACTTTGAAAGAAGATGATCCAGATAAAAAGTTTCTAATAAACTGTGAACCTTTAGAAAAAGTAAATTTTCCACCATTTCCAAGTTGTTTGATAGATCTAGGGTGCCATATGGCCGAAGCTGTTAAGCATGACAATGCACTTCTTTTTTTAATGGATGCTGCATCTTATATGGTGAAAGCTGCTGATTCTCTAAAAGCATTGTACAGTAAAATGGTGTATGCGACTTGTTTAGCTCACGCCTTGCACCGAGTTGCAGAGGAGTTTCATAGCATTTCGTCTAGTAACCAGTTAACTGATATTTTGTTTTCTTTCAAATAAAACTATTTTGTTCTTTGGTCTGCCTACCAAGCATGGAGCTTCTATTCTTTTAGCACTCTGTCAAAGTCTGACCACCTGCAACACATGGTTGTGGAGGGGTAAAGTAGAAGAATGACACCAACCATGGATCACAAATCGACATACCTGATTTATAGTAAACTGCTACAAGCAATAGGGTTCCCTGCACTGTGGTATAGTGGGCTAAGGCGTCCTGTTTTGGTTCCCTGCCACATAAGGTGCCCAAGTTCGACCCCACCCCTGGAGGGTGCAGAATTTGAGTTCCAGGTATAGGACCAGTATCCAGTCAGCACTGTGAGGAAATTGAGGGGCTACGATAGGTAGCAAACCCTGGTGTAGAAAGCCAACTTTCCGGCTGGGGGTTTCGAGATGTTGACCACATTTCCTCCCTGTGTCAGTTGGGTGATCGTCCACCATCACCTTGCATATGTGGGCGTGAGGCTGACAGTCAGGCTGGCAGGCACTGGCCCAATAGGAGCTGCTGCACCATGGGTTAACGTTTAACAAGCAACATGGATATTTCTTTAAACTTGATTCTATTTTCAAGATCAATATTGGTGGAAATTAATCGCTCAGTTGCTAGAAGTCAGAGTGATAAATGGGAATGAATGTGTAGTGTTTAATGCCCACTTTTACTATGTGTGGCACTGCAGGTGGTTGATTAATTGGAAGCTGAAATATTATGGACATATGAGGGTGAAGGCCTCAGTGAACAAGATACCAGGCTAGGATTAGTATAAGCCAAAGGGATCAAGAAAGCGAGGGAAACCAAGAACATGCTGGGTTGATAAAGTTAAACAAAGATACTTACTCAAATAGATAGAACTGAATGAAATAGTGCAGAACAGGGAGGAATAGTGGAATATTATTAGCGAGATTACTAGAAATTAGTAACAAACAAACTTGTACATCACAGGAAAAGGCAATGGTAAACCACTTCTCAAGAGTCCATGCCTATAAAATCCAAGATTACATCACATGGAGTCTGCTTGATTCGAAGGACTATTGCTACAACTATAAATAAGACAAGGGCTCATAGATTTGAGAGTTATCTAAGATTTCCAAGTACACAGCAAAACTAAAATACAATTGATATCCCTCTGTTTTCTCTCTGGCTATTATATTCAAAGCACCTTTTAAGTAAGTTTCATCTTTAATCAAAAATACAAGTAATGAAACTCATGACAGTGCCATGGCCAAGTGGTTAGACTGCTGGACTCTGACTCTGGGTTCGATCCCATGCAACCTCATGAGAGAGTTTTGGTGGACAACATGGTGCAGGGGTGAGTTTTCTCTCTGCTATCAGAGTATAACACTGAAGCTGTTATTGAGATAATTTTATCTTTGAATATATTTATAAAAATTAAAATTTTATTCTTACAATGAAAATGTAATGTTTTATTTAAACTATATAAATTAATTATAAGACGTATTATGGCATAACAGTATGGGGAAATAGTAGCATTATCAAAGTATTTAGAATTCAAAAGAGGAATTAGAATTATGATGAATATAAAGAGAACAGATAGTTGTAAGCAATGGTTTAAAAAATTCGGCATATTGTCATTACCAAGCATTTACCTTTTAGAAATAATAGTACAGGTTAAAAAAAAACTTAAATAAATTTCAAATAAGCAATGATATTCATGACCATAACACAAGAAATAGTTCAAACTTACATGTCACCTAACATAAAAAGAAAATGTATGAACACAGTTTTAAATTCAATGGAATTCATATCTACAATAAACTGCCAACTGAAATAAAAAACATTGAGTCCTTCACAAAGTTTAAAAGCACATCAAAGAGGTATTTGTTACAAAAGTGTTACTGCTCAGTAGAAGAGTATTTAAATGACAAAGGGTAGGAATAAAGGAATGTAAATTTTAATTATTAATTTGATTATTATGCTTAACAACTTATTGTAATTCTTGTTTCTTGTTACTATTTTTTGTGTAGTTAGTAATTTGACAATTCCACATCATGAGTTGTACGATTTACGGATGCAATAAATGAATATGAATATGAATGGAATCTAACCACTTGAACAATAAGTTACTATATATAATGATTGAAAAGGTTGAAATGAAAATAAATGTTCATCCTTTATTAATTTTCTTTTTACCAATTAATAGTTTGCTACCAATTGCTCCAATATCACATTTCCTATCATTCATCGTTGGCATGCAGTATTCTTAAGCAATGGAGCATTTCAGTAAATAAAAAAGAAATGAAACTCATCAAATATATTCATGAGAGTACACTGCTGTTATGTGCACCATTTTGTATATTCTCAGGGACAATTCTTAAGAAGCCCAAAGTTATGCTATATGGCTAACCTTTTGTTTACAGATTAAGATAAATATAATAACTATAGTGTAAAGTTGCATCAATACTGTACTAAGTATACCATGGAGACAAAACAACCAACATAACCTAAAATTGTTAACCAAAGTAATTCTGCACTGAAGCTTGTTTACAACTTACAATACAATAAGTTTTCTGCCTTAGTATTTTAAGGTTACCTTCATGTACTATCAAAAGATGAACTAGAACATATTCCAATTTAAATGATAATTTATAAATAATAGATAACAAAAAGATTTAAGAGAAGTAAGAGCCCAAAATTTCTGAAAACCTTATAGGAATTGCCACATGATTTCACAAAAACCTCTACCTGCTATACTGCTCTCCATACCAGTTGTGTTTGAAATGTCATTTAGCATTCCCTTTTTGTGTCTTTTTAATTTCAGATCTCAGACATATCTTTAAAGAGCAATAAGTTATGGCAAAACAAAAGGAGTACTTCACAAAAATCTTTGCTGTAACAAGCATGGCATTATCCATTCCAAGGGGCATTGACACTCAAGAGAACCTAGCCTCTTTTCTGGGACATTTCTTAATTCAATGCAACACATAATGCTTTTATTTTGCTTTCCAGTAACTTAAGTAAAATAACTTCAGCATATGCTACATGCAGAGAAAGCTTTGAACAAAAAAAATTACAGAATTGTACCAACCCAAATATGAACACTGCTCAAAAATGAACAGTTCTTGGTGCAACTTCAATAATAAATAAGCAAGCCCCTAAAAATGACAGAAGTAATCATTACTTGACACCACTGCCAAGATGGACTTGACAATAGAGGCGTTCTGCAGTACCAGCTTGTCTTAAATGTATATACAAACTGGGGGCATTGTTTGTAACGTCAGCTGCTAGAACACAATTTCAGGTCTTCACCTCACCAACCCTTTGGGCCAATTCACAACCAATAATCTATGTCTGTAACAGCTCTCTTCCCAACCAGCATTGATTTTCTGATGCTGACTCAATGATTCAGCACTACCACTTGCGTTTGGTGGAAAAATTTGTCACCAAAGTGAGATGCTGTACCTGACGACCTGACCTCACCCCTTGTGAGCGCTAAATATTTCTATGTACAAAAAAACTACAGGTTTTGAGTTAGTCACAATGTATGGTTTGTAAATTCGGACTTAAAGGCTTTTTATTTCTTTAAAAACTGTAGTGATGAACGGTCTCATTGCATCGATGTTTAAAAGGGGTTCAAATTGATTTTGAATGAATGTTCCCTAATTGTTCATAATACACCATTTAAAAATAGCATCCAAGGTATATAAATATCTTTTTCTGGGGTTACCTAACTGAAATAAAAATGTGTTTAATTTCATTCAAACGTAATAGTAATTAAAATAGCAAGAAAAAATAACTGCAAATAAAACAAATGAAGAGATGTTCACGTTACTTATGCACAACAGCGTCTATTTTCTGGTTAACTTATTTCAGATCCAAAATATTACTTGCAAAAAACAAAGGGAACTTTCGTTTCCCATAATAGAGTTTTGTTTTCTAGGTATGTTGTACGGCTTCTACTTTCGTTAAGCAGTTTTGTATGTATGACCCTCCACAAAAGTCGATGATGAAAGCGGCCTTGACAACTCTCTCACCTTTGCGTGTGATAATTCAACCAACCACCTCCCCACTTTGCGCTTAGCATTTATCTGCCCTCTAGGCTGCGAAGTGGGAAATCCCTCTTCCCCCATTACGTAGGCGCAATTATGCATTATTTAATATATTATGTAATATATACAGTAATTCAACCTAAAAAAGCATCGTAAATAGTGTTGCCAGAATGACCAGCCAGGCCCAAGGACCAGACATTCTGTTTCTACCATCTGACCATAACCACACATTACGCTAAACACTCGTTCAACGTATGTGTTACTCTCAAGAATCGCAAGGACATACTCCATTATTATGATCAAATTTGGTGCATATTTCGAAAAACTTACTCCTCACTTTACAACAATTATTACCCCTCCTATCGAGTTTGATATTAGCGATTTCAAAGCTATTTCAAACCAAAGCATTTGGTTTCTACTGAAATTAATTTTCGATTTCTTTCTCATTTCGACCAAGTCATTAACTGAAAATAGTTTTGGTTTACATAAATCTAGCATGGACACAATTTTATACACATTGTCATTCCTACTTAGGTTGTACCATTTATCAAGATAGTTCAATAGTATGTCGTAAACAAGTGTGCACTCTTTTAGCAGAATATCTTTTTCTTCTTCTGTAAGATGTTCTAAAGACATACGGTTCGAAAACAAGTGTGCACTCTTTTAGCAGAATATTTTTTTCTTCTATAAGGTGTTCTAAAGACATATGAACTACAAACCCATAAAACTTATTGTCCTCACTGCGTTCCAGTTGTTTCTTTATTTCCAACATAACCTCGTAAAAATCTGTGGAAAGTGTATCCTCTTTTTTCCCCAACAGTCTGTTTTAGACACTGCAGATAACGTTGCAATTAAAAATACAGAAAGCACTCTGGTGAATGCTCGTTTATTTCATCTTGATGTGAACTATAAATTAACGAATTAGGCGGTATGCTTTTTCTTAGCCCTTTGCTACATAATACATTTTAAAATTCGCCGCATCTTAACAAGACGTTCCAAATCTGAATGGAAAGACAACCATCGCACGACCATTTGTCGCAATATTTTACTGTAGTCCTGTTGAGCAAACTCGCAAAATTTTTTATACTAGTGTCCAAAAGGTAAGCCTAATTCAATATTTTATTAGCAAGCTATCATAATTATATAAAAGTTAAGCATAATTAAATGCATATGTTGTTTCCAATGCATAACACATGATTTGGAATGCAATAGAGTGAGAAATACTAGATAATTTTAACTTCGAGAAATATCATTACGGAAGCACAAAATCTATCACTTCCATAATGACAATGGTGGTGCTTAACGGTTAATATGTGGTTTGGTGATCCCTTTTGGCTACACAGGCCTCACAGTCCCGTGGCATACCTCTATAAGGTCCTCCAAGAGCTCTGCAGGCAGCAGTTCCCATTCCTCATGGAGAGCATGTTGGACTTTGGATGTGTCCACAGTGGAGGCTGGCGGGCTGCAATTCGTCTTCCTAATGCATCCTAAGCATGCTCTATAGAGTTCATTTCGGACATCGCTGGTCAGCACATGTTCTGGATATCTTCCTTTTGATGACAGTCGTTCACCGGGTGAGCTCTATACAGACGTGCATTATCGTCCACTAAAATTAAATGTGAACCAACTGCACCTCAGAAAAAGCTCACATAGATCCCAGTACCTCGTCTCTGTACCTATGGGGATTCATAGTACCACCTTCGAAGATGTGCAGATCTGTAAGTTCATTGAACATTATGCCTACCAAGTTTCCATGATGTTGGTGGGATCAAACTGGGTTCCACGTTCTCTCTAGATTATTGTGTGACGAGAATCATTGTTCAAACCGAATCTGAATTCATCTGTAAACAAAACGTTCCTCCATTCATTCAAGGTCCAATGTTGGCGTTGCTAATGTTGCGTATGTGTATTTGAGTGAGTGGAAAACATACTGGACGTCTGGCATAGATACGACTTTCCTGATCTCCGGTACACAGTTTACTTCGAAACTTGAACGCTTGAGGTGAACAAGCTCGGAAGACAGTTGTCTTGCGGGCATCCTCTGATGTGCTGTTATGGACAAATATCGGTCCTGTTGCGGCGTTGTGATCCATGAACGACCACGTACAGGGATTCGACGAACATCTGCTTCTTGGAACCGTCGCCAAAGCCTAGGATGACACTTGGGACACATTCAGGGGCGAAGGTCTGTGTCTGAACTCCCTCTAGACGTCCGATGATTTTATTCTTTAAAACATGGTCCAGTTGATGTCTTTGTGGCCTGTTGGTGCTGTCTTGTAAACACTGCGAAGTAACTACTCTCTGTTCACAATGGGAGAACAATAAGAAATGAGCCACTCAATGGGTCTTATACACTGGTATTGGTTTGCTGCTCTGGCTTCTATGACTTTTGAAGCATGAACCCGCTTACCTATCAGAGACCTCCATTAAGGGGAGGCACACACTGTGATAACATCTAGTGGCGCTCGCTCACTGCATTTACTTTCAGTTCTCTGTTTTCCGAACTATGCTTAACTTTTGGACATTAGTTTAGTTCCTCTGAAATGTTTGATGTTGAAGAAAAGTCTGAATTTATCTTAAGTATTAGACTTTCTAAATTATATTTTAACAAATTGAATCCAAATTTAGCACAATTATGTGATATATGAAACAACTGGCTTTGATTAAGTTCCCGTTTTCTGTTTTAACCTTGTAAAGCCAGAATTATGTTTGAAGTAAGTTTCTTCCGGGCTTGTAGGCCGTGTTCGAAACTTTACTTCAAGTGGACGCCGGTTGTGAAAGCCAGAACACATACATAAGAATTATGTTTACCGATATGAACTGAAGCACTGTCCGCAGTATAAGAAACTACACTTTTTAGTGTTAAACCATTTTCCAATAAAGTAGATTTTAGATTATTTGAAATGTCTTCTACAGATTCGTTTACATCTTCATAGAGATCACGAACTTCGCTGCGTTTTCCTTTATATTTAGAGAGGTGCGTTACAACTACTGGATAATGTTCTTTTATTGCCTTATTTGAAGCGTGTGGACCTAAGAAAATGGATCATTCTGCTTTAATTCGCTCAGTAGTTTCTCTTTAGCATAAGGCAGAAACACATTTTTTTTACTAACGCCTCACTTATAGTCCGACCGCATCTTATTTTCGTTACTACAGAAGAGCCCCTGGAAACATATGGATATGAATTATTACCGCAATCTTGAGAAGTGTATGGATGGTGGTGTTTCACACCATGAAAAGACGATGTTAACTGTTGTAGTGATTTTGTCGTCTTCTGCAGAAGATCGTTTTGGCAAGAATTTAAGAAGAAATTGATTCTTCTTTTGTGTGATAATATTCGCGATGGTCTTTCTGATTGTAAATGTTCATCCATGCCATCATATTTAATAGTAAAAGAGATACCACACATTCTGCACTTACCACTTACACTCATCGCTATCAACTTTTTGTAACCAGCCTTTACAACTTTCGTTCTGTAGCCATTCTTCACGGAACGAACTTAGATATCGTCACTTAAATTTCACTGTTATTACTCACAATTTTCAGTTACGAAAACTTGTCTATTCATGTACAATCAGAGCGTTCCAATAATTGCCGTTAATATGAATAATTTGATAGCTGATAATGAACGTACGAGCGAACACAAAAATAGATGCTGTCAGTAGTAACGTTGACGTGACTTGCTAGTAGTTTGTTTATTACACACGCCACGATGAAAATTTTTCGATTAAGAATAGAAACGCAACGTTTTGTTACAATAATAAATTAACAATCGAACATAATTATTAAAAGTAATTAAAGAGTAAGGTCAAATCATCAAGGCCCATAGATTAAATTCATTGTCCATCGTTGGTCATTGTTCCATTTTTCATCGGAGAACTCATTCCAAACCCAGGGATTCCGGGCGGGACCGGATATCTAGCAACCGAATACTAAATCACTTATAATTTTTCACGAGGACATGTGCTTCACTGCAAGCATAGACTGGCTTTTTCTACGGTTTCCTTCTCATTTATTTTCTCAGGCAACTGTCTTCCTGACTAGCTTCAAAAGCTGTTTTTTTGTCTTAAAACTGGTTAAGCTTTGATATTTGTTTTTTCTTCACCTTTCCCGTTTATTCACTCTTCCTTTCAACTAATACCTCAAGTGATCTTACCTCAGTTCTCCCAAATTTCTACATCATATAATGTAATATGCTACCAAATCATCTTACATTGTTTTCTGTGGACAAGGCTTAACAACTTTTATTATTTAAACTAATCGGTTGATAAAACAATTTACATTTTAAAATTACAGTATGGATCTAAAAAAGTAGAAATGATAAAAGCAAAAGTCCAGGAACTAAGAGAGTCATTGAAATTAAAAGGAGAAGATTTGGTCTTGAGCAAGTTTCCAGTAAAGGCACTAGAAGTGGACTTAATACTACTGAGTCTACGCACTGAAAGATTCCATCACAGTACACCTTCAAGCAGAAAATTTGCTAAATTGATTAGGACTTTCAAATCTCTGTTTATTCAAATGCCATATGACACCGCATTCTTAAAACTATGGATGTTTCTTGCGACTTCAAGAATGGAAATTAACGACTCCTTAGATGCAATCCGGAAGAATGTGTCAAGAGAAATTAAAACGTCCGAAGCATAAGTTTCAGCATTTTTTGATGACGTTGATGAATATTTTTTCTCAAGAGGTGACGTAATGTCTAATTCCATATTTTATCAGTCCCAAAATTTTCGTCGAATGTTGCGGGAACTAGATCAGCAAATGTATGAGTGTTTGCTGCAGAACCTCCGTGAACTCCGTAATCCTTACCACACTCTACATGGCATGATGGACAAGTAGCCAAAGACGCTGAAAAAAACAAAATCATGTTGAGAACTTTGAACTACTATTATAGTGACAACCATGACATGACCTAAAACTAGTAGTAGCAGTATCTGCATTTATTTTCACGTTGCCTCCACATTTTGGTTTTGTTCTGAGTTATCATACTTATCCAATAATTTTAGTTGATGTAATATTGTCAGGTTATGCAATGAATGAATGAATTAATTAATTAATGAAATCTGAAAATACACATCCCGGTTCCTAATTTCTAATACCGAGACATGATTTCCAAATTCTTATGTATTAAAACCAAAAAAATTACAAAACTCTACAACACATTACAAGATTTTTCTGATAATAAATTTAAAAAGCAAAATAAAATAAATACAAATGCAATGCTACCAATTTACAAATATAAAATACATAATACAAATAAGGCTCAAAAACTGGTACCCAGTAAAACAATTAACTGGTATCCAGATAAATTATAATATACATCTACAACTTACTAAAACACCGGTATCTGGTACTATACATACTGGTAACCAATACATTAAAATACTTCAATTAACTCATATTATTATAACTTTAAATTTAAACCAAAATCTTTATATAAATTAAAATTTAATTTTTTTTCATTTCATAAACCAATATCAGACAAACAAAATTTATGAAATCGTAGGACCTCCGGTTTCCCCCGCCATCTCATTCCACCGGTGCTCCATCTTCATCTCATGCATCATCAGTGTCACCGCCTGCGGTGCCGTATGTAGTAAAAGCGGGTGTTAAACACTACACATCATCACATCCATTCACTCATAATATATCACTACACAAATTACAATCTTCTTACACATCAATTAAATCCAATATATATACATGTTTAAATTTCAACAATTACGCAAAAACAAAGAACAAACATATTAAATATTTAACTAATCAACCATAACAATACCACAATTTCTTCATCTTCATCATACATAGATATTATACTGCTACTAAATTGGAGGTGAAATTTGTAAATTTATTAGACTTTTTATTTTATTTTGGGAAGCCTGCTGGTAACAGTGTAACCGTAACCTCTAGCTGATTCCTACTGTAATTCAAAATTGTGAAATTGCATCGGGATGCGGAGGTTGTAATCCATTCTTCTCTAGTGAGATATTGCTACTAAAATTGGACATGAAAGTTACAATTTCAATAGACTTTTTACCTCATTTCGGGAATCTTAGTGGGTTGATTCCTGCTGTAATTCAAAATTATGAAATTGTATCGTACTGAATAGGAAAAACTTCACATGCGGAGGTCCATTCTTCTCTTTTGAGATACTTATTAAATTGGAAATCGATGTTAAAAATTTAATAGACTCTTTACTTAATTTTGGGATTCCTGATTAAATTCAAAATTATGGAAATGTATCGGACTGAATAGGAAAAACTTCAGATGAGGTGATCCATTCAAATCTTTTGTGATACTGCTACTAAACTGGAAAAGAATAGTTAAACATTTTAGTAGACTTTGTACATTATTACGGGAATTTTATTGGGTTTCCTCCGCTGTAATTCAAGATGAGAGTATGTCATAAGTAATAGGAAAACTACTGCAGAGATTGTAATATATTCTTCCCTTCAGAGATACTGCTGCTGAATTTGACATGAATTGTAACAATTTTACCAAACTTTTTACTTAATGCGGGAATTTTACTGGATTTTTTCCTGCTGTAAGTCAAAATGATGAGAATGTGTCGTGAGCGTGTCCTGTAAGTCAAAGTCTTTTCTTTGTATTACTGGATTCCGTTACCATTCTTCGTTTGACCTCTAGATGAAAGCTTACTATACATAATTCTTGTCGTACCCTACAAGTATCTAAATTTGTCCACTTGCTCCGTATGTTTATAATTCGAAGGCATAACGTCTTTGCACTGCATTCCTTGCCGCTGGTTTTATACACAGTGTTGTTTACCTCCTATAACCTCCTTTTCTTGTTCTCCAAACAGTTCTACTAAGTAGATATTAACTGTTGTTGTTGTAATTTACGTCCTCCAACGTTAAGTCATATCGGACGATGAATGGAATGTATGAAATGATACTCAAATGAGTCCAGGGTCCATAGAGCTTAGAGTTACCCGACGTTCGTCTTGAAGGATAAGGGAAAAACCTTATCCAGGTAACTCACCCTGACCGCTTAACTGGTGTATGTGATATGGCCATCCTTGTTACACTTCTGAGGATTATCTTCTACTATTCTGGTTATGACTAGTTGTTGCACGCAGAGGTGACCGATTATCGTGTGCTAATGTGTTGTAGCACAACGTAAAGATTTCACCAGTGTTACACATAACCTCTCAGAGTGCGAGAGATGCACACCAAACGGACAAAAAGATATTTGTTGAAAATAGGTTTTAACCGCCATTTGGGAAGTATTTATCAAGTGTTGAATAGATTTCAGCTCCTACGGTCAACACTCAGAAGGGAGTTACTGTGAAATGTTGACTGCACATGCTCTGTTGGACTTTTCTCCTTGCCAGCTGTGAGTGTGCTGCGATTTCCATAGCCACTCGAGTCGAGAACTTGGTTTAGACTGCTTGTAATATGCAGCTCTGAAATAAATATAATATATAAATATAATATAAAATTCTGAATTTATGTAAATGAAAAACATTGTTTTTTTTGTTGTTGTTTTTTTTAGCTTCTGCAAACAATTTTAATGCAAGAACAGTTGGAGTGGAGAAATAAGATCATATGAGTGTAGCACTTTCGATTTGTTTACTGTAATTACAAACTGTCCCTACAACACCTCATTTCGATGTCGCAATTTCACGGAGAATTAATGTTTTGAAGTCTCCTGAATAAAGGAAAGTATAATGTCTGCCCAATCTCCAAACGACTATTTATATGGAAATATTTCGATATTCTTTTATTTTCTCAAAAATGGCTGTAACGATTTTCATTAAACTAGTATATATTTAATATATTCATAAGAGAAATAAATTGTATACACTACTGTTTGTGAAAACTGCAACACCAAGAAGGAAACGCACGAATACAATGAATCAATGTGAAATGTCTGTTCTGTATGTTTTAATCAACTTTCCTTACCAAAATATCGTTGACAACAGAAAGCCCACTACTCCGAGCCTCATTGTGGACATTTGTGCGACCTTCATTAAACATTCTAGCCCACTTCCTCAAAATTCCATCATTCATCGCGTCTTCGTAGTAAACATCCTTAACTTGGCGATAATTTTGGGCTGGTTTAACATTCCTTGCGTTCAAAACGCGAATTAAGCACGAATGCCACAATCGTGAACCAGTAATTGTCTTAAACATTTGAAACATGCACGGTAAACAGAAAAAAACAACGTAGAGCAGCCCTACGCTATCGCAGCGCTGCGGCGGCGCTAGAATGAAACGGTACTGACTTTCCGAATACGCCTCGTGCATCTATTGGAGCATAACAAAGTATTGAATAATTCACACCATTAATGACGAATATCTCTTAAATAGTTTATGGACAATCTCATGTGCTTTACTACTATCTACAAACTCGGAATATCCATTTTATTTTACAAACAATTATTTGGAATAAACTGTGTGTTTTAGATATTTATGTATATTTTTATGTAATGCGTTTTCGTATATCGCTAAATATTTACCATTTATATAAGTTTTATAGAATTTATTTCAAGGATGAGGATTTCACAGGCAATTCCCAAAAAATCAAAATATAAATTTTATTTCTCATTTAAATATATTTGATGCATGACATCTTAATCAGAATTGTATTCTTTTTTTTTTTTTGAGAAAATAAAACAATTCGATAAATGTTCCATATAAAGAGTAGTTAGGGATTGTGGAACTTTTTGAAAATCGTCGTGTAGCATCTTTGGAAAATAATAAACCTAAATGCTAATTTTGCTATTTAACGACTTTCATTTCTGAGTTATGCTGTTCACACACACACACACACACACACACACACACACACACACACACACACACACACACACACACACACACACACACACACAGACACGGCCGCGCCGTGGCTCAGTGGTTAGACCGCTTGGCTCTCACCAAGGCGGCACGGGTTTAATCCCAGGCGACCGCAAAGTGATATTTGTGGTGGACAACATGGCGCTGGGGCGGGTTTTCTCCGGGATCTCTGGTTTCCCCCGCCATCTCATTCCACCGGTGCTCCATCTTCATCTCATGTATCATCAGTGTCATCGCCTGCGGTGCCGTATGTAGTAAAAGCGGGCGTTAGACACTACACACACACACACACACACACACACACACACACACACACACACACACACACACCTTGTTTTAAAGATAGGTTTTAGCGCAATGCTGTGGCCGGTAAGTGTTTTCGTGGCATTTGCGAAAACCAATTTTCTCTGCTCTGATTAAAATAGTTAATCAGTTTGCTAGTGTACATTCAATTACTTCAAATAATTATCATAATAGCAACATCACTACTTTTTCATTCGTAGTCAGAGTTGAAGAGGGCACTAGAAGCGCTGATGATTTTAGGAACAAATAAATAAAAGAAAATCTACATATTGTTTTCGATGCATGCAAGAACGTTTTTGCTTGAAGAAAAATACTTTGCCGTATAGGTCTGTGCACGGCCTTAAGAAAATTACACCAACACGATAAGCTTAACAGCTAACGTTTACCTCTTATCCATCTGCTTTTTCCCTTGATATTCTTTAAGCTTGTCTTTAGCGGAATTCTTATCTTTATGCGTTTACTGCCTTGCAGTATAGATTAACACTAATACCTGGGATACCAATGTACTGATAATGCTAAGAATTACGGTGTTTAACTTATACAAACGCTAACCTAGTTTTGTTGCCACCTGAAAAGTCACAAAGCCTCTTCTAAAGTTAGTTATAATTTATACAATAACAATGAGAAGGATAACAAGACAATTGACATAAACTGACATAACTCTGCTTATATATAATTATATATAATTGCACAGGCCTATTTTTCTTATTTAATAATCTAATATATTGCAGTAACTTCATAAAAACAATTAATTTTTTCATATATGTTTGAATTAAATTAAAAAAGTACATTTACTAGCTTAAAATTTATTTAGGATATGCGATTTACGCGGATCTTCTGGCCCTTCCTCCTGATATAATAATACTCAACCACTCCAAGAATCATTATGAAATAATCAAGGTGTAACTGACAATTTTACATTATCCCTCTTTATCCCTAAGAGCACTGCGATCGATTTCTAATGCATCCACACACATTATACCTACAAGAATTGGCATACTAAAAGCTCCAAGGCAATATATTAGAACCAATCGAGCACAAAAATGTTAAAAAAAAGTACTTTTTATGTGTAACTAATCATTCTCGTGTTACATTTCTAAAAGTTAATTATAAGCCATTCCTATTTGATTTTAAGAGACTCCTTTCGAACTTCAGCTTAATATAGGCAATAGTCTAGTCCAGTGTGTAAAAAGTGTAGATATTTTAGGTTTAATCCTTGATGACAAGTTAACTTGGAACAACCACATTGAAAAACTACAAAGTAAATTAAGCTCAGGACTCTTTGTGTTGCAATATTTAGCCAATTTTCTCGCAGTAGATACTAGTAAGTTAGTATATTTTGCATTAATAGATATATTCACACGTTTCTTATGGCATCGTGCTGTGGGGACACACTTCCAAATTAAACTTTAACAAAATGTTTCTCCTACAGAAAAGAGCTATCAGATACCTGGCAAAATAACACGTACGAGTTCATGCAGGCAGCATTTTAAAAAATTAAACATACTTGCTCTTCCCTGCATATTTATTCTGCGAAAAATACTTTTTGTACATAACAGGAATATAACCTCCACAAATTCCGATGTACACACATATGAAACAAGGGGAAAGAATAACTATATAGTTAAAGGTCACAGGTTAAAACTTTTTGAACATAAGCCCCAATACTTTGGTCCAAAACTACTTAATAAGCTTCCGGAAAGCGTAAAAAATACTGTGTCAACTGCTAAGTTTAAATCTAAACTGACTAAATTCTTGTTAAGCAGAGCCTATTACAGTATATATGAATATTTTGATGACAACTTCGATTATTTTGAATAATCATGTTTTGTATGTGTGTGTGTGTGTGTGTGTGTGTGTGTGTGTGTGTGAGAGAGAGAGAGAGAGAGAGAGAGAGAGAGAGAGAGAGAGAGAGAGAGAGGGGGGGGGATGAATGACAACTTTTTTGACATTTCTAATCGTTTACTTTTAAGAGAGAGTATGTATTACAACTGACATGGCTTAATTATGTTCAAACACTGTATTAAGTTGCAATAAATATGAATATGAATAAATGTCTTTGCTTTCACACTAGGCATTTCCTAGTCTACTACCTGATGTTCATACCCAGTCCCGGGGAACGACTGAAAATCAACTGACCGCTCTTTAATTTCCATGGCATTCCAAAGCGGGTTTCTACTCTTGCATTCCAGAGAAGTTGTAAGGAAGAACATGCTCACGGTAAACATTTTTGGCAAATTTTATTTACCGACATTCTGTAAATGCAACACACGAAAACTATGATTGTTATTGATTTGCTGTCTATAAATAGTCTACAGTTTTGCAAAATAGCAAGAGACACGCGTAATTATGTAAGTAAACAATGTGAAACGGTATGTACTGTATTATGTAAATTTCTTTAACTATGACGTTAGTTATGCTGTATATTCTTCGCAAAATATTTAAGCCAGATAGGTAACCTTAGTTGTCTAGTCGTTTACCTGCATCATCCGTTTTTACTGATTTTAATTTAATGGCAGCATATTTTGTTGCTTTCCTGGTAAAGGCTATTGTGTGGGTACACATGAGGTCATTGTAATTGCGCATAAATAGCTTGGTTTCGTAATCATATTTCTGTACCAGCCATTTAATTAATTTTTGACAGACGGCCTTAGTTATGCGGTCGCCTTTCTTCAGACCTGTGCAAATTATTAGCAATTTTCAGTTTTTAGCATATATTTTATTCAATTTCCATTTTATACAGATACTAACAAACTTTTATTCACTTTCATGACACTTACAATGCAGTTTATGATTCTGGTATTTAGTATGGACCCCTTAGCTCTTATAAGGGCAGAAATTCTTTTAGGCATACCCTGAATTGCAGCTTTACACATCTGGTGAATTTCTTCATCATTTTGCCACACTGTCAAAATTGTGCTCACCATTGTTTCTTTTGTTGCTGGGTGAAAACTTTTAACTTTTTCCCTTCAGCACACTACACCCAGACACAACAGATCGTCCGATATGACTTAACGTTGGAAGACGTAAAATTACAAAGAACAGACGCAACAGGGTTCATATCTAGACTGTTACCAGGCCAGTTTAAAGAGAGATATGCCATATTCATTAAAAATGTTCATAACACATTTGGGTTTCTGGCAAGGAGCACCATCATGCATGAACACTGCATTTCCTGATGGATACCACTATGATGAGTTTAGTGCACTCCTTTACTACTTCTGAATACTGCTTAGCATTCATAATTCCCTCTACAATGTGAATTTTTCCTACTCTATAAACAGAAATTCCACTCAAAATCATCACTTTAGTGGGATTCATCACATTCTGCACCACATATTCCTTTTTAAATGCTTCTCCTGGCCGCCTTCTGACAAACTGAGGACTTCCTTTAACTATTGACACCACTGTTTCATCAATGAAGACTACCTGGAAGCAAAAAAGCTTTGATATATACCTTGCAATAAATATAAAAAATACTTTGAAATCAATGTAGCAATAAATTTTGAAATTCCAAAGAACAGTTTCTAAAAATAAACACAATTTATAAGTTTGTTTATGTATTTAAATACTTTGCATACCTTATTTCAGTCTTTAGATGTCCAGTCCTTGAATGTTTTTTCCCAAGAAAGACTTTTTTTCCATCATGGTGTGTGTTAGTTTCTGTTTTCTGTGAGGCCTCCTTGCTTTTAAACCAGCCTCAGAAAGTCTTCGTCGCACCATACTTGCTGAAACTGAGCACCCTTGTTCTAGGGCAACAGCCTGAGTTTGTGTAGAAGTCATACTTCCATTTTTCAGTTGTTCCCTGATTAATATTCTTTTTTATGGGCCCAAATGACCTTGTTGTCGACGGGCCCTAAAACACCACACACTTCACTTCCAATATTATTTTTAAACTTGGTTTCTGCCACAGGTTTTCTGCCATATTTGCCCACTCTTTGTGGCGAAGTTGCTTTATTTCCTCCCCGATTTAGAGCAAACCTCGTCACATAAATTGCATTTAAACCAACTACTCTGCTTCCTTCCTTCTTCGTTTTGTCTCCAGTACATAATTAAACCTGTATTTCAGCTCTTTTGCGCAGTGTGATGTCTTGAATCTTACCCATCTGCCTAACACCAGGGCTTCAAGACAAATGTGAGAGCAAATTTTCCTGTTCTCACCTCTACTCCTACTCTACGTAGTAGCCGTCAGTGATATTGGTTATGAAAAACAAACTTCGAACTGGAAAGTAGTAACTCATGAAGTACCCCAAGCTTCCGTGTTAGGGCCTTTATTATTTCTGATCTATATAAATGACCTCTCAGTTTATATAAAGGACATTGAAGGTACAGTTCTTTTCACCGAAGGCACTAGTCCTGGTGACCAGTACAAATTTGAACGAGTGTATTATTAAAATGAATTATGTTTTGAACTGTATGTCATGCGGGTTTAAAGCGAACAAATTATTTGTGAATATAGACAAAACAAAAGTGGTCAAATTTATAACCTGTCGTACGTCACATACTCAAATAGAAATCGGGATTAACGATATGTCATTAGAAGAAATTGACAGCATAAAATTTCTGGGCCTTAGAGTGGACAGATGATTTAGATTGGAAAGCTCACATAAATTATATCTTACCTAAACTCAGCTCTGCCTGTTATGCTATCCGAGAGCTGATTAATGTGAGTTCTATTGACACACTTAAATTCGTATATTATGCATACTTTAACTCTATTATTTTGGGGCAACTCAGTAGAAAGTAAAAAAAAAATCTTATGCAAAAGAAGGTTATAAGAATCATTACTAACACCCACAATAGATGCTCCTGTAAAGATCTTTTTAGAAGATTGAAGATATTAAGGCTTTCTTGCATTCTCGATCCTAAAATTCTTTGTATGCAATCGTGTCATATTTGCAACAAATAATGTAATTCACAGAATAAACACTAGACTATCCATTATCCCAGTGCTAAACTTTCTTGCTTCCAGAAAGGTGTGTATTATGAAACTATTAAAATATTTGGCGCACTTCCTAATGTTCTTTAAAAAAAATTGATAATTTCGGTGCTCTTAAAAAATGCTGTTAGAGAGTACCTTTGCTCAAAATCTTTTTATTCTGTACAAGATTATCTGAATGACAAATTATCCTGATAATGCTTCTGTAGCTCTGTAAGTAGTATCTAACTGTTTCAATGACAAATCATTACCAATAAATCTTTGATGCATGTTGAAAGTTTATTTTTAATGTATATGTATTTAAGAAATAACAATAATGGTATCCATTGCAAACAGGTTGAGACGTACTAGCATAAGACAAGTGAAAGCTGGTTTAAAAAGTGTTTGATTTTGTATCATATATAATTATCCCTGCTTTGTTTTCCATTTTGTTGTTCATATTGCCTGTATACTATGTGTCTTATGTTAACTTTTGTACATATATGTACTGTTAAACTTTATACCTTTGGACATGTTCAATGTTCACAGCCTTTTCTGGCTACAAGTGAACCTACTGAACACAAATCAATCTAATTTACCTGCCAAGGGATGAACTACCTGGAGTGTCATTAGGCACCACAGAACAATGCAGGAGCAGTTTCGAGTCAGTTTGTGAACACAAGAAAGGAATTTACCTTTGGCTATGCAATGCATAAAAAATGGATACTCTCAATGTAACAACTCTAGAAAGAAAAACTTTGTAAATCAAAGCAAAAATATATGCAAAATAGCATACCAAATTATAAAAAATAGAGCATTCATATCAGACGGTGAATGAAATGGGTGGAATTATGTGTCCAGGGTCCATGGAGCTTGGAGCTACCCGACATCCGTCTGTAAGGATAAGGGAAAATCCCGGAAAAAACCTTATCCAGGTAACTCACCCTGATCGAGATTCGAACTAGGGACCTCTTGAACGTGATATCATCTACGCTACCTAGACGGGCAACTGTATCTGTGAATAGCAAAATTGCTAGTAATTTGCACACGTCTGTATATCTTCCAGCTGGTTTATTTATTTAAAGAGTTTTACACCATAATGAGGAATGATGTAATATGATATACGGTTGTAACAATTTTCTTTTAAATATTGGCACTTTCTTTATGGTTTAATTAATCTCGCTTTTAATAGTAATGCTGCGACGATTTTTATAGCTTCCTTAGTATACAAGAGAGGTTAACCTTATTAGTTATTACATATTCGGGTTCTTATACCACTTGCATGAAAAAAAAATGCTGATAGACGCCCCAACGCCTAGCTGCTTTCTTGTGCCACCAATTTTCTTATTGATTGAATGGAATTGGAGCTTTTGTGATGCTGGAACTGCAGACAGCAGTCTGTGGTATGGGCGGTGTAATGCCTGAAGGGCAATTTTAATCGCGTAATCTTATACAGTCTGTTTAAAATGTTGATAGATAACTTTACTCTATAGTTACCTATACCTTTTACGAGAAAAGAGATAAATAGAAGAGGTTAGCGTCAAACTTCTGCCTTTTTAGATCGACAAACCTGAAATCTGGTTTTATCAAGTAAAGGTACAGTTTAAAATAGTTTATATTGTAATGGAATCATCTAAATTTAACTACTTACATACTGGAAGACAAGATGTAAATAAATATTTACCAACCTGAGAGTGGCTCCTCGTCATGTTTAAGAAAATCACGTAGAATAGCTAACTAAAATTAGGTTCGGTGATATGAAATCAAATACTGAAAATATGGAAGAGTTAGTTCGAACAAATGTTTCAGAAAAGATCTTAAATACTTCGTAGTTACATAAGCTACCGTTGAATTCAGTAGTATTTTAGTAATACCTATCCGATGAAGAAATTAAACATAACAGGAATAGCATGTTGGAAGTTAAACATGTAGAAGAACAAAAAAGCATCAACAGCTTTAGCAGTAAGAAAACCAGCTTATTAAGCAAGAATGGGCGAGTGGAAAGAGAACGGAAATAAAAATCAAGATCACGCAATAGGAGAAGGAATTTGTGTCCCCAATCCCGGTCAAACGTCAGAGATGGCCCAAGATTCAGCAGAAATTGTAAATAACGTTACTAAAATTTCGGTCTGCTTTCAAATGCAAGCTAGGAAGGTGCACGCTCCTGGCCAGTTGCAAAAGATGGCAAAAATGTCAGATGGCAGAATTAGAAATGGGCACTCATTCTGCTGCCATTCCCCAAGGTAGTCGGAATGTTCGATTGTTTCTGTAAGATCTACATTGTGATCAAGCATATTCAGTAGATAGTGGAGCAGACATTTATGTATTACAAGCCAAAGTTAACCAACAAAATGCCCGCCTCAGTAGCGTGTCTGCTTCACGTTCGAATCTCGGTCAGGGTGAGTTACCTGGATAAGGTTTTTTCCAGGGTTTTCCCTTATCCTAAAAAATACGAATGTCGGGTAACTCTAAGCTCCATGGACCCTGGGATCCTTTGAGCATCATTTCACCCATCCCATTCATCGTCCGATATGACTTAACGTTAGAGGACATAAAATTACAAAAAAAAGTGTGTATTAGATTTCAAAATATCCTGCTAATGGTACAGAAATACTAATGTTAAGCCCAAAACTTTTGCCTCTTAAAAATGTCATTTATAGCTGTTTCTTTTAAGGAGTTGCTGGTGCTTAGCCCGACCATAATTTTTTTTATGCATTAGCAACCACAAAGAATACCTCCTCATATTTATTAAATATAGTATGACTTTCTTTACAGCTCGTTACTAATCTGTTTCCAAGATTATTGTATTTATAAGAGTTAAAATACAATGAACCGAGGGACGGAAACTAATACGGACAAGCTATAAGACTGAAATATACTCCAGCAGTAAATGTTACACCAAGTATTGCTTGTTTAGGACTAAAACATAAAATCTAGAGGAACTTCCTAGAGTCTAGCCCGTGCAAGCATTAGTATCATACAGAATAGACTTACAATCTTTGGTTCAATTCCTGTATCGGCAACAAAACCGAGGGCAGAAATATTATTATTTCAGCAAGTTTGGTTTCTTCACATAAACCTGCTTCTAGATTATTTTCGATGATCACACCGTGAAGACCTAGTTTTCCGTTGGCAGTCTTAAAACACTTATATTAAACGATATGTCATTTAGAAAGTTATTAAAATAAAATTGGAAATGAAGCATTCATTTTAAAACATTTTAGAGTAATAATAATAATAATAATAATAATAATAATAATAATAATAATAATAATAATTAATAATAATAATAATAATAATAATAATAATAATAATAATAATAATAATAATAATAATAATAATAATAATAATAATAATAATAATAATAATAATAATAATAATAATAATAATAATAATAATAATAATAATAATAATAATAATAATAATAATAATAATAATAATAATAATAATAATAATAATAATAATAATAATAATAACCAGAGGCAAGCAAACCAAAAAAAAATGGAATTGAAGTGAAAGTATTTTCAAATAATTAATACACGACCTCCTATTAGTAATAATAGAACGAACTCTTCTTGCTAGTGAATTAATTTGATTAATTAGTTTCTTAACATATTTCTGTGAACTTATGAACTCACCATTCCCCACATTTGGTCATTTGTGTGATGTCTGTTGTGAATAATAAGCGCTGTGCGTCTTTTCTGTTTGTTTTTCTGTCTGCATCTGAGCGCATTTTGCTTCAGATTATTGAGCTAGAAGCCTGCTTGTCTGTTACAGACAGCAAAGGAGATGGGGATGAATGGAGATCGCTTCACACGCGGGGTCAAGATTGCCCAAACCTGGTCTAGTTTCTGCTTATATCCTGCCTTGTAAATCGTTTTATCTCTCTCCCTATGAACACAAACTGAAACAGTTGAAAGTTAAAGATATTCGTAGAAAGTTCAGGTATATAACGCTACTGTAACATCTTTGCTACTCTCTGTTTCATATAACCTTGCCCCGCTGACATGTATTACTGCGCGTGCAACTACCTTCCCCCTCACTCTAATTGGCTAATGATTTCGCGCCATATGCCATAGGCAGTGTCATCCCGTCACATTTAAACCTGCAGTAAACGGTCAGTAAAATAATTTATCTCTCGCACTCGGCACAACACACCTTCGAATGGCAATATATGACTAATCCAGTTCAAAACAAGATCAGTGATAAATGTCATATAAACAAATATGTCACCACTACCACTAAAGCACGTGCTATTGTGTCATCTGTATGGCGGGCTAAAGCAAAGGAACCTCCTCTTTACTTCGTTTAGGAATTCACATGCATATCAGATAAATTAACACTGTTGCGTAATATATTTAATTCAAACAGTGACGAAAATATAAATTTAACAATTCTCTTCCAAGATATAAAGATATATCACCATGTTAAATAACGGACTAATTTTTACCGCACAACAGTCTATACCACAACAGCAGCCAATGAGAGAGGATTAGGTCACGTGACCGTTAAGGGATACGGGACAAGCTTATGCGAAACAAGGATTAATCTGTCATCATACGGGGTGACTAAAAAGTATGGAACAATGCTTGTAAGTTTCTTGTTTATAGTTTTGTGAAGTGCTATTTTTTTAGGAAAGCTGTAAGATATCAACATGTTTTAATATTACTAGGATTGTGAAGGGGGCGTGAATTTTTTTAATGGCAACTTTTTTTTCAGGTCTTGTAAGGTAAAGGTATGCATATGATTTTCATGAATCATGTAGCCCCATCAGTCACTTTAGGCACGAGCAACCACTGACCATTTGTAACAGCTAAAACATTGATTGGAAGGTATATTCCTACAGATTAGTTTTCATAATTTTGATTTAATAATTTATGTTAGTAACAGAAGACTTTTTTTGTTGTAATTTTACGTCCTTTAACTTTAAGGAATATCGGACGATGAATGGAATGGGTGAAATGATGCTCAAATGAGCCCAGAGTCCATAGAGCTTAGAGTTACCCAACATTCGTCTTTCAGGATAAGGGAAAACCCCGGAATAAACCTTATCCAGATAACTCACCCTGACCGAGATTCGAACTCGGGACCTCCTGAACGTGAGGCAGACTCGCTACCACCACGCTACCGAGGCGGCCAACAGAAGACTTGTTAGCAAAACAAAACACAATTAATATCTTACGCAGTAATTCTGAGTTTAATTATGTACTACAGAAATAACCAAAAGCCACTAATCCAGTTGTAATACCTAAGGAAGTTAAAATGTTATATTACCCACTACTTCCAGTGAACCATTTGTGTACAGAAGCGCTCGATGCCTGAAACCTGAGAGTTTGGAAGTTTTGTTAAAAGGAATTTCTACTCAAGTTGGATCACAACATAACACAAGAGAAGTCCAGTCCATTATATCTGATTAAGAAGAAGAATGGAGTTTGGCGGATTTGTAGTGACTGTTAGAGATTGGGCGCAAAACGTTTATCCATAACTTATACTGGAGATTTTAGCTGAACTTTACAGGTAAATAGTGTTCTCGAAACTAGATTTGTTTCAATGGCGTTCAACTGCAAGCAAGAAAGGGGAAATTGAAATCACCTCATTTCATCCGCTGTGACTGTGACGTGGTTATTGAGTTCCAGTGAAGGAACTGCGGTGCAATTCTTATTGTCACGTTGTCATCATCATGGTTGTGCCGAGGAGGAGAAGCGGAGTAGGGAATCGCTTCACATTGTTGTTTATTGGTTGACGGGACCTGAGAGACACGCCTTCAAGGACATCCACTAGCTAATGTCACGAACATGTTACGAGGCCGAAGAAAAGTATTATTATTATTATTATTATTATTATTATTATTATTATTATTATTATTATTATTATTATTATTATTATTATTATTATTATTATTATTATTATTATTATTATTATTATTATTATTATTATTATTATTATTATTATTATTATTATTATTATTATTATTATTATTATTATTATTATTATTATTATTATTATTATTATTATTATTATTATTATTATTATTATTATTATTATTATTATTATTATTATTATTATTATTATTATTATTATTATTATTATTATTATTATTATTATTATTATTATTATTATTATTATTATTATTATTATTATTATTATTATTATTATTATTATTATTATTATTATTATTATTATTATTATTATTATTATTATTATTATTATTATTATTATTATTATTATTATTATTATTATTATTATTATTATTATTATTATTATTATTATTATTATTATTATTATTATTATTATTATTATTATTATTATTATTATTATTATTATTATTATTATTATTATTATTATTATTATTATTATTATTATTATTATTATTATTATTATTATTATTATTATTATTATTATTATTATTATTATTATTATTATTATTATTATTATTATTATTATTATTATTATTATTATTATTATTATTATTATTATTATTATTATTATTATTATTATTATTATTATTATTATTATTATTAGGCTAAGGCAGTTCTAGCACGCAATTCGAGAACGTTCTATCATCAGAAGCTTCTGGCTGCACCCGCTGGGCTATATAAGCACCGATGCGAGACATGAGAGAGTAGTAGTAGTAGTAGTAGTAGTAGTAGTAGTAGTAGTAGTAGTAGTAGCAGCAGCAGCAGCAGTTGTAGTAGTAGTAGTAGTAGTAGTAGTAGTAGTAGTAGTAGTAGTAGTAGTAGTAGTAGTAGTAGTAGTAGTAGTAGTAGTAGTAGTAGTAGTAGTAGTAGTAGTAGTAGTCTTAGTGTTTGTGTGTTTCTAGCTTCGAGTGGACGAGTGCGGTTCCGTGGTGAGGAGTCGACGCACTGAAACAGTTCATGACTTAGCGGTGAGTTGTGCAGAAAAATGCGGTTCATTCAAGCTCCGTGGTGAAGAGTCGGCAGTCCGTGGAACGGTGCATGAAGTAGTTTACGAGTCAGTAAAAGTGGCTCCCTGGTGAGGAATCGGCAGGCAGTAAGTAGAACGGGCAGAAAAGCAGTTCACGAGTGAATATCGGAGTTGTGTTCAGCATCGGCGTGCAGCTCCGTGTAAGAGTTGAACCCTTGCGAACGCCAGAGAGCAGCACAAGTTGGTGAGTGCTAAGGAGGCATAAGAAAACGTTAAAGAGACGTGCCGAAGCTGTGCATCTGTGCAAAATGAAATGTGTAGTGTTTAACGCCTGCTTTTTCTGCATGCGGCACCGCAGGCGGTGACACTGATGATACATGAGATGACGATGGAGCACCGGTAGAATGAAGAGGTTACTATAACTTAGCATTGTAGTGACGACTATGGTGAACATAAGGTGAATTTCGTGTTTTTATGACATTATGTAGAGGAAATGAAAGGTGTACACATTCACCCATCTCTGTCTACTAGGTTTGCCTCTCGATGCCTTGGTCACTGGTGATGAGAAGTGACATATGTATAGAAATCGAGTACATGTTGCATATTTGAGCACCCCTGGTTTATTTCAAGTTTACTACCAGATTCCAATGGTTCAAAAAGATAAGAAAAATCTGCCATGATTACTCCATTTAGTAATTTAGAATTTAATTCCACGAACTTTGGACTTAGACTTTCTACCATAGAGTCATTAATTTTTATTTCTTTATACTCCATTGGGAGGCTGCTTATTGAAAAAGCAAACCAAACATATAAATACAAAACTGAATACGTAGTGACATAGAATACATATACAGTATAACAGATAATAATAAAGATAAATAAATAAATAAAAGAAAGCAATAGAGTTAAATGAACAATAAATACCTACAGTATAACATAATTATTAAAAGTTACAAATGAAATGGTTTCTAATAATTGTTATCGACTCTCAGATGGCTGTAATAGCCCCTCTTTTAAAAATGTACTTTTCATTTCCAGCTTTTTAATAGGCAGTGGTGAGAGATATAATGCCCGTTAGTCCAATAATCAACTAGCTGCCATCAATATTCTTGAGATGGAATTTATCTCTGTAGTAAAGCAGAGCTTTCTCTGCCTGTCCAAGAGAGTTTCAATCCTAATGGTGGGGTCGATTATATCGTATGTTTTTTTTAAGCATCATATATGTACAGTGAGCTAAGCGTAATTTAAGGAAAATATTTCATGTTGGCTAACTTGTTTTAAAAAGTGGAACTGCGAATATCAGTGTTTTGTTTCTGCGGTGTTTAAAGTACTCTTCTTGCTCGTCTTTAGTGCATAAAGGAATTTTGTATGTTTGCTGTAAAATGATTTATGAGCAATAAACTACTACAACGGGTGCAATTCACAATCTTTCTATACCTTCAAGATATTTTGCTTAAAACATGGAACTGTTGGTGCATACATATCTGCTGCATTTGTCTGTGAACTTCCTCAGATTTGACCCAGAATGATGACCAAATTGAACGGTAGGATCAATTATGTAACCTTTTTTTTTATGCTGTTGACCTCTGACATGTTATCCTCATTGTGTTGCCGTTTGTTGAGATACCACACACCTCTTCGTAGATACTGACGTTCTTATTTTTAAGCTGGGATTAGATGTACTTTAGTTAACATGACAAAACGCGACGGGTTGTAACGTGAAGTAAGAAAGTCGTTAGTCTATTAGAATACACTTAACGTAATAGAAATGTTTTTATAAGACCTAAAGCTTTCAGATCCTGAAGAAGATCATGGAGAATAGAATGCCCAAAAGCTTGAAATTCACACGGCTGATCACCCGCGAAGCCTTGATTAATTAAGAAATGTTTTTGTTAGGTTAGTTTTATCTCGCCAGTCATGATGGATGTTATAAGCAGCTCTTGTTATAATAAGTGGATGTTTTCCAAAAATCAAACGAAATAGAATACAAAAATGTGGTGTAAGAACATTTTAAAACGACAAACACAGTATGAATGTGGTCATAACCTTATACAGGAACAAAACAAAAGAAATAGAGAAAGCATGTTTATGCAAATAATTATATAGAGAGGTACAGGTTATCACTCCATGGCACTAAACTGAACGAAACGCGAAGTGAAAGTTCGGTACTGTTGTTATGTCGTGTTAAGTCAACCTAATGGCTCCGTTTAATTAGTGAATTTACGTTACGTAGGTTGTCATCTTACGTTAAGTTCATCACATTCCCCGCACAATAAATTCGCAAAGTCCTTTATGGTCTACGATCCATTTACTCCGATACCTTTCTTGAAAAATAAAATGAAATAAGTAAACAAATAGCAAAGAGGCATTCCATATTTAGTTTCGGGAGGATAATTTCCTTGAAAATTCGTATTGTATCCTTGAACGGTATTCCCCACTCGGTAACATGGATTGTAGCGTGTCTACCTCACGTCCAAGAGGTCCCAAGTTCGAATCTCGGTCAGGGTGGGTTATTTGAATAATTTTTTTCCCTGTGCTTTGCCTTATCATTAAAGACGAATGACGAGTAACTCTAAGCTCTAGACCTGGGCTCATGCGAGCATCATTTCATCCATTTTATTCATCGTCCGATATGAGAACGTGGGGATCGTAAATGAACAGAACCAAAAAAAAAAAAAAAAAAAAAAAAAAAAAAAAAATGGACGGTAATAAGTTTAACGGGTAAGTTGTGAGGCAGTTTCTGGCTGCCATTTTAGTGCCAACTTTGATTTTCAAGTTTCTCGACAAATATTTAACATAATGAAATAAAACTTTGACAGTGAATACAGCAATCATTTCTGAATATAATCCACCTAAAATGGCCGTTCTATGCTACTAACTTGTCATAAACTAAATAAAGGATTTCAAAATTGTCAGTGTTATGAGAGTATTCGGTACACTATTCACTATTTTTTTATTTGTTCCATTTATACCCCGCCTTTAACTCCTATGGTCATGTCGGCGGCCGTTCTCGTTTGGAACTTAACGAAGATGTTAACTCGTATTTGCTGTGTTTTAAGCATTAGATCATGCATACATTCATACTGTCATTAATACCTCCAGACATTAGATCATGCACAAGTTCGCACTCTCATTCATACTTCCAGACACTGGAGAAGATGGGGAATTATCTTGATCGGAGAAAAATCCCCACCACACCGCCAAGAATCGAACCCGAGACCCATAGCACGGCAGGCAGGTACTCTATCGTGTGAGCTACGGGGGCAAGCCTCTCTAAAATTGTCAATTATATTTTACTGAATTACTTTACATTTCTACCTAAATTTGCCTTATCAATTGAAAACTTCAACAATGCCATATATATTTTGAAAGCTCAGGTTTTCTAGTTTTTTTAAACATAAAAACCAAAAATCTATTTTTGTATCCAAACAACTACCTAATGTCCTTAAATATTTTATATTCATCTAACTTCAGGATTGTCAGCTAAGCACACACTCACACACTCTTTTCTGAAAAGTGCCTCTTTTTGGATTCAATGGTGTCTCAAAGCTCTTTGTGGTGCAGGAGGTCGCGGATTCGAGTTCTGCTAGGGTATCGTTTTTCTGTTTGTAAATTTGTTTGTATATGTATTAGCAAATAAGAAAAAAGAAAAACAAGAAAACAACAGAAAAGTACAAAAATAAATTGGTGGAATCTCGACACCGAATTTTTTGGAGGAGCGCATCCTCTAGGTACAATAAAAAATCAATTTAAAGAGTTCAGTAAATAAATCTCAGTGTAAGATGAATTTTTGCCGTAATCTGTAATAAGCTTCCAGTGTCGACTAGCGCGGCATGTTTATTATACTGGTTCGATAAGAAAGGGGAGCACCCAAGGCAAATCAGCTGAGCCAAAAGTGAAGGTCGATTATTTGTTCGGGTTATGTCCGATCATTTCTGTTACGTGCCTCAATGACGTGTAAATCATCCTTCTCTAGCATGTGTAACACCCGCTCTGTGTGACCAGACAGCATTGCATTAACTCACGTGACGTCTACCCGGGTCATGGGGCGTCTGCTGTGGGAATCTGATAACAATAATTACAGCGTAATGTCAAGGCCAACAAGAAAGCTAATGTACAATACCAGTATTCAAATTAAGTGCGCCATTGACCTGTATCCTTCTCCATATGGAAGTGTGTATCACTAGAAATAGTTTACGTTGTGGAAGGCAATGTTCATTCGAGCTCATAACACTTGCAAAATAGGTTATGTAAGCTTGTGGTGCAGAATTCTAAACAAGTTTTGCAGTGGAATGTTATGTGTTTACTAGAAGCCATTGCCAGACAGACTGTGTTCTGTGTTCACAAATAGCGCATACACACTGCTGATAATGTTACGTACAAGTGAAAGTTACCTACGTGTTATTTAGGTTCATTTGCAGCGTATTAATGTCGCCGTCTACGTCTGTGCTATGAAACAACTCGACAACCGCTGAGTGTAACATGGTGATAGGGGTAGTGATATTTAGCATTTTTGAAACCAGAAATTTAGCATTTTGATTTTTACATTTATCATTTTGTAGATTAGATTAGATTTATTGTGCATATTCCAAAATGTTACAATTTACAACTTTTGGCTACATTTATTTGTCTTTGTTGCTACCTTGGCTTACATGACACCCTGGTCTTCTGCTCTGCCAGGTAGTCCTTAACCTCCATACCACCTAGTTACTTAATTAGTCCCATTCCTCCTCCCCCTCATCTTCCTTTCTTATATTCTTTACATTTCTGACCCATTTTTCTTTTACTTTCTGCAAGAACCCACCAATATTTCTTACCTTCTTTTCCTCCCTGCCCGTTAACATTTTTATAGCTACTATCTTCTCTACTTTCTTCCATGTTTCCTCTCAAACCTTTGTTCTCCACATTGCAACCTCCTCGCATTCTGTTACATAGTGTTCTATGCTTTCTTTTCCCCTACACAATTCACAAATTCCATTTTCCCTACCTCTTATCCCTCTTAGAAATATTGTTCCTGTTCTCATCCAAGCTTACCCTTCTCTCTTGCCTATTGCAGTAATCTACATATGCTTCTGTTTTCATATCATTTTGTAGCATTTATATACATTTGTAATTTAGCATTTTATAGCATTTTGGGAAAAAAAGTTTAATTTTAGTTAATTTTTTTAAATGATGAATATTAATATTATTTATATGAGATTTAAAACACGTTTATGGAAGGTTATTAATAACTGAGTTAAAAGTGCATAAAGTGTCAACTTATTTTACATTAATATCGGTTAAAGCAATACACAGAAATATAGAACAAGCTGATACGGACTAAAGCATACTGCATAACACAAGATAAATAAATCCATACTGATGTAAAACTAGCACAATAAAAAGGAAAATTCACAAAATTAGCCTAGTTTATGATTCAGTAACACTGTTGAATGAAAGCGTTGAACTAATTTGAACATTCTATACTGACATTTTCGTATGAGATGTCACATTCTTTCAAAGCGTCAATGATTGCCCTTCTATAAGTGGTACCATTTGCTTGATCAAGAAAGCGGCTACAACTACCTAGAAATACGTCATGTTTTGCCTGGTCACACACATTGTTCGGAATAAAACCGCGAAAACACATCTTCCTTGCCTGTCTGAAGTCTCGCCTACAACTACAACAATGGGATTTCCTTGCACACACTTCTTTATTTCAGCCGTCATTACTTCTACACAGAGAGATACACACTCATGACAATGTACTTACCTTGGGCAGATCAGCCTCGGTAGCGTAGATGGTAGCATGCCTGCTTCACGTTCAAGAGGTCCCGAGTTCGAATCTCGATCAAGGTGAGTTACCTGGATAAGGTTTTAACCCTTATCGTTCAAGACGAATGTCGGGTAATTCTAAGTTCCATGGACCCTGGACTCATTTGAGCATCATTTCACCCAATTCATTCACTGTCCGATATGACTTAATGTTGGAGGACATAAATTACAAAATAATAATTGGGCAGATCTCCAGAGCCTGGTGCATACCTGAACGCAGAATTAATTTAAATTAGCTAAAACGACTAAAGTTCGAGTCCTTTAGGCTCTATTATGCTACAAAAATTAAATTAATTTAAATGTTTAAATTTTTAGTTATATAACTTTCTCGGCTTGGTAAAGTTAAAATACGGAAATGATCTCGTTAAATTCGTGGCATATGACCGTAAAGAAAGGTACTTACGTTAACAAGTGCTCCCGAAAAGCTGGATGGTCTACTTTCTGAAGAGGGATGTTCGTCTTCAAAAACATCTTCACAGTGTCTTCAACATAAGCACTTTTTTTTTCTTCAGATTTTGCACTCTTCAGTTTTTTCATGCATCATTTGAATTGTTTTTACTCTTGTAATTTATTCCTGCAACTTTCTTTGGTACTGACATGTCCCTGACTTCGGACGTGTTTGTGACATCCTTCTTTTGTCCGTCCAGACGCTGATTGCAGAACTTGCACATTAAACTTTCGCCGTCATTAATATAAAAACTTTCATGTTTTTAATTCTCTGCCCGCTGTTTGATTGATATTTTCACTCTTACCATCTTCGTACTTACTTACCTGACCTACGCATAGAATGACTGAAAGTTGCGTGTAAAACCGAACACAACAATGAAAATCAGAACTTTGGCAACTGAGAACTCCAACTGGAATTAACACGTGTTTATCACTTCCTTAAAAGTGGGACTGCCATTGGTTTTCAGAGACAAGGATTGATATTTTCTGTTAACTGGGTTCTGAAGATAGATTTTGTGATAGCCATTAGGCGTGGTAAGAGGAGTTTCTTTTGTGAAACAATTGAACTCGTTTCAAGTAACAAACATACGTAATATGGGCAATAGTGGAAGAATAGGCTAATTTAGCGGGAAGGATTGCTTTCCATATTCCATAAGAGTGGTCACTTTATATATTTTTAAACATGCAAAGGTTCTACAGACACTTCAGTTAAAGTTTTCCAGAAGAAACAGCATTGGGGGAAAATAATTATTGGGGCAATCTTCGATTTCTCATTTATATAGCATTATGAGTCAATTTCGCACTTTATCACGCTATATGGCATTTGCGAAAAATCACCACCCCTAGTGATAGTACATATCTGTATACAATTTTGATGAAATATTGTCTGAAACATGTTTGAAATGTGCACAAAATTAAGGGTTTTGTGTAAAGTTCTTAAAACGTACCGCTTCATAAATGAAATTAAACTGATTTTATGGGGACATAATTTTCTCTCATTATATGCAGTTATTTAGCACATACCGATAATGAACTTTGATTATAACACCGAGGAAATACAGCAGAGGTTTCAATATCTACGTCGTTTGTACTTCTACATGCATTTTATCTGCTGCTTTCTGCTGCTGTATGGCATTCTCAACTGAAAGAGAAAAAAAACAAAAACTGGTTTTAATGAAAAGCCTTCTTTGTAAGCATGTTCCTTTATGGCTTCAACGTGTTTCTTTTAGCACCTCTGTAAATCCTTCTTACTGTTTTATTCATTTATAAGTTGACAGTGAATGTTTTAAAAAGAATATATGGATTACATCCACTTACCTCATCTCAGTTATTGTGTAAGTTTACCGAGATATATCCCCTTAGTATATTTACCAAATACATATTCAAGGTAATACATAATTTCTCACGTAACAATAATCTTGGTATAGTATTTAACAGAGATATACATAACATTGACACGAGACAAAAATCATCTATACTAGCTTAAACGTCTAAATGTGGTATTGTTGGAGTTAAGCATATGCTAATAATACAGTATAGTGATGTACCTACAGCAATCAGAAACCTAATTACTCTTTTTTGTTTTAAAATATATGTTAAATAATTGTATTTTCATGATACATTTTGTAATTTTTATTAATAGATTAAGAAATGAAACTTGAATTACCAGTATGTGATAAAGTGAAAATTTTTATTATTTCTTCTTCTTCTTCTTCTTCTTCTTCTTCTTCTTCTTCTTCTTCTTCTTCTTCTTCCTCTTCTTCTTCTTCCTCTTCTTCTTCTTCACTCCAAGGGCTAAGCAATGCTGCCTGTTCCGGCTTAAAACATATCTGACCATAGTTTTCGTGGTCTTCCCGGATGTCTCTTTCCTCTAGGTTTATAGCTTATAACTCTTCTTGGGATCCTATCTCTCGGCATTCTCTCAATATGCTCTCTCCATTCATTTCTATAATTTATTATTTTTTCTTCTAAATAACTTATTTCTAAATCTTCTCTTATTTTTTCATTTGGAATTTTATCTAAAAGAGTACATCCCTTTACTGTTCTTAAAAATCTCATTTCGGGAGCCTGTATCTTGCTTTTGTCTGCTTTTGTTAATGTCCATGTTTCAGAACCAAAAGGAAAAGCATGCACAGCCATTACTTTATAAAATTTCATCCGTGTTTCTTTTATGGTTTTAGTTTTTAGGCTTCTATTTTTATGCCGCATATTTGTTGAAACATTGGCAATTTATTTTTAAAATCATTTTCATATTTATAACTGACATATGTTCCCAAATATTTAAAACCCGTAACTTGCTCTAAGATAATATCATCAATTACTATTTTGGTTCTAACAGTGTCTTTACCTCGAAACGCCATTGTTTTTGTTTTATTTGTGGAAATTTTGAAATTATAATTCTTACATAACTTCTGTAAAATATATACTGCTCTTTGCAGCTCGTCTTCAATTTTACTTATAATTATTTAGTCATCCGCAAATAGCATTGTCTTAAGAATAAAATTTGGTGCAAGATGAATGCCTCCGTCAATCTTAAACATCCACTCTCTAATCAGATCATCTATATAAATTATGAATAAGATAGGAGACAAACTGCAACCCTGTCTTACACCTTGATTTGTATGTATCCATTTACTATACATTCCATTTCCAATATGTATGCTGATTGTTGTATATATATATATTGTGACTTTGTGGGTTCGTGAAATGAAAAGTCCAATTTCACCACTCAAAAATGTTCTTTATTTCCACCGACTTACAGTTTAACACTTGCCAATTACACAGAATTGCGTACTGCACACAATTACAATTCACCAGTTCGTTCGTTACAACTTCACTTGTACTCGCGATTACGTCAACTCCGATGCTCATACACAGTTACGTACAGTCTTCCGTTGCACAATCTTCTCGTTCATTAACACGTCACTGACTAACACTTACACCAAGAACTGTGTCTGTCTCCTCACTCACTGACTAACTGACTAACTGACTTCACTTCGCTCCGGCAGCCCCTTTTTATAGGAATATCGCCGCCTTCTGGCTTCCACAGGAAGGTTCCAGTACATGAAAGATCCCGTAATTTCCAGAACACAGGTAGAAGAGAAACAGACCGCACAATCATGTTTTTTTCCCCCAGCCATCCCTGTCACCACTATAAGACGGACGAGGGGAGGCGTGGCTAACACGGACCTCCCCTGTCTTCCGCTCTCAGCTGCTTCCATAGGGGGGTGTTCCAAAGCCCGGGTGACAATATATATATATATATATATATATATATATATATATTAGAACTTTAATGAGATGATTTGGGTAGCCTCTTCGAGTCAAGATTTCCCACAATTTTTTCCTATCTACACGATCAAACGCTTTTTCATAGTCAATAAAAGCTATATGTGTTTCCAGATTAAATTCTCTTCTTTTTACTATTATCTGCTTAACTGCAAAGGTAGCATCTGTACAGGATCGTCCTTTTCTAAAACCATTTTGTTCTTCTAAAAGTAGATCATCTGTAATGGTGTCTGTTATTATTCCTAATGGAGATAAATTATTGATAATGTGTATATAACCCTATTATTATTAGTTTAATGTACTCTTTAATTTATTATTAAATAAAACTAACCTATATATATGCTCATTCCTTTTAATTTTAATATAAAATATATTCATACATGTTTTCCTTTGTTTAAATTATCCACAAAATAGGAATTTTTCAGTTATAATGTTTTGTATTTCCTCCTTAAGAGCTCATGGAGATCTATATGATTAATTAATATGTCCATAGGGAGGGACAATGCTCCAGTATTGGAAATAATACACACTTTCTCTCTCTTTACTTTAATATAGTTTTACGATATTCTTGATGACATGTATCATTTGTTTGCTAACTGAAATTTGCAACCTAACGTAACATAAATTGGTGCGAAAACAGGTAAATGGAAATGCACAACAAATCTCATTCCAATTGTTTCTTTCTTAAATGTTTACTTTTTACTAACTCACATGTAAGGAGAGAGAAATAATTATTTTAACCAAAACTTCGATAATTCACTAGGAATATATGTTGTGACAATTTATGAATAAAACAGGGGCATTGTTGTGTAAATCCGAACAGTATAGCTCAAAACGAAACTTTCAGAAATATAAAATGTCACCCATAAGGCACGTAGGTTGCAACTTTCAAGCGTAGAATTTTCTAACAAAGACTTCGAATTGCTTAGCTAGGAAATTGTAACTTAGCAATATTTTAGACATATGTACTTTATATCGTCTTTCTTAAACTGAATGCCTTCAATTTATACATTACAGCGGCGCTTCGAGTCCTCTGCGCATTGCAAACTCTGTAATGATAACTATATACCCAATTGGCACCATCTCTGCACATATTTTTCAAAGTCAACACAAATGATGTGGAATACTAATTAATTCTTGGGTTTCTGACAGTTCCTTTGAAATGGTAATGAATAAAAATACCACGTAACTGTGGCTCATAAAGCCCCCCTTAAGTAAATGTATGAGTTTCTATCGTACATAATTACTGACGTCTGTGGAATGGAATGCATTCGGGGGGCCTTGGGTTTGATTCCCATCGACCAACCCCTCTGACTTGAGTTTTTCCTAGGTTTCTCCTTGTCTCTAGCCGAATGCTAGGGTGGCTCCTTTAATCCATGGATTCCTTTTCTTCCTTCCTTTATCTTTCAGGTATGATTGTCAACGTGCTGGTTCAGATATACGAGGACAGATGATGCGGATGCTTGCGTCTTGCAAACCGTTCCTGGTTCCACTTATAGCACTTGAATGCCGACGCCCACGCCGCTAGGGTTGCTTCGTCGCCCTTTCTCTCTGGGTGGTGATAAACTTCGGTAGTGGCTATCCTTACAACTTGTTAGGGACTTTCCACGTTTCTGTAGTTCTGCTCTTTTCCAGTTCTCTGCCGTCTGTAGTCTTCCCTTCCCCTTATCTCTTCTCCCCTCCCCACCAAACGGGATGGCTCAGGCGGTTTCGTCTGTTGAGTGCATTCGGTAGGTCCAGGTTCGATTCCCGTGGCCAGCCTATCTGACCCATGGCTGTTTTGGGTTTTCCCGCGTCACCAGGCGAATGCCGGGCCACCCAAATTTCCTGTCCCTGCATTTCATCTCCATTATCATTTCACATAAGCTTTCATCGGTGTTGCACTGTCCCCTACCCTCTGCACTGTCGCGGCTCCTTGGGACGGCCACCCTCTGTCTTCTCTAGTCTCCTTCCTCTCGGGGGTGCCCCACTTGGGGGCATAGGTACAATAGATCAAGTTTGGATCCCTGAGCCGAATCCCCTCTGTAACGTAGTCCAGTCCATCCCCCCAGGAGGGGTAGCCCACAATAAATCCGTGTCGTACGTGAGGTGTTCTCCTACGTTACATAAGATCTATGCACATCTTAACAAACCATTCAGAATAAAACTTTGCAGAAATATTGCAATGTTTTCGAAATTTGACCTTCTGTCTGGCTTTTTAATTATGCTGTTTCTTATTTCGGTCATTCTAAGGCTTACATTTTATTTTAGAGCTGCCTTCATCTGTTATGCATGATAATTATATTTCATTTATGATACCTGTTAATTGTCACGTGTTTTTAGTATACCTACAGACTCCAATGTCTTTTTGCAGTTTTTTTTGGATGCTATGACAAACGTTCGCCCTGGTTGTTCCTTGGAAGCGTTTCAGGAGGTTAAATTTGGCACGGCTGAGCTGTTGATTACTTTCATATGTTGTATGCAGTCGAGCTATTGAAATGGTTTCGTTTTCCAGGGGTCAGACAAGGCCGTCCTGTCATGTTTAGTGCAAGGCTGAAGCTTTTGCCAGTTTTATTGTTAGGCACCGTCCTCCAGCGTTCTTCATATGTTAATTGGTCTTGAATTCACGTAATACCCAAACGCAGGTAGCTATTTGAAAACATTAATGAACCACGACAAACAAATGGGTTTTAAAAAAGCAAAAGAAAATCTTATACATACCCAACAATCATATTCTTTCCTTTCACATAGTCATTTCTTTCATAGAGATTCTAAAATTATTCATTTCGGAGCTTATATATTATCTTCTCTACTCCTTACCTATGTAAGTAAGGGAGTATTGTGTTTCATTTGATATCGAGATTTTATGGTTTGAGACTCTCTGATTTCATGTAAATGCATTTTAGAAAAATAACTGTATTTTTTCAAGTGTATTGTGTGTATTAAATATCAAACGTACGATTGTTATTATGTTAAAATTTTGTTTTTGTTCTTGATTTATTATTACAAAAATCCCTATGCATAAATAAGTTGTGCACTTTATTATTAACGTAAGTTATAACTAGGGCCCGGGTTTTGATGAAAAGTCATCTTCTGAGTAGCCACAGACGATGCTTATTGAAAATTAAGTGCATTCTGGAACAAATACGTTAGATATATATGGTTTTTATGGGTCATCCAAATGCATTTTTTCCACATTTTTATAATAGTCGTGTTTTAACATTTAGATGAATTTCCCGGCCATTTTCTTTCTTTTCAACGAATTTATTGGGCATTTTCATCTGTAGCCCGCTTTCGGGAGGCCCGAGTTTCATTCCCGTGGCCGACCTTACCTTGACCCATGGCCTTATATATACATAAAACTGCATGTATATACCAATGTGACAATTTTCAAATAGTGAGAGAACTGGCGAATAGCTTTGATAGGGTAGATTCTAAGGCAACTGAGAGCGCACAGGATCTGTTTTCTGATACTCAAATCCAAGATACCAAATTTTCTCATTGAGAATGATAATAGAGAAAGCTATAGATAGAGGAAAGGGTATTTATTTAGGATTCTTAGATTTGAAAGCAGCATTTGATTCAATACCTAGTGCGGCATACCCGCATGTCAGATTTCAATTGGTTGGTGTTTAATTTTGATTTGGGTTCTAATTGGAGCTATGAGATCTCTTGTTCTTCAGGTGAATGGTTGTAGGAAATGGATTTGTTGTTTGTTGGCTGCTCAGTTGTCTCAATAATACACTGGTTCGTTGCAAAAATTGATTTAATTCTCACTCAATTCGTTGATTCCGATTGATTGGTAGCGGTGACCACCTGTTACTAAACTTCCTAACAGAATTCTCTTAGTTCTTTATACGGCGAATACTTTGCTATTATAAACTTCTTCTGCTGCTTCTCTCACGCTGGTTGCGTTATTCTTGACTTCCCTACATTTCGGACTTAGAAATCTTTGCTCCTTCTCCTTCACGCGCACTAACACGTCTTTCCCCTTGTAGTATGACTTTTGAAGTGCTCTTTCGTCTACTCTGCGATTCCGTTCGTACTTTATTCTGATCCCTACTCTAACCCTTATCACATGACCAAAATAACTCACCCTTCTTCCTATTTCTCAAATCTTACATTATTATTGGTTTCTCATTTTATTTCGATTTTTCTTTATTGGTTAGCAAAACTCATCGAACTCATTGACGTTACATCCCACCGTGAGTTGGGATACGCCTACCCTGGGCTCTTTGTAACGGTATACATCGTTATCGCCACAGCGAAGTAAATCCTTTTAGGTCTTACGCCTGACCGCATCTTGAAAACCTTATTGTTCCTACACATTTTTGCTTATAGTTCTCAGACATTGAACCTTTCCTTAAACAAAGAGGCTAACGGTCACCTCTTCCTGTCTCCCCGACTTGTGTTCAGATTTTACAGAAATATTTTCTCTCCCTTACATGGATTCTAGCATGTTAGTTGTCTTAAATTATATTCTTCCCATCTTATTCTTAATTAAACCGCTATTTTAATCACTACTCTAATTTCATTCTGATTTCATATTAATATAACAATATTTTATATTAGTTTAGCAAAGTATTTTCATTAATTTATCTTCTTTTTTTAATTCTCGTGATTTCAATTAATTCGCCAGCTCCTAATCGCTGTCTGATACTGCGGTTACATAATGCCCGTTTGACAAAAATGAAATACCCCTTATTTAAATTTTGTCAAACCCCCGTCATGACATTTCCTCCTTATATCTTATAATTTCTCATTCCCTACTCGAAACATTTTTCGGTGGTCACCGTTTCCCTCATCTTCATCAGTGTGTTGCTTTATACACATAGAATGGTCAATATGGTACATCATATACATAGAATTATAGATATGATACATTACGTACATAGACAAGTACACTGTCGTATATGTGGTTATTACCCTATATACAAATAACATTCGTGATACCTCAACTATATATATACACTTCACTGAATTATCCTTGTCTCACTTGACATCAACTTAATTTTACCTTATTACATTCCTTAAGTACTACATTAATGTTACTATATTACAGTTTACAATATTACATTTTACATTCAATGATTTTTTTTTTTTTTTTTTTATATATATTAACTTATTGGGACGTTTCTTTATCTTTCAGTCCTTCACCGTAAGAACATTCGTCCTCACATTATAGGTTGCGTAATGATGTCCAAATATGGTTACCTCTACCTGCACTCAGTTGTCTACCTGTAATCAGGTGTTTCGTTTACCTGACAGTAAACATTGGCAGTTCATTGTCCTGTCTTTCCACTTCACTTTTCACTCTACACTTTCTTTCACTTTGTCACGCCTAAGTCTGTGACCTTTACAATAACAACATAGCCTTTTGGCACATGAATACATCAGTACTTATACTATATTTACATTTCACACATTATTTTTAAAGATCTTTCTAACATGTTCATTAGCTGTGGTTATTCTTATTATATTATCATTTTTGTTTGTGCACAGGAATTTTGGAACTTGCAACTCCCACGCAGTGTTTGAATTTCAAACGAAAACGTTACCCGTACTAATTATATAACTTTTACTTGGTATTTTTTTTTTTTTTTACATCTTCGTATATATAATTTCAATCACATTTACACAGGTGATTCTTGGGTCTGCTCTGTACTGTTTACAACGTTTTTCTGACGATATGGCCTTATTAGGGAGATGTTATATCTGCCTATTGGTTTACCATTTCTTGGGTGTATTAGGGCATACGCTCTGTCACCAAATATTTTCTCAATCCGGTATGGGCCTTTCCATAGCATATATAGCTTTCTAGTCTTTTTTCCTAACAAATCTGACTTGTCGAACGATTTCACTAGAACTAAGTCGCCGACCTTTGGTTCCCAATTCTTCTTATACCGCATTTTCTTTGCGTTTCTTTTCTCTACTTTTTCCATTATTCTTTTAACAGCATTTTGGATCCGTTCTCGATCTGTCTCGGTTGTCACTTGTATACTTTCCGGAACACCCTCTATTATTGGTTCCGGTGTTAAATTCCTATGCAATTGGATAGGAGCATATCCTGTGGTTAAATTGACTGAATTATTGAATATAAACTCAATATAGTTGATGTGGTCTGGCCAGGTAGTCTGTTTCAATGAGCAAAGGACTCGGAGATGAACACCTAGGTCTTTCATTACGCGCTCGCTTGGATTAGAGCACGGATGGTACGACGTTGTGTTATAGATGCGAATTCCGGCATCCTGAATGGTGTGCACGAATCGTCTTCCATGGTGTATGGACGCGTTATCTACTAATAGTGCTTTCATCTTCCCGTATTTGACTATATAGTCTTTCACTATTTTATTCGCGCATGCTGCACTTGTTAATTTCTTGAGAGGGTATATTTTCACAAATTTCGACATCACGTCGATAAGTACAAATAAATATTTTAGTCCTCCTCTTCCTGCAGGGAGTGGACCATATGCATCCGCTGCAACTAATTCTAATGGTTCCTTCCTGGTGATGGATACAGGGGGTCGATCTATCTTATAATTTAATGATTTTGCCCTCTGGCAGATGTCACATGTAGATATAAAGGTCCTAACTTTCTTGCCTAATCTAAATATGTATAAATGGTTGCTTATGGAAATCATTGTCTTCTCAACGCCAGCATGTATAAGAGCTGTGTGGTAAGCAGAAATCACTAACTCTTCCAGCGCTGCGGGTATATATGCTTTCCAAGCAGGTTTGGAAACACCCTGTAACTTATACAATACGTTATTTAGCACTCCGTATTTCTGTGAATTTGCTTGTTCTATGGGCAATGCCTTTTCCATTATTTGTTTTAATTTCCAGTCCTGGCGTTGTAATTCCGACAATCTTCTCATCTCCTTTGTTAATTTTATACTGAAGGTTACATCCATCTTTAACAATGGTAATTCTGTACCATTACTACTGATATTTTCTGGAAGATTCCCCTGTGGCTTTATACGTGAAAGCATGTCACTAAAGATGTTAAGACTTCCCTGTATATGTTTAATCTCTGGGTTGTAAGCCATGATCTCGTGGATATATCTCGCAATTTTTGTACTGGTCAATTTGCAATTTCGTATAAATGATAGGCTGATATGATCGGTGAATATCACAATCCTTTTATTATATATATATTGTCTAAATTTACAAATGGCGTAGTAAATAGCCGTAATTTCCTGTTCTGTTATGCAAGCAATTTTTTCGGTTTTCGTTAACCCTCGGGAGGCTGTGGCTATGACCTTTAATTCTCCAGTCGGTGTCTCTTGGGCTAAAATAGTTTCTAACGCCACCATGGAGGCATCCGTGTATATGAGATAAGGTAAATCTGGATCAGGCCATGTCAATAATACGGATTCACTGAAGAGTTCTTGTAATCTTTTAAAAGCATTTTCTTCTACCATAGTCCATCGCCATTTTCTATTTTTTTCCAGTAGTGCTCGCAACGGTGCGGCTTCCTTTGCATAGTTTATCAGGAACCTTGATTGGTACCCAAGTACACCCAGATAACGTTTTACTTGTTTTGGTGTCTTAGGTCGTGGTATTTTCAAAATGGCTTCCACTCTTTCTGGATCAGGAGCTATATTTTCGCCTGTTATGATATATCCTAAATATTTAACTGATTCCTGGAAAAATTTACATTTGGCCCAATTCAGTGTTAATCCAGCATTTGCTAGCCTTCCGAGCACTAAATCCAAATAGGTAAGGTGATCTTCCACTGTTCTACTGTATATCAATAAATCATCTACATACTGTGACACATATGTTTCCCTTTGCGTGTTGAGTATTTTCTGCATCGCCCGTAGGAATGCGCTTCCAGAATTAATTAGTCCAAAGCAATTTCTTGTAAATTGGTACTGATATCCTCCGTGCAAAAATGAGGTATATTGCCTTAATTCAGGTTTCAACTTAATTTGCAAAAATGAGTTGGTCACATCTAGTGAAGTAAAATACCTTTGTGCCCCAATACCGGCCAAAATTTGCTCAATTGCTGGGGTTCGAAAATTATCCGGAACAATATATTGGTTTATATGACGTCCATCTATCGTCAGTCGTACTGTTCCATTTGCTTTTCTGACTATACATAGGGGACTTATAAATTTTGATGTAGATATCTCCAGAATTCCATCTTCCAACATTTCCTGTATTTTAAGGTTCACTGCCTCCTGTAAATCCAATGGAATAGGTCTGCACTTATATTTGAATGGGGGAACATTATGTATCTCGAATTCATACTCAAAATCATTATAGGTCCCAGTGTGTTCCGAAAATACATTTCTGTGTTTACATAAAATGTTATAAAAAATCTCTTTTTTGTGGTCGTTAAGTAGGTTCGAGTTTGCTACTGTTTCTCTTATTCTATAGGTCATGTTTACATTATTTTCGACTACCTGGAAATCATCTGGTAGGGTAATTATCTCCTGTTCACCTGCTTCTGCCTTCCCAAGTCCGTATGACGTCATCTCTAAAAGCCCTTCTTCTGCCGCTACGTACACTTCTTTATCATAGTTTCCCATCTCTTCTGCTTCTAATGGATTCATCTTAACTAGCTCCATTCCTCCTATTCGTATAAATTCTACAAAAAATGTTTCTCCATCTATTTCTTTTTCTTCATCTGTCAATCTTATCTCATTTTCTGCTTCCCTTGAGCTAAATGGAACTTTAACTATGACGTCTTTAATTTTGATTTCCAAGGCTTCCATTTGATAATTCAACTTAGCTTGAAGCGCATACAACACGTCATTACCCATAATAATGTCTACAGATAGCCTATTAATAACAAAACATACAAATTCTATTGTATCCTCCCCAATGGTGACTTTCAAAAGCATTTGTGTATTAATCTTTTGTTTGGCGCGACCTACCGCCAGAGTACAATATGCACTTTTCACGGGCAATGTTTGCAATTTCATTCCATTGTTTTTTAAGTGATAAAAGAATGCTTGACTTATAGCTGAAACTGAGGATCCTGAATCTATGGTAATGTGCCATTTTTCTTTGTTTATTATTGCAGCAATTCGTGGAGCATCTCTCACTTCTTGTAATTCTGTTAAGTGATTGTTTATTTGAGTACCGTTTTCTATTTCTGTTTCTGTTTTATTTTGTACCACCCTACTCAGAGCTGTGTCCCTGTTCAAATTAAGAACTAGCGTGTTCATCCGGGTCCGATGCGGGACGTCTTCTATCGCACCCTGGATTCGTTTCCCGTATGCTGTGTCGTCTCTGGCCTTTCATCTACCTCGGGCGCCGCGTCCCTCGGTGTGGGTGGAGGAGAACGCACCCATTCTCTTGAGAGAAGTTGATTCCTCTGTCTTACTTCAGGTCTGTCTGTATTGTTCTCTCTACCAGCGTCGCGTGGTTGATACTGTCTATTAGCTTCTGGTAGTCGGAACGTCGGTCTTGCATTCCCTCTTCGAAGAAATGGGGGTTGACCCCTATTTCCATTCCTAGTTACATGTACATATCTCATAGGGAAATTATATGAATTTGAATTTGGTGGTCCCTGTCTCCCTCTATTGTTGTTAGGGAATTCCCTCGGGACGTGGGCATCGTATCTTTGACGAGTAGCCATATGGTTCGTGTTAAAATTTCGGGGATTGTGTGCCCTTTCCCCGTCATGATTATTATTATTCCACGGTCTGTGTGGACTTCTCACTGGCATTCGATTCTCATGTCTATTTTGTGAGTTTTGCGTCCCAACGCTTTGTAAAGCCGTTAACAATGTAATTGCCTCTCTCAATGTCTGAGGTCTTGCTACCACCATGTGATTTCTAATGTTCTCAGGAAGGTGGGGAGTGAGAAGAGAAATCAGTTCGGCTTCCTGTAATGGAGGTTGTAGATATTTACTCATTTGCGAATATCTCAGGAAATAATCAGTAATAGACTCTCCATTATTACCTTGGTATCGGCCATTTGTTATTTGATTCCTTACTTGGTATTGGACATTGGCGTTCCAATACTTTTCTAGGAAAGCTGTTTTGAACAACTCGTAGCTGCATCCTTCTCCCACAGTTACTCGTAGCCAATTAAGTTCGGCAGATTCTAACGCCCTTTGAACTATTATCATTTTATATTGCTCGGGTACACCTCTGATGACAAAATACTTTTCTAAGTCGGCCAAAAATTGTACTGCGTTGTCATTGCGACAATTAAATTTCGGGAGGGGCAATTCGCTTAGAAAATTCATGTGCACTGCTGGATACATATTTACGTTTTGCATATTTATTTCGCTATTATTGCTGCTTTGAGGAGAGACAGAAGGGGCGCTAACCTGTTCGTTCTGCCTCTCTCCATTGTGTGTATGTATAGTACAATTGGAACTCTCAGGTACCTGCCCTTGCTGTCGCAGCTGGAAGCCAGTTACGGTATCTCTGATTTGAGATATCTCGCTTACTGTTTCCCTCAACATTTGTGTATTCTCTGATTGAATATTTGTTACACGTGCTACCTTTTCTTTTAACTTCTCCATGTCAGCTGCTATACTATTGTTTACAGTGTCAAACCGGTCATTTATCTCTTGTACAAAAGTTACCTGTGTCGTGGTCAGTTCGTCTAATCTTATTCTTTCCTTATTAATTTGCTCCCCTATTCTATTTTCTACTCCTGCAACGAGAGATTTGGTGGCTTCTAGGTCACTTCTTATAGTACCTACTTCTCGCTGCAGGGCCTCTTTTACAGATTGGATTTCCCCTGTTATTCCTTGAATTCTGACAGTGATTCTAGTTTCTGTTTCTTTCCCTTGGCTTGTAATTTGACTTACTAATTTAGCTTCTAGTGTTTGGTTCTGTCCTACTAATTTAGCTTCTAGTGTTTGGTTCTGTTCTACTAATTTAGCTTCTAGTGATTGACTCTGTTCTACTAATTTAGTCTCTAGTGATTGGTTCTGTTCTACTAATTTAGTCTCTAGTGATTGGTTCTGTTCTACTAATTTAGCCTCTAGTGATTGGTTCTGTTCTACGAATTTAGTCTCTAGTGATTGGCTCTGAATAGTAATTTGCGCCATGAGTTTCTGGAACATCTCTTGTAGATTTTCCATTACCCCAGGATTGTCACTTCTATTTACATTTAAGCTACTTACACCATTTACACCCTCATCTACTGATCCTATAACATTGCTTTCCATTATCTCTTCATTAACAACTTCCAACTCTTTCTCTGTCTCCATAATTATTTGTTCCCCAGAATTTTCCATTTTAAATTTATTCTGTACGATCTTCTTATTTCTCAAAAGCATTGAACTTCCCCTTTAAATTTTCTAATTTCCCTTCCAAAATACTTATTACTAAGACATTACATAGATATTGATCTCACTGAATGATATTACATTTACAAGAAAAATAAATTGAGTATGTGTAACTCACAGTTCTGTTGTACGGCTGTGGTGTTTATGTGATGTCTTTACCAATTTTTGTCGTGCTGCTCGTCGTCTAGTAGGCTCAGTTGATGTCGAAAGAACTTGAACTTCTCTCTTGGTTGGGGGAAAATTCTATGTAGTTGTTTTTGCCGTCTTCTTCGTAGTCTCTGCTGTCCTCATCGTAGTTGTCGTCGTCGGTCTTCTCACTTCTCCTCGTAGTCGTCCTTCGTCGTCGTTCTTCTCACTTCTCCTCGTAGTCGTCCTTCGTCGTCGTTCTTCTCACTTCTCCTTGTAGTCGTCCTTCGTCGTTACATTTCACCCATTTCCTACAATTCGAAGCCCCACGTTGTCGGCGCCATTATGCGGCATACCCGCATGTCAGATTTCAATTGGTTGGTGTTTAATTTTGATTTGGGTTCTAATTGGAGCTATGAGATCTCTTGTTCTTCAGGTGAATGGTTGTAGGAAATGGATTTGTTGTTTGTTGGCTGCTCAGTTGTCTCAATAATACACTGGTTCGTTGCAAAAATTGATTTAATTCTCACTAAATTCGTTGATTCCGATTGATTGGTAGCGGTGACCACCTGTTACTAAACTTCCTAACAGAATTCTCTTAGTTCTTTATACGGCGAATACTTTGCTATTATAAACTTCTTCTGCTGCTTCTCTCACGCTGGTTGCGTTATTCTTGACTTCCCTACATTTCGGACTTAGAAATCTTTGCTCCTTCTCCTTCACGCGCACTAACACGTCTTTCCCCTTGTAGTATGACTTTTGAAGTGCTCTTTCGTCTACTCTGCGATTCCGTTCGTACTTTATTCTGATCCCTACTCTAACCCTTATCACATGACCAAAATAACTCACCCTTCTTCCTATTTCTCAAATCTTACATTATTATTGGTTTCTCATTTTATTTCGATTTTTCTTTATTGGTTAGCAAAACTCATCGAACTCATTGACGTTACATCCCACCGTGAGTTGGGATACGCCTACCCTGGGCTCTTTGTAACGGTATACATCGTTATCGCCACAGCGAAGTAAATCCTTTTAGGTCTTACGCCTGACCGCATCTTGAAAACCTTATTGTTCCTACACATTTTTGCTTATAGTTCTCAGACATTGAACCTTTCCTTAAACAAAGAGGCTAACGGTCACCTCTTCCTGTCTCCCCGACTTGTGTTCAGATTTTACAGAAATATTTTCTCTCCCTTACATGGATTCTAGCATGTTAGTTGTCTTAAATTATATTCTTCCCATCTTATTCTTAATTAAACCGCTATTTTAATCACTACTCTAATTTCATTCTGATTTCATATTAATATAACAATATTTTATATTAGTTTAGCAAAGTATTTTCATTAATTTATCTTCTTTTTTTAATTCTCGTGATTTCAATTAATTCGCCAGCTCCTAATCGCTGTCTGATACTGCGGTTACACTAGGGAAGAAATTTTGAGGGCTCTAAAGAACATAAAAGTACCTATGAATTTTATTGAATCAATACGATCAGTTTACCAAGAACCAAAAAGGATAATAAGATTAGATGGACAAGAATCAGAACCATTTCTGATGAATAGAGGAGTTAAACAAGGAGATAGTCTCATCCCACTCTTATTTATTATTGTGATGGATGAAATATATAAAATTTGCAAAAGAAGAACAGCGAGAACTATGATAGGATATAGAAATTTAAGACCAGTTTGGGCACAATCGTTTGATATATGCTGATGACATCATATTGATAGCAAATAGTAATAATAATTTACAATTAGCGCTAAATGAATGGAAAGAAGAATTAACTAGAAAAGCTTTAGAATTAAACATACCCAAATGTAAAACCATGTATATAGGAAGGAAAGAAGAAGTTAAAATTAAATGTAATTATGAAATCTTAGAACAGGTAGACAGTTATGAATACCTGGGTACAATTATAAATAAGGATGGAAAAATAGAGCAGGAAATTTTAAACAGAATAAGAAAGGCCAATTCGGTCTACTGTCAGATTAATAATACTATTGTGGGGAAAAAAGGAAATAACAAAAGATACAAAACTTATAGTATTTAAAACAATAATACTACCAATTCTATTATATGGAGCAGAGAGCTGGACTCCCCTACAGAAACAAGAAACAAAATAACAGCTATGGAAATGAGATATTTAAGACGAGCTGTGGGGAAGAAAGAAGAGATATGATTAGAAATGTAACAATAAGGGAAGAGTTGGGTACACACTCCGTTAAAGAAATATTGGAAAAAAGACAACTTAAATGGTATGGACATGTACTCCGCATGTCAGAAGAAAGAAAACCCAAACAATATTTAGAAGCAAGACCAGAAGGTAAAAGAATTAGGGGAAGGCCACGCATTTCGTATCAGGAATACATTGAGAAGTTGGGGAAGGATAGGGGGGAAAACCATGACAGAAATGAAGAGAATGATAATGGACCGAGAAAAGTGGAGGAAATGGGTAGAAGAGGCTTGTACTGCACGCTTAACAGCACAAAGGAGTTAGAGAAAGAAGAAGAAGAAGAAGAAGAAGAAGAAGAAGAAGAAGAAGAAGAAGAAGAAGAAGAAGAAGAAGAAGAAGAAGAAGAAGAAGAAGAAGAAGAAGAAGAAGAAGAAGAAGAAGAAGAAGAAGAAGAAGAAGAAGAAGAAGAAGAAGAAGAAGAAGAAGAAGAAGAAGAAGAAGAAGAAGAAGAAGAAGAAGAAGAAGAAGAAGAAGAAGAAGAAGAAGAAGAAGAAGAAGAAGAAGAAGAAGAAGAAGAAGAAGAAGAAGAAGAAGAAGAAGAAGAAGAAGAAGAAGAAGAAGAAGAAGAAGAAGAAGAAGAAGAAGAAGAAGAAGAAGAAGAAGAAGAAGAAGAAGAAGAAGAAAGAAGAAGAAGAAGAAGAAGAAGAAGAAGAAGAAGAAGAAGAAGAAGAAGAAGAAGAAGAAGAAGAAGAAGAAGAAGAAGAAGAAGAAGAAGAAGAAGAAGAAGAAGAAGAAGAAGAAGAAGAAGAAGAAGAAGAAGAAGAAGAAGAAGAAGAAGAAGAAGAAGAAGAAGAAATCCAAGATAAATTAGCTTTCATTAAATCAAATTATGCATTTTTGACGGACACCATAACCTACCTTGAAGAAAGTGGCATGATATTGGATAAGTCGATTGAGTTAGTGAGGATTGCAGAAGAGAGGATACAAAATGTAAAAGGTGAGATTGGGGACAAAATTAGACAGAAACTAAAATTTGTGTTGGACAAAAATAAAGGATACCAAACAGTTTGTCCGATTGCCGATATGTTGTCAGGAGATAACTTCAGAACTGATATTTTTGAACAGGATTTAACAGGCAGTGACACAGTGTTTTTCAAATATGCACCTATAACATCTGTGGAAGTGGAGAGAAGTTTCTCAAAGTATAAAACAGTTTTAGCTGACAACCGTCATTCCTTTAGTTTTGATAACTTGAAGATGACCATGGTGGTGTACTGCAACGCTAAGTTTTGGCTAATGGATACAGTAACTTATTTTTTCATATTTTATAAAATTGAAAATGGCCTGATGAATTTTGAATTTATTTATTATTTAGTAAGAAAGTTAATCTTAAAATGTCGTTATTCCAACCATATATTCATTATTTGTCTGTGACAGTTATTAACTTATTATGAAAGTAATTGTTAATTTTTGTTAGGTCATTTTTTTTTTTTTTGTATTTTATGTGCAAATTTTTTATATTTTTAGGGTATTTTATAGCTCATTCTTAGAGAAATTTTAGTTCAACAACCTCCGGGCCCTAGTTATTAGTTATTACAAACTATACATTCTATGCTCATTTCTTTTTATTTATTAGTTTTTAAATTTGATTTTATTAACTTTATTAAGAATAAACGCTATACAAACAACATTTTAACAATACACATAGCCTAATCTAATAAACTATTGCAACCATTGTATAGTGTATATTGCAACATTCCTTTTTTTTTTTTTTTTTAATTTACGTCCTCCAACGTTAAGTCACATCGGACGATGAATCAAATGGGTAAAATGCTGCTCAAATGATTCCGGGGTCCATCGAGCTTAGAGCTACCGACATTCGTCTTTCAGGCTAAGGGAAAACCCCGGAAAAAACCTCAACCAGGTAGCTCACCCTAACCGAGATTCGAACTCGGGACCTCTTGAACGTTAAGCAGACACGCTACCATCTACGCTACCGAGGCGGTCTACATTCCCAGCTTCATATATATCCAGTTTTCTCTTGCATATCTTCGTAGAATTTACGACAACTGCATCATCTGGTACTTTTAAGTATTTTATGGTGCAGAACGTCTTTCCTACTGTCCAGCAACACAAAGAAGGTCCCTGAAAGGAATGTGCTGCCTTACACAGTGGGACAAGGACAGCGAATATGTGTGGCAGAGAACGCCTGCTTCACAAGGCGCAGAACAGTTAAAAACATGCGCCGTATTCACTCTGTACACTAAAACCGAGAAGAGTCATTCTTCAGAATGTTTTTGAATGGTCTATAACTGAACTGACATGGGGTGTCATAAACCTGTCCAGGGAAGGTGTGGCAACCTTCGCCAAGCCCCCTGCGTCTCAGGCCTCGGAGACTTTCTCTCCTGTGGAGGACAGTAACCATATTTTGTTTTGGAAGGGCAGTAAATATTTGCAATGCTGGTGACACGATTTTCTCCTAAGAACTTGAACTTCAAATGAATCTCCCAAATATGTGACCGAGCGGGATGGCTCAAGCGGTTTCGCCTGTGGCCCGCATTCGAGAGCTCCGTGTTCGATGTGGCCGACCTACCTGACATGGGTTTTTCGGGGTGTTTTCCAGGTCGCTAGGCGAATGCTGGGTAGGTTAATTACTTCCCCCGAATTTCCTGTCCCTCCATGTCATTTCCATTATAATTTCACATAATCGACCTTTGGGGCTCGGCTGCTGGGCTCATTGCCGTCCCGCAGTAGGGGAGCATGTCTGTTGTCCTAGCCTGTCTGAGGAGGTCTATATCTAAGTAAACTGTAGGGACTGTCGCGGCTCCTTGGGACGGCCACCCTCTGTCTCATTTCGCCCCCCATAGGGGAGGGGATCCGCCCCTTCAGCTGCCGTGGTGTGGGCGCTGCGGACCCCTAGCTCTCGTGGTACTTCTGACGTTACTAGAGGAACCTCGGGCCGAACATTCGAGCCCCTCCCTGATATGGAGTTGTTCGGATTGGGTTGCACTCGAGGAGGCAGTGTGTTCCCGATACCCGTGGGTGATCGCGTACATCTCCGGACGGGGTTGAGGAAAACCATATATTCCCGCGTACTACCCAGCATAGCTAGTAGAAGGTGTGCTAGATCACCAGGCGGCCCTACCGAGGTCATATCCGTAACCTTCCCATTTTGGTGTTGGCGCGCGTAAGTGGCGTATCCACTTCCATCCCGTCTTGAGTCCATAGGACTCGGGACAGCTCGGTAACTTCCTGGTCGAAGGAGGCCCGGGTCCTTGGCCCTACGGGTCCAGGACTAATGGGAGTAGGTCCTCTGGCATGAATTGAATTGAATTGTCTCATCTCGCCTCATCCTACCCCCTGGGGGTGCCCCACTTGACACAATGAGCCCAGTATAGTGTCCTACGTACCGAATCCACTCCGTAGTGAAATCCTAATCCTAAGTATATGCTTTTCACTTATATATTATCATTGCTCTTTATGTGCGATGACACTGGCTATTCATTTAGAATGGTGACCTAAGTTTTAGTACTTTGTGTGCATTCTGCTTTAGGTTTCCTTCTTTGAGTACTTTCAGGATGGCATGTTCTTTTAAGATTTCATAATATTCTTTAAGAGACAGTATAATTTTTTTTCTAAACTATTGTTCGATTCTACCACTCAGTCTGGCGCCAGGTAACTCTCTACGGACTGGTAAGAAGTAAAAAAAAGTCTTGAATCTTGAACTCTGTAAGCGTCGCGACGGTGCAACTATAAATTTTCTTGGTCTATCTTGTTTAAAGATGCCAAATGTTGATGAAACTTGGTGATGTCATCGTACCATAGTTCACCAGCTTTGCACACTTTCTTTCCTTTAGCTTTTGCATTCGAAGGTGAAACTACATGTTCATGATTGCATTTAATATTCGAGTTACATAGGAGTTACATGGGCCGTAGCCTAGTTAAAGCTCTCTTTCCAGATGTTTTGTCTGAAGCTGCGTGTTGTCTTGGCGACGACGTTTGCATTGAACAATCCTCAACGATTTTTATTATATCAGAAATGGCTCTAACACTACTGATTAAAATGTAATTGGAAATTTAATTGTTCTTTCACACTAGCCGTGTGTAGGACGCACTATGAAAGGGTAGAGCCACACTGAACAATTCAATGCCATAGCCCGGATTTGAACCACGGATCATCTGGTCTCCGTCCAGCCGCTCTAAACCATTGAGCTACAAATCCCGGCTATGACATTGAATTTTTTCAGTCTGGCTCTATCCTTTCATAGTGTGACACACGACTAGTGTGAAAGAACAATTAATTTCCATTAATTGACCTAATAGTGGTCCGAACTATAAAGCCCGGGCCTTAAAGTACTTACAGCATAGTAAGTCGCCATTAACGTAGTTTTCTCATGTGCTTATGAGAACTCCTAGTGGTTTACCGGGGAAAACACGAGTCAGTTGGAGAATTTAATGTCATGTTGGCACATTGGCCATAGTAGCTCAACGGTTAGAGCGGCTGGGTGGAGAGCACAAGATCCGTGGTTCAAAACCCTGCTATGGCATTGAATTTTTCAATCTGGCTCTACCCTAAAATATAATTGTTTAAGATATTTTAGACAAATTAAATGTATGCATTAAAAGTTCTGGGAATAGACACTGAAGTCCGCTTCATTTTACAAAGTCCCGTCACCCTTTTCCCCTTTATTACTATGCAAACATACAATATAACAATAAATGTATATGCTATTGAGGTGTATGTTCATGGTTGCTTTTAATGTCTTTTGCTAATGCCCGATTTCACCAACAGATGTTAAAATCGACGTTAACAAATGTAACGTAACAATTGTCACAGCGCTAAAACTAATGTTAAATTTCTTGCATTTCACCAACCTGCTTTCTTAAAATGTTAACAAACCTGTGTTAACGCCAAGAAACTTGTAAATATCACAGTTATTGAAGGCTACGGATGATTTCTGAACGTACTCCGATGCGCTTTTGTTTTCATTTTCGTCTGCACAAATGGCGATGAACAAAATCATAAATAAAGCCGTGAGATAAATTTCTCATCGACGGAGAAAGAATTGTTATTTTAAATGGTGACAAAGTGTAAGGATATTGTGGAAAATAAGAAGACGGATGCGGTGAATGTAAAAGAGAAAGATGTCGCGGGGAAAATATTGGAAACGAATTTAATCCAAATGCATGTGTCACTACTACAAGCACCAAATAACTTGTCAGTATTATGTAAATTTAAAACGAGGTGCGAAGAACAAGTGCCTTAAGTTTCAAGACGGAAGGTGAACAATGCATTATCCATATAATTCAGTGAATTATAAAATCGCAAAGTTATTAATACTTGAAGCAAAGGCGAGATCGGCATATTCCTTTCGATGTATATTCTAACTCATTATTACGTAAATTTAAAACGAGTTGCGAAGAAGGACAAGTGACTTGAACGCTTCAAGACGGCAGATGGACAGTTTATTACCCACATAATTCAGTGAATTATAAAATCGCAAGGTTAATAATACTTGAAGCTAAGGCGAGATAGTAATATTCCTTTCGATGCATGTTCTAACTCAGTATTACTTAAATTTAAAACGAGGAGCGAAGAAGAGCAAGTGACTTGAACGCTTCAAGACGGCAGATGGACAGTTTATTACCCACATAATTCAGTGAATTATAAAATCGCTACGTTATTAATACTTGAAGCTAAGGCGAGATAGTAATATTCCTTTCGATGCAGGTTCTAACTCAGTATTACTTAAATTTAAAACGAGGAGCGAAGAAGAGCAAGTGACTTGAACGTTTCAAGACGGGAGGTGGACAATGTATTATCCACATAATTCAGTGAATTATAAAATCGCTAGGTTATTGATACTTGAAGCAAAGGCGAGATCGCCATATTCCCTTCGATGCATGTTCTAACCTCTCTTGTACTTCCGCAGTAACCTTCATAGCAACATGTTTCGACAGTCTATACCTCCGTAAAACAATTTTCTTCGGATAGTTTCTCAAAATCATTTCTCCTCATAGGCCGTACTCTATTATGAATGCCATTTAGACGGTCTTAAATATAGCAAATCGACATCAACAGCTGAGTTCGTGCTCACCATCTTGACTATTTACTTTTGTTAAGGACTTAACATTAGAAATTCGGTTTGTTAGTTTAACACAAGATTTAACATAAGTGTTACGCTAACACTTGTTGGTGAAATGCAATTTTTGTTTTAACTATTGCTAAACTCGTGTTAAGTCTTAACATTTGTTGGTGAAATCGGGCATAATTGTTTAAAACATCAGTATGGTCTCCATCGTTAATGTTAATTTATCCAAAGAAGCGTGTCACATGCCTCCTTCCTTCGAATTAAATTTTTGTCAAATAATTCTTTAACAAATTTCGGTGTATATGGGCGTAACTTTAAGTCAATTTCCATGTGTTTACGCAGTTTCTTTTTATTTTTTATTTTTTTTTCTTTATTTAACAATTGATCAGCACAGTCAGTGCTATACAAATTGCAGAGCTGCAGATGCAAAATAAACATTAAAGAATGCAGAGAAATAAGATACCCGTATTGGAGTCCTCAAGCAAACGGATCTGATTAATGGGAATATTAATTACATAACTTCAGCACTACGGAATTAACACTTTATAGAAATAAAATGTCCTGTGGCAAGCGTGCCTTCAGTCGTGGTGCAGCATCTAGACGACGTCCCAGTTGAAAGAATAAAGCACCTGATACTACATGAAGAAGCTGAGCAAAGAATCTTGTCGTTGTAGATGCTGACTATGCCCAATTTTCTGTGTAGCTCTGTATTCCGGATGTATGTACCACGGGGCGTTCACAGACAATCGCAGGATCTTGTTTTGTAACACCTGGAGTCGGTGAATATGA